>JAPFBL010000301.1:17500-417500 GCA_026182355.1 Hermatobates lingyangjiaoensis
TTTTTTTTTTTAGATAGAAACCACACTAGTTAAAACGTCGTAGGTTTTCTTTTTTTTTCTTTCTTTCTTCAGAAATATTTTCGCTCGAGTGTTTTGCTAATTGAAATAGCACCGTTATCGCTGTCCTTTCCGTTTTTTTTTTTTCTTTTTAATTCATGGCTTTTGACGAGCAGTAAACTCTATCTAAGTAGGTCGGGGACTCGACAAAACGAATTCCATTAACACCAATGCCGGATTTTATGCTTCTTACTGAATTGTTTAGTCATCTTTCCTGCTCACACTTAAAAAAAAAAAACTGAGATTTTTATCTTATAAAGACTAGACTGTATTTATTTAATTCCATTAAGTTTGAAAATTAAATAAACTGTGAAAAAATATTTGTGATTATTTCTATATTTATATTTTGGAATACAGAAATTCTCTACCATTGATTTTTAAAATTCAAAATTGGTTTCTTCAGGATTAGGTCTAAAGAAAAACGGGCTTAAGAGTAGTTAATACAAAGACTGTATTTATTTAATTCCATTAAGTTTTAAAATTAAATAAATTTTGAAAAATATTTGTGATTATTTTTATAATGATATAAAATATATCAATTTTTAGAAAATAAAAATTCTCTACCGCTGATTATTAAGAGTCAAATTAGGTTTCTTCAGGATTAGAAAAACGTAAAATGATATATTCCCTACTTATGGATTCGTAGGCAGATTTTCTCCCAAGGAGATAAATCTTTCGCTGCGGTGGGTTTCAGGCTGATTAACATTTACGATCCTAACAGGAATCTGTCCAGTAAAATATTAATCCTACTTCAATGTTTCATTTCTTTCGTGGTTTGGCTCGGTGCTATTCTACTGTATTATTACCTTGAGGACGCCAATCAATTATTTTATATTATACTTTGAAAAATAATACTTTAAAAATCATTGAGAAATGACAAACAAATATTAGGTCTCACATTCAATATTTCGACCCTTTTCAACGGTCGTCCTCAGTAAAAGAAAGTTAAGCGGCGAGAAGGCGAGAGCCAACTAGATAGCTTCCAGTTTAATCCTTCAGGATTAAAGAAAAACGTCGGCTTAGGAGTAGTTAATCTTTGGATCTAATATTGAAGAAGCCTATTTTGAATATTTTTATAGTTCTTCTTATTTTTTGAAAAGAGCACTGGTGCCTCCTACTGATATTTTAAAAAATTTCTATCTGTTACTTCAGAGTGTTATATTTTATATTGGGTATTTGTTCGTTCTAGACGCGAAATGGTGAAACTCAGTTTAAAAGATGGGACAATAGGATTGGGATAGAATGGGTTTTTGTTTTGCTTCGATCTGGAAGAGGTGTACAGTGCCCTCTATAAAATTACGCGGTTTCTAAATTAAATGTTGATTTGAAGCTATTACTAAAAAGCCAGGCTGTGCAGTCGGAATCGGCTGATTTCTTCCGACTCCAACTCCACAGCCCTGCTAAAAGGTATAGTAGTATATATATTTTTATAATGCAAAAAAAATCGTGCTTGATATCTGACATTTCGTTTCTGATAACTATAAATATTGTTTTAAAATTATTTTCTTCCTTTTCTTTTTTGATGACCTACGAGGTCGAAAGCTTGTGGTTTCTTCTTATAATTTAGTTATAGTTAGTACTTAATGTATGTTATCAGTTATTGGACAGTGTCATTGCCTCCAGTAAGTCCCTGGAAAATTTCTTATTTTTATTGCTCTTTCAGCGTAGAAAAGTGACTAAAAAAAAGAACAATTTCTGAAAAAAAATCGTGAATGCAGAATCTGCTATGCCATTTAACAATATATATATATATATATGTATTCTCCAAAAATTGTTCTTGACCTCTTCTATTCTATTCTATATTTTGTTATTGAGGGCTAGGTCAAATAAAAGAAAATAAACTCCTTCCTAGGCCGACGTTTCGATGTATTTGTACATCATCTTCAGGGCTAAAATTAGAGTAAGAACTATAATACATTTACCAAAACAATCTACAACTCACATAGAGAACTAACAAAAATTATTATGTCTGATACTTTAAAATAAAAGTGTACTCAACAACTCTGATTATAAAATAACCTTTTGTATGTAGCTGTTGGTCTCAAAAAAAAAAAAAAAAATTGTGTTAGTTCTCTATGTGAGTTGTAGATTGTTTTGGTAAATGTACTATAATTCTTACTCTAATTTTAGCCCTGAAGATGATGTACAAATACATCGAAACGTCGGCCTAGGAAGGAGTTTATTTTCTTTTATTTGACCTAGCCCTCAATAACAAAATATAGAATATATATATATTGGTATAAATAGGCAACAGATCCTCTTTTAAACAGGTATTAAAATTAACTGCAGTCTCGGCATTCACGATATTAAGACTGAGAGATTCGATCCTACGAACTAACCTCCTGCTAACAGGGTTCAACTGGAAAAGGAGTTGCCCAAGTGACATGTTAAATTAAAATAGATGACTCATGCTTAGTCATTGCTATAAATAGATTAAAAGGATTAGTACAGGTTAATATAAAGAGAAGGTCAAAGGTCAATAATGAAAAAGAAACAAGCGGTTAGAATAAAAGAGTTGAAAGGTCAACGGTATAACTGGACTAATAGAGAATGATATCTATCTATCTATCTATCTATCTATATATATATATATATATGATGTATGTATTTCTGCAGTCATAGAATAGTTCATTTGAAAAATTAACCTCTTAAGATATTGGGACATGTTTACCGTTTTCTTGGTGGTTTCGTAGTTATCCTCCTTGTATAGGGTCTAAAGAGACTTTTGTCTAATATCATAGAAGTTTATTAGTTAGTGTGAATGTTTGCGGTAGTTGTTTCCAACCATATTTTCCTATCGTTCTCTCCAAGATATTTTACCAGACTACTCCCCCCCCCCCCCCCCCCCCCCGATAGTTGTAATTACGCTCAATGATGAATGTAACAAATAAAAAGAATCAAACACA
Organism: Hermatobates lingyangjiaoensis; assembly: GCA_026182355.1. Classification (NCBI taxonomy): domain Eukaryota; kingdom Metazoa; phylum Arthropoda; class Insecta; order Hemiptera; family Hermatobatidae; genus Hermatobates; species Hermatobates lingyangjiaoensis. Next base: position 20,464 of record JAPFBL010000301.1, read on the forward strand.
TTAAGTATGTAACAAAGTCAGAATATTATATCGAGATATATATAATTTTAAAAGATTGCTAATAGTGTATAATTTGATGACTTCTTTGTTCCTTTTTTATTGCTAGCATGTCCTTTAAAACGTGCAACACGCAAGTCATCCCCCCCTAGGCATTCAAGCTATTTCTAGATTCTGTTTTAATTGACTAGGGAACACTGAATCATAACTTGCATTAGTATGTTGTTGCAAGTTATTGCCGCCCGAGTAGTTTTATACAGCCTTAAAAATGTCATAATTGTTGCCAAAGTTGTCTGAAAAGTAAATAAATAACGAAGCTTAATGGATGGCATAATCGAGAGAAATGAAAATATGAAAAATATTTGAATTATAATTTCCTATTACTTACCTTTTCTCGTACCCCAGGTTGGAAACCCCTAATTTGCTGTCAGATTTTGTGGTAAGCGTGCTTGCATAAGGTCTGGGTAGCATAGTGGTTAGTCTGCTTTCCTAGACTCAGAGAAGTTTAATGGCTAGTGTGCTTGCATACTGTTCAGGATGGCTTATTGTGGTAACCGATGACTTGCATACAGTCTGAGTAGCACAGTGGTTAGCCATGCTTTCCTACGACTCAGAGAATTATAATGGTTAGTAAGTTGCTTGTATACTAGTCAGGATGGCATTTGGGTAGCGTGCTTGCATAAGTCTGAGAGCATAGTGGTATAGCCTGCTTTCCTAGATTAGAGAAGTTTCTAGGTTAGTGTGCCTTGCATACTCGTCCCAGGATAGGCATTTGTGGTAAGCGTGCTTGCATACAGTCTGAGTAGCATAGTGGTTAGCCTGCTTTCCTAGACTAAGAGAAGTTTAATGGTTAGTGTGCTTGTATACTGTCAGGATGGCATTGTGGGTAGCGTGCTTGCATAAGGTCTGGGTAGCATAGTGGTTAGCCTGCTTTCCTAGACTTAGAGAAGTTTAATGGTTAGTGTGCTTGTATACTGTCAGGATGGCATTGTGGTAAGCGTGCTTGCATAAGGTCTGGGTAGCATAGTGGTTAGCCTGCTTTCCTCGACTCGGAGAAGTTTAGTGGTTAGTGTGCTTGCATACTGTCAGGATGGTATTGTAGTAAGCGTGCTTGCATACAGTCTGTGTAGCTTAGTGGTTAGCTTGCTTTCCTCGACTCGGAGAAGTTTGATGGTTAGTGTGCTTGCATACTGTCAGGATGGCATTGTAGTAAGCGTGCTTGCATAAGGTCTGGGTAGCATAGTGGTTAGCCTGCTTTCCTAGACTCAGAGAAGTTTAATGGTTAGTGTGCTTGCATACTGTCAGGATGGTATTGTGGTAAGCATGCTTGCAAAAGGTCTGGGTAGCATAGTGGTTAGCCTGCTTTCCTCGACTCGGAGAAGTTTAGTGGTTAGTGTGCTTGCATACTGTCAGGATGGTATTGTAGTAAGCGTGCTTGCATACAGTCTGTGTAGCATAGTGGTTAGCTTGCTTTCCTCGACTCGGAGAAGTTTGATGGTTAGTGTGCTTGCATACTGTCAGGATGGCATTGTAGTAAGCGTGCTTGCATACTGTCAAGGTAGCATAGTGGTTGTTGTGTATGTCGCTTCATGAGGTTGTTCCTAGGTATAAAACAAACCTTTCGACTCAGTCGCAGGTTGAATGCCACTACCTAGTTTATTAACTCTTAACAATAATAAATATTCCCTTGATCATGAATGATAATAATTTACTTTCCCGGTAAGATCTCAGTTTGGCCCAAGTCACGCTGTCCAGATGTACAGCAGATAGATGTGTGTGTTGTTCACAGTGCAGGCAGTTCCGGTATAGAGGTTTGCTACGCTCTGGTTACAGTGCCGCCTTCGCACCACTCCTCTGTTTCCTGTTCACTGACCGAAAGGTTTTACACTCCCGTTCCTTCTTATCCGAAACACATTGTCCTCTATCTCATTGCATATTTGCTCTTATGTGTGCTATTATAATTAACATCATTTTTTGAAATCACCCCTAAGAAAATTTATCATTTCTACTAGTTTTCTAGATTTTCTATGACCCTTTTTGAAGAACTTGTCAACATGATTTTTATAACATTCCAGCAATTACATTTGTATTTTTGATCCATTTTACAATAATGTCAATATATCTTACTTCAGTCTTTTTTTTATTTGAGCAAACTATCCATTTGCCTTCATCCTTCATATGTTGCTTTATTTCATTGTGAACATGAGATGTGCAACATGTCAATTCTTTTCAATGTAATCATTTCAAAGCCCTCAAAATATTTATTTTAATGGAATTACAATCAAGGATCTAATTTTATACTGCTGTATTAGTCCCAGACTTTCTTCTTATTACAGAAAGTTGTATTCAAATATAAAAAATGTTTTTTTTTATTAATTGTTATTAATTATTAATTCATTATATTAATTGAATGGCCGACCCCCCACAGAGGTCTACAGTTTTAGGTCTACCACAGGATCCTTGAGCATTCGGTCGACCCCTACAAGAGGGAAAGTACCCGTTACCCCGGGATCAGGGGTTGCAATGATTTGACTCTTCTGGGCCCCGTTTTGGGTGCTCCTGGATTAGTAAGTTAAAAATAAGGGATTAAAACCCCTTGTTGGCCAGCATTATATTAATTAATTTATTTATTTATTAATGGTTTATCTACCCCCTCTAACCACCTCTATAAAAAAAAAACCACTTGCCGAGGCGGCGGCGACATATATACTCTTTCGGAGTGTATACACCAAGTGTATTCTACACCGACTTGTATTCTACATTAGGAGTTCTAAATTTTACCTAACTCAAGTATATTTCAAGAATCTAACATCGAACAGGCTGTGGATCAACAACTTAATGCCCTCTCCATGGAAGGACGTGCTCAGTTTTTTTACTTCCCATTTTGTTAAAAAAAAAAATTCAAATGCCGCAGTGAGAAAATCGAACCGGGAGCTACCCCAGTCCAAGAGTGGAGTGTACTTGCCACTGGGCTACCCTGGGCCAAGAAGATTTGTTGTTTACAATAATCTTTTGTCAATTAATTATTTTTTTAATTGCTTAATTCTGTCAAATTCTGATTTACTTGCAAATTCACTTGAAAGAGACTGAACAATATGGAAATTATAAAACACGTAAACTGTAACGTAGTGCAATCAGTTATTATGTGGTATTTACTCATTGTAGGGTAAAAAGCTAATGAAATGGTCTCCACATATAACAATTTAATGCCATAAACAACGCGTTTCGAACACGTAGTGTTCTTCAGGCATTAACTTAATTCCATTAACATTAAGTTAATGCGTGAAGAAGAACACTACGTGTTCGAAACGCGTTGCTTATACGATTAAATTTTTATATGTGGAGACCATTTCATAAGCTTTTTACCCTACATGTAAACTGTTATTTTAAACAAAAAAGAACCTGTCAAATGAATTGTTATTATTTATTTTGAACTCCCTTTATCATTTCCTGTACGCCAGTTCAAATCCTGGATCTATATTAAGACGGATCATTTGAGACAGTTATATAATCAGTTGTCGATCGTTAACACGCGTTTATGACTGGGTTTAATTTCGAAAAGATAACTTGATTTTAGGCTTCATGTTTGTCGATAATAAGCCAAAAATAAAGTATTTTCAAGGTGATGTTCTGCGAGAGAGCAGTGTTGCTGTTGTTTTGCATACCTTGGAGTAAGTGAGTTTAACGGACGCTTGTTGTATACGGCTTGTATTCAAAGGCAAACAGCGTGAAACGAAACCCTGAAAGAGAAAAAGCCTTTCATTTGGCGATTGCACGGATCACAAAGTTGAATGATAGTACAGCTTGAGGGGCATTAATTATAATAAATCAAGCAAACATTTAGTCGTAAATGTGAAAAATAATTGCCTTGAACAACACTGTTTCCTATTATTGTTGGCCTCTTTTACATTCCTAGTTTATCAGAATGGGAATATCAAATAATAGTTGTTAATTAAGGATGATGGTACAGGAACTATAAAGTGTTTCGGAATTTTTGAAACTATACTAGGGCACACAAAAAAATGTCCATTTTGGTGTTTAGGATGCTGATATCTATAATAGAAGCAATGTCCAAAAGACAGTAGGAAACCAGAAAATAAAAACTAAGGTTTTTCAACCAAAACTACGGTCTTCGTGAGAGTCAAATCTGAACTGACGAAGACCGCTTGTTACTGCTGAAGGTCTGATTTGTAACTGTGGTTTCAACATTGATTGTTTCACCTGTTTATTATGATTTATTGTTATCTGTAATAACATAAACAGATACTGTAGGGTAAAAAGCTAATGAAATGGTCTCCACTTATACAATTTAATCGTATAAACAACGCGTTTCGAACACGTATTGTTCTTCCTCAAGCATTAACTAAGGGTGAATGTCTTCACACCTGTATAACTGTACAGACACTTGTACAGTTGAACCACAGACACTCACTTTAGTTAATGCCTGAGGAGGAAGACTATGTGTTCGAAACGCGTTGTTTATACGATTAAATTTTTACGACCATTTCATTACCTTTTTACCCTACAATGAGTAAATACCACATAACAAGTGATTCCACTACGTTAGCATAAACGATTGGTGACATTTCGCGGTTCACTGGATACTGTTTAACAGAAGTGGCCAAGACGCCATCTTTGAGACCAGTAGGTGGGAATCAAGAGGTTGAAATAAACTTTTTTTTTTTACCACTGTCCTGAAACTGTCCAAAATAGTTCCGAAAATAATATCACACAAGTTTACTTATTGTAAAGGAGCCATAAATCCGTATTTAGGAGCTTTGAAAACTATACCAGTGCATACGAAAACCAAACTTTGGTGTTTAGGATGCTGGAACTTGTATTCCAATACACCACGATTTGTGATCCCTAACATATTTTGGATCCCTGGTTACAACGTTACAAAAGCTGGCAAAGGAGCCGCCTGCGATGTCAGGAGGTGGAAATCAGAGCTTAAAGTGGACTTTTTTTCACCCCAGTCCCGGAAATGTCCCAAAAATCATTGTAATCCGTCCCGAATGGTTCCGATAATAATTTGATACAAGTTTACTTTGTCTTAATAGAACAAAAAAACCCTGTTATCCAAAGAACAAAAGATTATCATGACCAAAATGTTGATGATGGCCCATTTACTTCAAGAATGCTCGCAATTAGAGCAAGAAAGGCTGTCTGCGGGCATACCATCAAAATTGAAAATATCACTAGCCACTGATAATAAATATTCAAGTGAAGTGACATCATTTCTAAGGGAAATAAAGCTATTCAAGAAAATATGAGGAACTAGAGAATCGAACAAAATCAGTCAGTAATGCCCTTTTAAGCGATGCACTTGTCAACTGTAAATAAATAAATAAAACAATACATATACAGTTGATAGTAATAGCAATTTATTAGGTTACATAAAATATGTGCAAAAAAGATTAGACGTCTGAATTGAACGTTTATTGTTGCAGTTTTTATAATATATTATAAGACTGGGTTCAGTGTGTGATGCCGTCTTATTTCCCAACGGGGATGAATAAAGAATGAGGGAGTATGCTGATAGTGAAACAAACAGTGTTGAACTAGTAAAAATAATGTATCCATCAAACTTTGATGGACAATGAATCATAATTCATTAAGATATGTGTGTATTTAATCAAAGAACTTTGCCCTGCGTGACCTTTCAGCTCTACAATAGAGTTGTATTCCTTTATGAGGTGGAATTATTGTGGTTTTTTGATAATTGGATTGTTATTTGACGTGATTATTGTGAAATCTTGTTATCGTTATGAGGTGTGTGATGTCATTTGGATGACACTATTTAGTGTGACACCAGTGAAGCGATATCTTGAATAAGATTAATGTAATGAAAATAGTTTAAGAGTATAATGTTATCCATCAAACAGCATTCTTGATCTTACCAACAATAACTTTATACGTCCTCGTGACGTTGGAACGACGTTCATTTTAATAATCTCCGGTGCGAATCTTATAAGTCCTTATTAGTGACATTTAAAAAAAAAAATTACACAATTTCAATGCTAAGTTCTTAAAAATGAGTCTTTTTTTTCCTTTTTTTTTGATGAATTAGTTCATATCATTCGATATATATATATATATATATATATAAAATTTATATTATATATTATATTATATATTATATATAATATTATATATATATATATATATATATGTATAATTTGGAAAACACTAACCTGATGATGACTAAAGAATAGTCGAAAGCTAGTTTTTATAAGTAAGTCTTGTATGTTCATTAAAGTGTTTAAAAAAAAGTGTCTCAATGTCCTTTGGGCAACTTATTTGGGAATTACCTCCATGCATTCGTAAGACTGTCAGGAGACTGGATCAGCTTAGTTTGAAAGTCGTGAATGCCGAAGCTGCGGTACATTTTAACAAAATATGCCTCCAAGAAGATTTGCTGCCAACCTATACTAAATATATATATATATATATATATATATATATACCATGATAAACTAAAAACGGTGTGGCAGGAAAGATAACACTTAAAATAAACTGTGACACATAGACTGAAACATAACAAAGACTCACTTTTCAATACTTCGACCGTAATGGCGGTCGAAATATTGAAAAGTGAGTCTTTGTTATGTTTCAATCTATGTGTCATAGTTTATTTTAAGTATATATATATATCAATGATCAAACCACAATAAGAAATGGCAAAACAAGACTAAGATCTTTCAACCGTAACAAGCGGCCTTCGTCAGAGTTGGGTTTTTGACTCTGACGAAGACCGCTTGTTACGGTTGAAAGATCTTAGTCTTGTTTTCCCATTTCTTATTGTGGTTTGATCATTGATTGTTATTTCATGTGTTTATGTGAAATCTTTATATATATATATATATATTTATATATATATTAAGAAACGCAGAGAAATTATAAGCACACACACAACCTCTAATTTTCGGTTTAAACCGTATAAAGAATCATAGCTAATTTTTTTCCAGCCCTGCAGTATAACATGTTAGCAGCATATATTAAAAGACAGATTGGAGTTCTCTGTATTCACTCTGAATTCAGTCTAATCATTTGATTTATGCTAATGTGGATATCATTATGTGGAATATATGATAGTCATATCTTAACTCATTGAATATTGTATAATGTATACTACTAGAATCATTTAATGGAAACCTTTTATAATTTAAAAAAAAAATTAATAAATCTTAAAAGTTGTAAATCTTGTATGAGAGAGTAAAATATTGGGGGGGGGGGGGGGGGGGTCTCTCAGATATAAGTGAAATAGAATATATATTACTTTTCATAAAGGGTCTTCTTTTTGTCGTATAGTCAGCCGTTCGATCAAACTTTGTATGTAAAATGAAAGCCCTAGCTTTATCATGAAAGTAATATTATATCACTAGATGTCTGTATTCATTAAAAACCAAACAGTCTTCTAATAAGTCTAATATTAATTAGTAGTTGTTATTATTATTAATTAGTCTATTAGACTAATTATTCTGTTAAAATAATTAGCCCATTTGACTAATTAGCCTATTAAAATAATTACTCTATTACACTGATTAGACTATATTTATGACTCTAACGTAGTGCAATCAATTATTATGTGGTATTTACTCATTGTCGGGTAAAGAAGGTAATGAAATGGTCTCCACATATAAAAATTTACAGGTGTACCACAGACACTCACCCTTAGTTAAAGCCTGAGGAAGAACAGTACTTGTTCGAAACGCGTTGTTTATACCCCTTGGTATGCCAGAAATGTGGATATTCAAAAAGACCTCAGGTTAGAAACAATTGACCAATTCACGAGTAGACTGGTGACCAATGAGGACACGAAAATTCCAACCCATCCAAACCCCCTTATCCAAAGCCTATCCCAAGTAATTCCCCAAACACATCCACATTAGAAGCTGTTATTAAAATAGAAGGCCAAACCCTTGAAAAAGACTGACAATACACGATACAATGAGACCAAACGACCACAAAATGACGTAAACGGACGAACCACATAAAAAAAAAAAAAAAGTACAGACATTTACTTACTGACCCCACCACCACAGCAGGACAATAATTCAGCAGTAGTAGGTCCGTGACCTGAACTGCTAATACAACGTGCACAACAGTGCGCGGAAAGAATCGTTGGTCGTTGGTAGTTTTTACCATTAAATTCTTATATGTGGAGACCCTTTCATTAGCTTTTTACCCTACAGTGACTATATTTATGACAATAAATAATTATAATTATAATTATTCTAATGGTAAGAATGTTGTATTTGTGTGCTGCATAATAAAGTTTGTTTGTTTTTGTTTTCCAGTGCCCACACTTATAAGGCTTTCACTTTTTTAGTGTTGTTCTAGGGGGTGAAAATTGTGGCTCATTTATTATTCGACACCCATTTTTTAGTAATGGGTGAACCATATTACCTGTTGATTCTACATTGGTAGTCTTAAATTTTGCCTAACTCAAGTGTATTTAGAATAAAATACGAATACCTGACATCGCAGACGCTCTGGATCGGCGGTTTAATGTCCTTCTCCGAGAGACGACATGCTCAGATTTATTCACTTTCCATGTGAATAAATCGATGAGAAGGTGGTTATCGAACCCCGGACCTACCAGTTCAGAGGCGAGGAGTATACGTTAACCACTGAACTAACCTGGTCTCTTGTAGAAGAAAGGATTGTTCGTTTAACTTCTCATTTCATTCATTATAACTTTATTTTAAATTTAAAATATTGTTATTTACTTTGCTGTGAACACAGTTAAAGGTTTTCACCTTTTAAGTTACAAGTGCTGTTCTAGGAAATAAGTGGAAATTGTGGCTCATTTATTATTTGGCACCCATTTTAGTAGTAAGCAAGCTGCATGCATAACCGGGTTGATTCTACATTGGGAGTCCTAAATTTTGCTTAACTTAAGCATTTTTAGACCTTTTACAAGTCCCTGACATCGTAGAGCCTTATTTCCTCCCTGATGGACCATATACTCATATTTTTTCACTTTCCTCGAGAAAAAATTGAGTTCAAAGTAAGAATCGAACCGGGGATCTTCCAGTGCTGAGACGAGCACACAAACCATCAGAATAAATTCTGAAATCTATTATCTTATTCAAATAAATGAAGTTGATTTATGTAAGTAATTTTCCTGCAAAAAATTAGTTTTTATTTATATTTTTACAAGTGATTCAACAGTTTCTCTAAAAGTTTCAGACAGTTACTCAATCGATTGATTGTTAAGGTAGACCTGAATGAACTTGTTGACATAGGCTTACATGTCATAACCTTTATGTTGAGTATATACTGTACTGACTGACTTTTTTTAGTTAGCATTAATGAAGTCATGTTGTAAATAATCTAGTAAAAAAATATTTTTTTTTTTTTTTTTTGTGAAGCAATAGTCTGAAAATTGATTAGTTCTGCAATATGTAATTGTGTGATATTTAGTCCTTATACTGAGGTAAAACGATAATACAAAGTGCCTGTTTGACGGTTTTTCTGCCCTCCACTGCTTCCATTGGAAGTTTACCTGATGATGAACACAAAGTGTTTGAAACGTGTAGTTTATATAAAAAAAACTTCTTTTGTTTAGGAAACTTTGTATTATTGTTTTACTCCAATTTGAAAACCGACCTGTTGCTCATGCCTTCCAAAATATTAATTTAACTTCGGTATTTAAAAGATTATTGCGTGATATATATGTTTTTTTTATTGTATAACGCATTTTTAGTATAATTGAAAGCTTGTATGATGAGTAGTCTAAAATGTCTCATCTCAGTGTCGTCCCTTCGTTTCTGAGGGTTCGGTTTTTGACTCTGACGAAGACCGCTTGTTACGGTTGAAAGATCTTAGTCTTGCTTTCCCATTTTCTTATTGTGGTTTGATCATTGATTGTTATTTCACGTGTTTATGTGAAATCTTTTTATATTCTGAAATAGGCACACGCCTCAGATAAATGGCATATTTCTTTCTACTATTGGATAGTTAGATCAGTTACCTATATTGTGCTTAATTATTCAGTTTAATAAATTTACAAATTTATTGCTACATACAAATTGAAAATTTTGTAATTGTAAGTAGAACATTTAAACTCGCAAATTCTATTTTATTTGCGAATAATCAATGGGATAGTTGCTAAAAAATAGTTTATTTAAAGAAGTTGATTTATAATATCTGACCAGCCAGCTCCGGTAGAAATTAATACCAGAGTTATGATTCCTTCCGTTATACTTCTCCATAGATTTTTATTATCCTATAAACATTCAAACCACACAATAAGAAATGAGAAAAAAAGACTAAGATCAGTTGGGATTTGACTCTGATAAAAGACTGCTTGTTACGGTTGAAAGATCTTAATCTGTTTTCTCATTTCTTATTGTGTGGTTTGAATGTTGATTGTTGTTTCATGTGTTTATTGTGAAATCCAGTTGTTATTCTATAATTGTGGCGGTATTATATATAACAGTTCTGTGGAAAATAAAGCGAAAAATGTTTTTTTTTGGGGGGGGGGGAGGGGGGAGAGCAGAAAGTAGGGAAAACACCCCCCCCCCCCCTTACTTCTAATGAAGTAAAAATAGTGAAATAATTGTTTGAGATTCTCATTCTCAATTTGGGCTTAATACTAATGTAGTGCAATCAGTTATTATGTGGTATTTACTCATTGTAGGGTAAAAATCTAATGAAATGGTCTCCACATATAAAACTTTTAATGATATAAACAACGCGTTTCGAACACGTAGTGTTCTTCCTCAGGCAGCTCTAATAAGAAACAGATGTACCCTATACCCCCACCCATGTCCATTCCATTTCCAGTCAGTCTTATTCAGAGGCACTCATCCTTATGTTCGTACTTTCTGCCTTGTTTTATTTTATATTAATTTTTGTACTTATTTACTTTGTACTGTAGATAATTCTCTGGTGTCATTGTATTTTTTAGTTAATGTCTGAGGAAGAACACTACGTGTTCGAAACGCGTTGTTTATATCATTAAAAGTTTTATATGTGGAGACCATTTCATTAGATTTTTACCCTACAATTGGGCTTAATAGTTGATTACGTTTCTATTGCCTTCCTCACAAAAAACTTGCATAATAGAAACCACATAACTGTTTGTTATTTAATATATTATTATGAGCTGTTATACCTTGCATATCACTGGTGGAGTCGTCTAGACAGACATAATATTCAAACCAATAAAAAACTTGAAATGACGACAGAGCAGAGACGTCTTGAAGAGTAAAAGAACAAAAACAGATTTAAAAAAGAAAAGATAGGACATTTAGGCATGTATTAGTGCAATTGTTTCTAAAGTAGATATTTATATCAGTGACTTCTGGGTCATAGTTTAGACCAGGGGTGTCAAACTCATTTTGGTTTGGGGGCCGAATACAGGCTTAGTTTGATCTCAAGCGGGCCAGCAAGCTAATTGCAAAATTACATTCAGCTAACAATAAGTCTACCTTTTTTCTTTGTACCAGTCACTAATACTAATAAATAGTACAAAGAAGAATAAGTCAACTATAAAAATCTATTAAAATCCAACTTTCAGTATCAACTATTATCCTTTTTGACATAGATAATATCTATGTTTAAACTCAGTTTAGACCCATTGATGATGCAGCCTTTGCGAAACTGGTCGGGCGAGTCCACCAGCGATAGACGTGTTATGACTTCTTATAATAATATATTATTGAATCATTAGTTGTGCAATCCGTAATTGTATGGTATTTACTCATTCTGAGGTAAAATGGATAAACCAACAAAATTATAGTGTCTTCCTGATGATGAACACAAAATGTTTGAAACGTGTTGAATAAAACTTCATTTGTGTGGAGACTTTTGTTAGTTTATCCATTTTACCTCAGAATATATTATTGACTAACTTTTATGGTTCTAACCATATGCTTGTTTGTTATGTACTGAAAAGTTCCATTATTTGATGATTTTTATGTATTTCTTATTTTAAAAAACTTTATTTTTAAATTTATAGGTTTCTAATGTAGTGCAATCAGTTATTATGTGGTATTTACTGATTATGAAGTAAAAAGCTAATGAAATGGTCTCCACATATAAAAATTTAGTCGTATAAACAACGCTTTTCGAACACGTAGTGTTCTTCTTCAAGCATTAACTACAAATAATTGCATTTTTTTAGTGACATTGTATTTTTTAGTTACAATGTCTGAAGAAGAACCCTGCGTGTTTGAAACGCATTGTTTATACGATTACATTTTTTTATATGTGGAGACCATTTCATTAGCATTACCCTACAATGACTATATTTATGACTATAAATAATTATAACTCTAATTATGCTAATAGCAAGAATGTTGTATATGTATGCTTATAATAAAGTTTGTTTGCTTTTGTTTTCCAGTGCCCACATATTACATTTTTTATATGTGGAGACCATTTCATTAGCTTTTTACCCTATAATTATCCTATAACAGTGTTATAGGTTTGTTTTTAAATATAAAATAGAATTAAATTAAAAATATCTTTACCTATCGTAGATATAGACACTAGTTGTCAGTTTGGTAGACGAGAGGTTGATGACCGCTGTGGTATACTTCGACTGGAATAGTCACAGTAATATGTAATGAATAAAACATCCATCAGAAACGGTTGATGAAATCAAATAATTGTTTCGGATTTTGATTAAATCACAGCGAATTCAATCTATCGACTACTTCATAAGTAGTGCGTTCATCAAAAATCACCTGAGAGAGTAAGGGAAGCATAGTTGTGAAAGTTAACGCCAGAATTTCAGAAGTTACCAGCTTCTGGACCTTCTGATTCCTTTATCAAAAAAAAACACTCAATTGCATTTAACTTGAGATGATGATTTATTTTTTCAGCAAGTAAAATAAATGAGAATCTATTTTTATCTAAAGTATATCGGTGGATTTATGAGGTTTTTTTAATGGAAGACGATGGCTGTTTGAAAGATGAAGCTGAAGGCTAAACTAATAAATATAGATATTAAGTGCTTGAAGTCACGCGAGCTTCCATCTTACAGATCGAACTTCATTTCTGAATCACAAGTACAGCTGGTGTAATGGAGCTTTTAAACAGATCTTTAGTGTGGCAAGGTGTTTGATACTTCTTGATATTTGTAAAGGTGTAGTTAGGGTGTCCATCCATACCAGGGTATAATGAAATACACTGGATGTGACTCTGTGAGAGTAAAAATTTTTGTATGTCCATGCCAGGGTATACTGGAGTATACTGGGTATTGGCCCTTTGTTCTCACCACACATTGAACATTGTGCATTTTACATAACTGAAGTATATTTAAAAGTAGGAATCTTTAACGAATGCCTGACATCATACAGGCTCGGGACCGACGGCTTAACATCCTCTCTTGAGTCACGACATGTTCAGATTTATTCACCTCCTTCGTGATTAAATCGAGGCCCAAATGTGTACCTGCGGGAGTAAGATTAGCTTGAAAGAGTTATCAAAGTGGGTTAGTTTAGGCGATTGGTGGAGAACATTGTCAGTGTATTGGTTTTTAGTTAAACATGGGTGGTTAACATGTACCGCAGGATGCCGTCCCATGGTGAGGATGCAATTCTGATTTGATCATATTCTTCGGCTTTTCGACCATCCTATTATAAAGTAGATCAGTTTGATGTTGTTTTAACGATGGACCCTTTCGTCATGTGACAAGAGACAACCAACTACATCCTCACAAATGAGGAAAACGAGGCGGTCCTTGTGAAGTGACCAAGGTGAACCTCACGGAGGTGGGCTCTCTCGATCTACAATCTACATCAACAAGAGCTATTGATATAATCCTTTGAGTTTTCATAAACTGATGGTCACTTCGTGAAAGAAATCATCAAGCAGTACTGGTGGAAAATGCCAGTTGTAGATAATAAGAAGTTGAGGAGGATAGGAAAGAATAGATATGTTAGGCTGCAGTGGCAGTCTAACAAGAGAACACATATGGGCTGAACATTGGCCCTTTGTTCACACCACACATTGAACATTGTGCATTCTACCTAACTGAAATATATTTAAAAGTAAGAATCTTTCATACAGTTGACATCATACAGGCTCGGGACCGACATAACATCCTCTCTGAGGCACGACATATTCAGATTTATTCACCTCTCTCGTGAAAAAATCGAGGCCCGAATAGGTATTGAACCCCGGACCTACCAGTCCAGAGGCGAGTACGTTGCCACTGAGCTAACCTGACCCTCTACAGAAAAAGTAAGTAAGAAAAAGGGTAAGAGGTACGAGTAGTAGAGAAAAGCAACTGTTGTCGCAAGGGGAAGCATGCTAAAACGGGTGAAGCAAACCTAAGTCTGCTATAACCTACCCCAGACAAGCAACGCAGACCAATCCAATCAGTATGTCTTGTTCGCCACTTCTGAATGTTAGAGTTCTAAGCTAAATTTTGGTTTAATGAATTGTTTTAAAGTTAAAATATGAAATTGTATTAGTAATAATTTATACTAAAAGACTAAAAAAAAAATTAACATAAACATTTATAGTTTTATCTATGAATTAAGAAAAGAATATTTTTTAAACAATTTCTAGTAATTTGGTATTTCGAGTTCGCCCGTGGCTAAAATAGTTGCAAATTACAAATCAAACAAAATTTCCCTCCTCTTGAGCGGCACTAAAGGTGAAACCCAATAACTTGGGACTTGGGAAACAATCACTATGAACTGTCTTAAAGTTTTTAATTTCACCATAAAATGAAAAAAAAATAAATACAATGAGGTTTTAAACTGAGAAAAACATTACATATAGTATATAAAGCTTAACATAAAATATATAACATATAAAACATAAGTGATTTCTGTTTTGCTAAATATACTTACTGTGTATAAATATCTTGAATCATGTTAAGAATACTGTATCAAAAGCTTGTGTCATATAAGAATCTGTTTCCGTGCCTTAGTAACAAGAAACAACAATTAAAATTATCCCTGTCAATCATGATGAGTGAATTAATTTCAATAACGATTGTTATAATTTCTGAGTAACACAAAAGGCCACGGGTAGTCTAGTATACATATAAAACTTAACATAAAACATATAAAACTTAAAATAGAACTCATAACATTTAAAACTTAACATAAAATGTAGCATAAAACATATAACATATAAAACTTAACATAAACATGTAAAATATAACATATAAAACTTGTTTGATATGAAGTCCTCTATGATTGACAGTTGATTATCAAAGTTCAAACAAATGATAAAAGCTAATCTTACATTATTACAGCTTTTTTTTTTCAGATTTTGAAAATAAAGATTACATCATCGATCACTAATATAGGTATTACGTCATAGATTGCAAACAAGGAAAAATATTTGGAATAAAATATGTAGAGAATGAAATAATATTCTGAACTCTTAATTAAGAGTGAAGTTATTCAAATTTACGTATTTTGCAAGGGCGGGAGACCCAAGCTAACTAAATTATTAATGGTTGGATGTTTGTTATTCCTGTAGAATTAAAATTAAAAACTTGATCAAACTTTAGAACTTTTTGATTATTAATGAGTTAGTAATTGTTTGTTGGAAAATATTGTAAAAAAAAAATTAAGCCTTTAATAAAAGAAGAAGTATAGCGAAAGTAATTTAAAGTTATAGAACTGTTGTTTTGAAAAGGATTAGCTTTTGAGAAGGGTGGTATGGAATTTAAAGAGGGCTACTTGAATTTGACGTGGCCTTGACAAGAGAAGTCAGCTGTGACTTCAAGGTCACCCCTCCAAGGATGGCCTTAAGGGATATCGGCCTGTCCAATCAGGTAAGCCGATCGATAAGGCGACGCCCCTACTGTCGTGTCCAGTCACTGGGCAAAAATCCATCAGCTATTGTCTCTCTGGCCATTTAAAATTTATTAAAACCCTCGCTTTGAAATCTACTTCTTTATACCTTATCAGAAATATGTATCATTGATGAATGTATATGCGCTTTATAACCATGGAAAAAAAACAATCTGAAACAGACAACTAAAGTTCAATATAAAAACAAAGATACATAGATAAATGATAAACACATACGGTTTGCTCAGTCATTAAAAGGCACAATAAAGGGACACCATATGCACTGGTGCAGAAACGGTTGAATCCTTTGCGCCAGTGAGCTTGGTCTTTCCTCTCCTGATGACGGTTCAAACAAAAAATTAGATGCTGTAAGTGTATGTTTTCAATTTAACCATCTTAGTATTTAGAATAAGATAGTTAAATGAAATATAATTTGAATATATTCAAATATATTGAATGAATATTTTAATGAGTGAACTGTATTCTATATGATACATACCTATCAATGATCAAATGACAATATGAAATGGAAAAACAAGACTAAGATCTTTCAACCTTAACAGACGGTCTTGAAGTTGGGTTTGAAAGGTCTTGTTTTCCCATTTCATATTGTGGTTTGATCATTGATTGTTATTTCACGTGTTTATGAGAAATCTTTTTATTATTTTTTCTGTAGATAAAAAATATTATTTTTAGAGTTATTTTTTTTTTAGACTGAAATAAATAGCAAAATTTCTTTACATTCACGTCTTTTACATGGACATACAACTTGTATTGTGATCGTATTTTGATATAGTTGAAATAAGTAATGATTTTTAACAAAATGTCAACCTCTTTCACGTTGTTGTAAGTGCAGTTTATATTTCGTATTTTTTTTTTTTTAATTGCAACCTTTCAATTCCTCGGTATTTATTTACAAGTAAATATTAGTTTCTTATTTCAATATATATTTTGTAAACTCTATCAAACCTTATTTCACTTTTTATTTTTAAATAGACGTATCAACTCCAGTTATCGATTACTAACACGGGTCCACACATTTTTTTGGTTCCCAAGGTTTCTAAGCTGATTTAGATTAATTTAGTGGTGCTGATTCCTAAAATCATACTAATTTTTTCTCACCGGGTCAAGTTATTGAGATATTTTCTATTTAATACCTTTTTTACGTTAAAATTAGGGTTATTTGTAAATAAATTCTAGCATCATAATTTCAACTGTAGGTTATTATTGTGATCTATGTTAAATGATTATGACAACACAAACTAGTAAAAGTCATTATTTTACTTGTGTTGTAGATTTTTGGAGTAAAAATTAAGCATGGCTACATCCTCTCCTAGACATCGTTGCTTAAACAAAGAAAATGTGCTTTTCTATATTTGCGTGGAATATATGTTGAAATCCAAATATATTGTATATGTATTGCAAATATGTTGGTGTGATTAATGAATATATGTCTTAAAGTTAGATAAAAATATTGTTTCTTCGATTTGCCTGCGTTTATTGTAGGTATCGCCTTCCTAGAGAGAGAGGTATACCATAACAGAAAAACTAGACCTGATAAAGAAACAAAGACAGCATTTCTGAAATCAGTGCCGTTAAATTAGTTAAAAACTGTTAGAACTTGTTAGGCACATGAAAAAAATTTTTTGTTGATGTTGGCCAGTGTAATAAATGGGTGTATCGATCAACGCCCTATCTAAAGCCAGGCTTATGTTATTTGAAGAATAGTATGGTACAATATTTATGGAAGGGTTAACCCTTTGTAGAACAGGGGATATATTTGATGCATATTTTTACTGAATTCTAAATTCAATTTCAATCAAGTAATGACTAGTGAAATTTGTTTGAAACCATTCAACATATGAGTGACATTGGCTGTATAAATCTCTTGTTTCCTTATACGAGTATATTATGTAAAGATGAATAACAATAAACAAGTGATGCAATTAATGGAGTAGAAAAACTACAAGCGAAAAGGAAAAACAACTCTTAAGGCTCTTTCACTATATGAAAGAGTCACCGCCCTGCCTTCCTGCGGGACTCTTCGCTCTTCACACCTCCTGATGACGACGATGGTCGAAATATCGATGTCAGTTATGTCTGTGTCTTTCTGTGTGTTTCCTTTGTTTTGAATTTATTATATATATATAGTTCAATATAAACAAAGAAACATAGAGAAATCAGAAGAACACACTTACAGTCTCAAATTTTCGGGTAATCCGCCTTCAGGAGAAAAAAGAAAGGGAGATCAAGCACGTTGTAGACGCAACGGCTAGTAACCCATATGTATATATATGGTTGGAGACGGTTGGGGTCTCCAACTGTCGCTTCACAAGTGCGCTTGGTATCCCTATCCCAGCTCTCCTGATGACGGTTCAACCAAAAATTAGAGGCAGCAAGTGTGTTTGTTCCTTAGTTCTTTCTTTGTGATTCACCGTGAAACGTATGTTGTCCTTTTGGATCGTTTTCATGTTTACAATATATATATATATATATATATATATATATATACACTTTTTAAGTGTATTGAACTAAGGAACAAACACACTTGCTGCCTCTAATTTTTGGTTGAACCGTCATCAGGAGAGCTGGGATAGGGATACCAAGCGCACTTGTGAAGCGACAGTTGGAGACCCCAACCGTCTCCAACCATATATATACATATGGGTTACTAGCCGTTGCGTCTACAACGTGCTTGATCTCCCTTTCTTTTTTCTCCTGAAGACGGATTACCCGAAAATTTGAGACTGTAAGTGTGTTCTTCTGATTTCTCTATGTTTCTTTGTTTATATTGAACTATATTTGTCCGTTTTGGATCGTATTTCCAACGAAAAAAAGTATATATATATATATATATATATGAATTAGCTTCAGCTACTCAAAGGGACTACTTCTGCCCGATGACAACGAATGTCGAAATATCGTTGTGAGTCTTTTTTTTGTGTGTTTTTATGTTTTTCCCTTTCCTTTGTGAGATATATATATATTCGTAAAATTTGGAAGCAGTCCTTCTTGAATACATATACATATATTTATACATATATTTAACATACATATACTTGTATTTAAAAAGGTTTCGAAGTTTGTAGAAACATTCAAGGACATTAAGTAAGGTGAAATCAGACATAACGTTTTTAAATATATATATATATATATATATTTCAATGATCAAACCACAATAAGAAATAATAAAAAAAGACTTTTTTCCCATTTCTTATTGTGGTTTGATCATTGATTGTTATTTCACGTGTTTATTGTGAAATCTTGTTTTATATATATATATATATATATATATATATATATATATATATATATATATGATCAAACCACAATAAGAAATGGGAAAACAAGACTAAGATCTTTCAACCGTAACAAGCGGTCTTCGTCAGAGTCAAAAACCCAACTGACCCAACTCAGTTGGGTTTTTGACTCTGACGAAGACCGCTTGTTACGGTTGAAAGATCTTAGTCTTGTTTTCCCATTTCTTATTGTGGTTTGATCATTGATTGTTATTTCACGTGTTTATGTGAAATCTTGTTATATATATATATACTAATTCTGCCTCTGGTTGTCTTTTTAAGTGTCAATTTAAGCAGTAACCTTATAAAGAAGCTGAATATCAATGGAAGAAAGTGGATTTTTGTTTAGTGACGCAAAACTATATTTAGGCTTCCCCAATCAGCTTGTCTGTGGTGTTGTGGTATAGTTCATCTATACATCAAGTGCAGGTCATCTTGTCTGTGTTTCGTGGACTGTCACATAGTAAAATGAATGCTTGTGCACTGCTTTCATTGCTGAAGATATCGTCACCATCTGTTGACTTGGTAGTTTTTTAGGTAGCCTTCCTTTCTTGCCTACCTGTTCATCCCACACCTTTTCAGTTACAAGGACATATCCTTTAGATCAACTCGATTATTTTACTCCTAAAATATGTGAAATTGAATAAAAAGTGCCTGCAGTATGTAATGTGGAAGTATTTCGAGAAAGGAGCACAAATAAACTATTGTTAGTTTTTATTAAAACTAGACAATTGATTAATAGTCCATTTCACTCATTTACAATAAAGACACTCACTGTACACTGACAAGTGAAGACAAGTCAACTGACTGTTCAATAACAGGTCAACCAACCAACCAGACCTAAGAGCAAAGATTAAAATTTGCACCTTCCTCCACCGGAGACTCTGACACCAACTTGCTTGCATGAAACAAATTTGCTTCTGTGCGTTTCTTTCCGCAGCTAATCTCATAAATAGATTTGAAGCGTAATTCTAAATGGACCATTTCGTACTTCATCTTATTTATTGCTGTTTAATTTATTTCCATTTGAAATATACACTAAATCACCTGCTTTAAACTCCTGATCTTTCCTATTGTGATCTAGCCTTCGTTTTATTATTATTAAAGTTCTTCTTCGAGTTTATTAATGCCTGTACCCTTGCCTCATTTATGTCCTGGCTTGTAGATTGCAATAGTTTATTTATCCTTCTTTCTCGAAATACTTTCACATTACAAATTAATTTATAGTCCTTTCACTCATTTCCAATAAAAAGACACTCAGTATACACTGACAAGTGAAGACAAGTCAACTAACTGTTTAATCACAGGTCAACCAACCAACCAGGCCTGAGAGTCAAGATTCAAATTTACAAGTATATATAACCCTGAAAGATTTAAAGGCAGGATTTCTCGTCCCTAGGATGTCTCTTGCAAGGAGTTGAAACATGTTGACTGTAGGAAATATGTTTTTAGTTTAGGTGCAATAACGAAATCGTTATTCAGGAAGATAGAGAAACTTATCAAAAGCAAGTTTTTGTCAAAATGAAGTTATGTTTTTTAATAATACATGTTTACAGGTAGGACTGCTTGCAAAATTTACAAAGAAATATATAATTTTAAAATATACTAATAATACTGACCTAAAAAAAAAAATTTTTTTTGACATGGTGCCTAAGATGTTTTAAACGTTTTTACCTAATTCGCTGATTTCAGAAATGCTGTCGCTTTTCTCTATCAGGTCTAGTTTTTCTGCAATGTATAACCCCTCTCTCTAAGAAGAGGATGGCTACAATAAAAAACAAATTATTACAAATCGAAGAAACAATATTTTTATTTAACTTTAAGACACATATTCATTAATCGCACCAAAATATTTGCAATACATATGCAATATATTTGAATTTCAACATATATTCCCCGCAAATATAGCAAAACACATTTATTTTGTATAAACAACGTCAATCCTTAAATCTGCAGCACAAGTGAAATAATGACTTTTACTTTTAAGTTTGTTATAATTATTGAACATAGATCACAGTAACAACCTACAATTGTAATTATGATGCTAGACTGTATACACATAATTTTAAGGTAAAACCGGTTGGATTTAGCAAACAACTCAATAACTTGACCTGATGAGGAAGAATTAGTATGATTTTCGGAATCAGCATCCCTAAAGTAATCTAAATCAGCTTAGAAACCGAAGAACACCAAAAAAATGTGTTGACCAGTGTAAATATTCAGGCACCTTTTGTTTTTTTAACAAATAACTGAAACGTGTTAACACTTCATCACGATGTTTAAATATTTGATTTACTTGTGTTGAATTTTATGTCCCCCTTTTTGCTTTTATTATGTCCCTTAAATTGCTTTTCACCCCTTTTGTGAATCTCGTATTTATACAAATAACTGTAGTAAGACTTGTAAACATCGATTTTATTTTCTATATGTATACATGCGTTCTTTATTTATTACAGAGGAATTAACACATTAGTATTATATAACTAGCATAGTAATGTAATGAATGTGTGTTTTCCAATCTTGTAGGGTTTTTAGAAATGGATCCATGTAACCATATATATGTTCTGAAATACATGAACCAGGCTACTTAAAAATGTATGTTTCATTTGAGTAGGCGTACGACGTACAGTACTAACGACTTTTTAAAACGTGTACATTATTTTAGATCATTTTAAAAGGGGTAGTGTCTATCTATAAATTACTAATCACGGAAATAGGAATAATTTATTATCTGTTAATTATATTAATTATTGAATTCTATTATTGAAACTTTCTGAAGTACATCTTCGAATAAATCTCTAAAATTATAAAAAAAAAATATAGTAAAATAATGAGATTGGAATATTTTTAAAACATTAGATTTATTATTAATATTAATTGTCATAGCTCGTATAATCTTTGGAGAGCTGGACCGTTTCGGATCCTTCTGGTTTCCATCTTCATGGATTTCTTGTTTCTATAAGCTTACACCTGTTTAGATAATTAAAACTTAATGATTTAAATTACAGTCGCCTGTATATTTAACATTATAATTAGAAGTTATATTTAATTATTAAATTGTATTTTTTTTATGTCTCTTCTAGTAATTTATTTCAAATCGTTTGCTTCTTTTAATATTTAGTAAGAATAAAATTTTGTCCTGTTTGTAGTAGGTCCATTGAATTTTCCATGTTGTTTGAAAAGGATAGGTTAGGTTAGGTTGCAGTGGTAGTTCCACAAGGGCCGAACATTGGGTCTTTTTGTGATACCACACAATGAAGATTGATTCTGCAATGGGAGTTCTAAATTTTGCCTAACTCAAGTGTATTTAAAGTAGGGATCTTTAAAGAGTACCTGACATCGTATAGGCTCGGGACCGACGGTTTAACGTCCTTCTGAGATTAACGTGCTCTAACGACGTGCTCAGATTTATTCACTAAAGGTCACTAGACCTTTAGTAACATTTAAAAGACAGTGCAAAGGACTTGAAGTAGATGAGATGAGACTTGAAAGAATTAAATATAAATTAAATATAGAGACACAATAGTTTTTAAAGATCTAGATGACAGAGTAGGTTATATAAACAAGAAATCTATAATTAGTTGCTCTTGAAGATGGTAACCAGAAGGGCACGAAACCGGTCGAGCTTTTCAGATATTATAGGAAGTATGTTGAAACATTAATACTAATTGTAATTTCTAATTCTAATATTACTTGCCTCAGTAAAAATAACCCATGAATTATATTTTTACAACAAATAGCTTTAAAAAAAGATCTGAAAACACAAAATTGATTGCAAATTTTATTCTCTAAACAATAATTTTAAACATTTTCCTTTGTGATATCATTAAAGGTTTCGAAATTTCAAAAAAAAAAAAAATTGTAATAATGTAAAATTGATGTTTGTCATTTGTTAAGTTTTGTTTTTCTCTGCATTTTATGTTTGTTTTCATGCTAAAAAGAAATGGACAAACATTTTTTGTCTTTTCCTTTTTATTGTGTAAACGTGAGCTGTTTTTTTTTCATTTTGACCAAGAAAATTTGACTGTTCGCATTAGTTCACCGCATCACGAATGGTCTTTGGTCAACATTTCACATGTTACAGATCAGTAGCGCAAAATTCTATATTGCAGATAACTGATACATAGGATTTACTGCAGTGCTCCGCAACCATGTGTCGCGGCACACTGGTGTATCATGAGCCAGACATACTCGTAGGTGTGCCGCGGCGCACTGGTGTGCCATGGGCCAGACATAGGTGTGCCGCGGCACTCTAGTATGCCATGAGCCAGACATAGGTGTCCGCAGCCGCGGTCAAACACATTGTATTTGACATTTTACAATTTTTCATCATATATACACAATGACAATTTTTCCCCGAAGTTGCCATTAGATGTTTTCTGGATTTACGTTAAAAAAGAATGTCTTCATATTTCCTACAAAGCAATCTTAACATTACTACCATTATCGACGACATATTTATGTGAGCAAAGTTTTTCAACTCTTGTATTAATTAAAAATTATTAGCGGTCATGCTTAAAAGATCTTGACCAAAAACTTCGGGTTGCGTTGTCAAATATTAAACCGAATATAAACCTTTTATGTTCATTGAAACAAACGCAGGTATCACATTAATAATTACTATGATTGCATAGAAATAAATATGTTATAGTTTTATGTATCTATACTTTTCAAATAAAAAACAAACATTTCTTGTAAAATTTGTGTATCAATTAATACCTATATACATAAGCTTTTGGTGTGCCGTGGAATTCTAGAAAGAATTTTGGTGCGTCGTAGGTTAGGGAAGGTTACGGAGCACTGATTGACAGTATCACGCAGATGGTATATATATTCAGATATTCGCTAAATTGCTGTTCGTTCCTTTTAAAAGTGGCTTCCATATGGGATGTGATTGTTTATCTATAATTACTCCCATTGTTTGCGCACTTGACATACCTGTCATCATTCCATCTCTCCACAACTCGACGTCAGATCAGATATAACCCAGCTTTTTGACTCTATAATGCAGTTGTCGATAATAAAATTGATTTTCAATTCAGTTTTCTGATTTAAATAGGAACTTTCAAATGTGATGTTTTATTTTTATTTTTAAAGCCTTCTGTTGTATTGTAGGGTGGAAAAGCTAATGAAAAAGTCTCCACATATAGAAATTTAGTTGTATAAACAACGCGTTTCGAACATAACACCACATGTTTATAATATAAACTTTAATAATATAAACAATGCGTTTCAAACATGTAGTGTTCTTCTTCAGGCATAAAACCAAAAAAAAAAATTAAGTAATCTTTCAAATCCTATTACAACTTTCCAATATTAAAACATTGTAGGGTAAAACAAGTTAATGAAATAGTCTCCACTTATGGAACTTCAATAAGTATATTGAACACGTTTCGAACACGTAGTGTTCTTCAGCCATTAACTGAGAAAAATACAATGCCATCAGAGAGCTTATCTATAGTATAAAGTAAGTATATAGGTCTGTAGGTACAACCTGACTGGGAATAGGATGGAAGTGGGTGAGGGTATGGAGGTACATCTGTTTCATATTAGAAAGCAAGTACATTTCTTATTCTGTTATATTCTCAATATGTTTTTCTACACTTAGTCTTAAAGCAAATGTAAAGACCCTGCCTAACCTTAAGGGAAAAAATAACAAAGAAATGTACCTGCTTTCTAATATGAACACGTAGATGTTCTTCAGCCATTACTCTGGACCAACTTCCAGTGCCTATGTCCAGTTAGTTAGCTGAGTCTATGGTGAGTACCATAGTACAGTCACCCTATAGGTCTCGTAGTCTCATCCTTATTATTTTGTACCATTTACTTTGTACTATAGGATGGAAGTGGGTGATGGGTATGGAGGTAATTCTGTTTCAGTAATGCTAGAAGAAGAACACTACGTGTTCGAAACACGTTGTCTTATTCTGTTTAATTTTATATCTAGGAGATATGTTTTTCTTTTTACCCTACAATGAGTCTTAATAGCAAATTATAACTGATTGCACTGCCTTAGAACTTGTTGGTTAAATAACAAAGAATATCAGTACCTGCTTTCTAATATGAAATTGATGATACACTCCATACTGGTCACCCACTGTAAAACATCCTATGTCCAGTTAGTATAGTGAGTTATGGTGAGTACCATAGACACTCACCCTTATGGCTCGTACTCTCATCCTTATTTATATTATTTACCATTTACTTAACGTGAATAACTATATGATCAAACTCTCTGATGGTATAGTATCTTTTTTAGTTAATGCTCTAACAGTAAGAACATCTACGTAGTTCGAAACACAGTTGTTTATATACTATTAGAAGTCCGCTTCTATACTTAGAGATACTTAGTCTTCATTTCCCATTTTTATTCCTGGTTTGATCATATATATATATATCCATATATATATATACTGATATGCACTACTTAGAACTTCTTTATTATCTTACAAAATATCAAGAACATTTCTTAGATAAATTGATGATAATATAAATGGTACATGTATAAAACATATACGTTATATATATATAGTGTAGAGTCATGTAAGTTTGTAAGTTCTTTTATTTTTGTCCCAATTGTGCTTTGTACAGTGAAGCCTGGACATAGGAGTAATGTATTACCTCCAGATCAAATCGATTTATATGGATATTGAAAAGAAGTTGCACAAGGAGTAACAGACCCGACGGCTTCCCTAGACAGAGTCGATTAGGAGAAAATACTTGGGAATTCGCGCAAGACCAAACAAAATGTTTATTTGCAATAACTCTATATGCCAAACAATTTTGATTTATAATTTTATGCAGCAGTTAATCGCTGGTCTTGATGAATAGTTTTAAATCACAAAATAATTTGCGAGAACAGTTACAAATATCTATATATTTCAGAGTTGTTTCGTCTGCAGAAGAGAACAAACTTGTCGAAAAAACGAGTGTCTTTTCTATTTTGCAAATTGAATTGTCCAAACCCGTTTGGATTTCACGGCAAACATGCAAACGTTGCGTCAAATGAGTTTAACTGTATCTTTTACTTTTGAAAAAAAAAAATTTGGACAAACTTATTCTTTGAGGTTGTGCTCAATAATTATCAGATATTCTTAACTAGTTGTTGTCATTAATTTCGTTTCAATAGCGAAGGGAATTCGCTGCAGTATTCACCTTGCTAGCCCTCCTCCCTAGGTGCCAGATAAGCTCAGTGGTTAAGGTATTCGTCTCTGGGTTGGTAGTTCGGGGTTCGATCCCCACCTGGTCCTCGTTTTATTCACGCGGGAAGTGAATAAATCTAAGTTCGTCGTCCTTTGGAGAGGACGTTAAGCTGTTGGTCCCGAGCTTGTCCGCTATCAGGTACTCGTTAAAGACCCCTACTCAAAATGCACTTAAGTTAGGCAAAATTTAGGACTCCCAATAAAGAATCTGTAGAATCACCGATCAAACAAGAAGCCGGTAAACGGTTGATGTTATCACCCGCTAGGGGATCGGTTTAAACAATTATAAAAAAAAACCCTCCTCCCTAGCTCAGAGAAGAGAAAATGAAAATCTCAGTAGTTTTCACAATTTATATTTTTATTTAATTCAAACTGGAAGAAACCAATTTGAGTACCATGAAACTACGTTTATCATGTCGAAATGGGGTTCACATCCTACGAAGTGAATATATATATATTAGTAAAAGTTGGAAGCAGTCTCTAGCCATAAAGCTAGGACTAAAAGGAGCCAGCTATAAATATCCAACTTAATAATTCTTGTCGAATTTTAAAACTATTTTCCAACAGGCCAAACTAGATTAGCCAGGTAATAGGTAAGTCCAACCACCCTACCTTAATCCCCCATCAATGCCCCGTGACCCAGGGCGATGTCCTGTGAACATTATAATAGTAATCCTCCTCTATGTATATAAACTAACAATCCTACTATTATTCTCATTATTGTCCTGATGATGAATGTGGTACATTAGAAACATGTCGACTAGCAATATTAGTGATAAGCTTTATAGTTTTAATGAAGAGACGAGGAAGAAATTCCGGAAACTGGAGAAATTGTGTAAGAAACAGATACAAGCTAAATATGGGGCGTTATGGCGTTATTTAACAATATATATATATATATTTAATATTGTAGATATTAGATTATATTGATTGGCACTTGTGCTAATTCTTATTCCGTTACTGCAAGATCTGTTTATGGCCAAGTTTTAAATTAATTTTATTCCCGCTGCTGGAGTGTCATTAAAATATCGAAGTTAAGTGTTTCTAAAAGCCGATAGTGGTGATAAGCGTTCATTTATTTGTTTTCCCTATCTTTCAGTTCTGAATGAGTTTTCTCTTTAACATTTTTGATATTTCTAGAAATTCTTTCCATTATTTATTATTGATGTACTATTTGTTTAGTATATAGTGGAAGACTGTCCAATATAATAATTAATATTATTAATTATTACTAATTTATTAATTATTCATCAATTCTAATATTACGAACCTCAGTAGAACTAACCCATTAACCATATTTAACTGTCGGAAGAGTTCATGTGAACAATGGCTTCAGGCAAGCTGATCTGTTCTCCTCGGCCTCTAGAACAGGGGTTCTCAGTGGGGGTGAATTGTGACTATAATAGGTTTACAGAGTGAGGAAAGCTATTATAGGTTTTGACTTCTTAATTATTAATTAAAATAATAATTTAATTAATATTTTATATATCCATCAATAATTGTAAATAGCATTTAATTTTTAAATTTTATTATAAACAATATTATTTTGTAAAGTTGTGAAAGTGTATATACTAACTTGGAAAGAGGAGGGGGGTGGGGGGAATGGCATTGTGGGAAATGGCGAGAGGGGTGAATGGGCTAAAACAAGGCTGAGAAAACCCCTGGTCTAGAAGTTGTCAAAACAGCAATCCTGTATACGAGGTTTGATCAAACAGTAAGGTGACTTTTTGAATTTCGCGCACCCTGTACACTCTTAATTTAATTTTTCGTTGTTGTGTTGGTACTCTCGTTACGATCATATATTTACAGTGTTGCCTGTATAGCATGGGTTGTTTTTATGTGGGAGGCTAGACGAGGTTGGGCGCTTATTTGCGTTCTCCGCGATTTGTTGCCGTTGAAAATAATTGAGCAGAAAGCTTGAATTAAGTTTTTTTTTTAAAAAGCAATGTTATAAAATGACTCAAAAACTCTTGAAATATTGAATACGATGGGCTACAGTGAATGAACTTAAAAAAAAAATGTTTCCATGTGGTATTTGTTATTCCAGAGGTAATTATTTTTTCAACAGCAAAAAATCGGCGAGCAGGCAAATACAAGTTTTACCTTTATGCCTCGTATATAAAAATAACTCATGCTATATAGTCAAAATTGAGAACAACATATGATCGTGACAAGTGTATCAACACAACAACGAAAAATTTTGAATCTACACAGCGCGTGAAATTCGAAAAGTGTCCTTATTTTCTGATACACCTTGTACGGGAGCCCTTCAAAAGAGTGACAATTCAAACGAGTTCATCAGATAAGGCAACATTTTTATTGAACATGCCATACAAAAAATTCAGTAACTGTAATGACATTAAAAGAAAAAAACTATTTTTAAAACACTCGAAAAATTGTTTTAATTGAACATAAAAATTGAACACGCCATAAATAAAATATTTTTAGAACATTTGAAAATTGCATTAATTGAACATAGAAATTTATTAAAAATTCTAAAATAATTACTATAGAATGTACCAACATTTCGCTTTAGCTGATAACGTTTTCACCAGTATCTGATAAAAAGGTTTCAATATTCTAGTTGGAGGACTTGTAGGGTTCGAATCCTCCTCGAAGAAGATATACTTCGAATAAATCCAAAGAAAACTGTTTTCTTTGAAGTAGGTACTGTTTCCTTTTGGATATCTTAGATGAAATTAAGGTATTTGAAATGTGTGTGTGTGCGTGTGTTTCTATCCTCTCTAGAACTTTGGAGTTTTAGAACTATGTCAAAAGGAGCCAAGGTCATCTATACTAAGATACACGAATAGGGAACACCATTGCAGTCGGCTAGCTGACTCATAAACGCTTTGCCTAAACTCTAGTCCTAAAGAATATGGACAGTGGATTCCTTTCATAGCCTTGTCAAAAAATACTGAAATTATTCTTGCTAACAAAATACTGAATTATTATTCTTCCCATCCTATGAACTAGAAATTACATTTCTAGAATATGGTGAAAAAAAAGTCATAGAAGTAAGTTCATCATGCTACCTACATTAAAATAATAATGGGTAAAAGAGTTACTACAGAAAAATAACCATCCAGGAAATTTGATTGAACGTTTTTGTTCAAAATATTTAAGACAACAAGAGCCAGAAAATGTTTGAAATACTGACATAGAAATTCAAGAAAAAGAGTTGTTTTAAATTTCCTTATGTTGAAGAATTATTGCAAGCAATTAAAAACGTCTTCAGAAGACACTTATCTCAAGATAATTTATTTTTATAGCAAGAGAAAAGTGAAATATCTATTTTTAAATATAAAAGAGAAGATTCCAAAGGAATTA
Organism: Hermatobates lingyangjiaoensis; assembly: GCA_026182355.1. Lineage (NCBI taxonomy): Eukaryota > Metazoa > Arthropoda > Insecta > Hemiptera > Hermatobatidae > Hermatobates > Hermatobates lingyangjiaoensis. The sequence goes on from JAPFBL010000301.1 coordinate 50,068, forward strand.
CAGAGTAATGTTATATATGCAATGGTGCAAAGACTATAATCATGTTTATTGTGGAGAAACCAGTCGTTTTTTTGAAGGAAAAAGCTTACCAGCACTGTTGTTCTATAAGAAAAAAAGAAAATATTAGCAGTACATAGTATTAATGAAGGCTATAATTTTGATTTTAATGAAATAAAAATAATAGCTAAAGAAATGGATGAACAGAGAAGGAAAACTCTGGAAATGTTATATAATAGAAAGGACCAGTCATCCGTTAATTATAGAAGTGACATTTCAAATTTTTAAATATTGTTTATTTGGGAGTGTTAAGTTAAACATTGTTGATCGTTGAAAAATTGTATTAGTAACTTTTTGGTTGTCTGGTGAAATTTGGTTGCCTAGCTTGTTTTTCAGTTCAGTGTCACGTGTTCATTCAAACTAGAGAGTTGTTATTAAAATGCACAGACTATATTTTTCTTGTTAAAAAATCTTTTCTGAAATACATAGTTTTTCTGTTTCAAAATTTTATACTTCTTTAAGCTTTCTCACTAACCTATTGTAAAATTTCTATTGTAATTTTTATTTGTAACTAAAGCGCGTTTATGTATGTTTGGTTTTTAAATGATTAAATTATTTCTTATATTTCCTTTTTTTGTAGGCCTATGAAAAAGGTTTTAAAAAAAACCAAACGTGGGTGGGTTTTTTGCCTGAGAAGACCGATTCTGAAAATTAGTTTTGTTATTATTGTTGATAAAAACACTGAAATGGAAAACAAATAAATTTTAAACGGTCAAGCGGTCTTCTCTCAAAAACAACTGGTTTTGGGTTTTTTGGCTCTAACGGCCGGGCTTATTTCGGGGAAATTTTCTTTTTCCCATTTCATTTTTGTTTAAACATTGTATAATTTCACTTGATTAAACTTTATATATATATAATTCACTTGATAATCGGAAAGACGATCCAAACTGGACACAATAACAGTTCAAAATTGAAGATAGGTAGCACACAAAGTAAAGAAACACACTTACAAACTCAAATTTTCGGGAAATCCGTCTTCAGGAGAAAAGAGAAAGGGAGACCAAGCACGTTGTAGATGCAACGGCTAGTACCTAGCCAACGTGCTTGGTCTCCCTTTCTCTTTTCTCCTGAACACGGATGCCCGAAAATTTGAGTTTGTTAGTTTGTTTCTTTACTTTCTGTGCTACCTATCTTCAATTTTGAACTGTTATATATATATGTAAACGTTTCACCATGAATCACAAACAGAACTAAGGAACAAACACACTTACTGTCTCTAATTTTTGGTTTAACCGTCATCAGGAGAGTTGAGAATGGGACACCAATCTCACTTGTGAAGTGACGGTTGGAGACCAATCAATATATATATATATATATATATATATATATATATATACATATATATACAAGTGAACGCACATATCTCTTCTTCTTCCCTTCTACTCTCTCCCTGACGACGAACTTCAGTTCGAAATATCGATCCAGTAAGTTTTCTCGATTCTTCTCTATGTTGTCTTTTTTCATTTATATATATATATCAATGACCAAACCACAATAAGAATGGGAAACAAGACTAAGATCTTTCAACCGTAACAAGCGGTCTTCGTCAGAGTCAAAAACCCAACTCTGACGAAGACCGCTTGTTACGGTTGAAAGATCTTAGTCTCGTTTTTCCCCATTCTTATTGGGTTTGGTCATTGATTGTTGTTTCACGTGTTTATGTGAAATCTTTATATATATATATATATATATATATATGTCAAAACCAATAATAGTTTTCCTCATTCCTTAAATTTACTGTTGCTCACAATTCACCCTCTGATGTGTTCACTATTTTTAAGAATTGTCTTCACTGATGGCCCAGCATCGGACAAATTTTGATTTGTGTTCACTTATAGGGCTTAGTAAAGGCTAGTTTATAATGCAATAGTTTCTCGTTTTACGTAATATTTGCTTACCTTCAACACAATTCAAGATAACAGAACCATTGCAGTTATAACAAAAGTTTAGGTTGAAATGATCTTCATAACGAAAATAATAAAAATTATTTTGTAATACTATAAATAATGTTGAACAGAAACTGTTTCTGCTTGCATCACTTTGCTTACAAAAGGTATTTCTTTTAAAACGACCTTGATTCGCGACTCAGTTTTTACGAAATAGTCTCTGTTTTATAACCGAATAATGCCATTCTTTTGTAATTACTTACCTTTAAAATACCTATACGGCTTTTAACTGATACGTTTAATACTCCAGATTTACTGTGAATTGCAATAAATTTGCATTGATAACGAGATCATTAAAATCAGTTTACAGCTATCAATCAAAAATTCGCACCTTTTGTTATTCTTCATTTGTTGTTTTATTGTTCAATAAATAAAACTGTAAAATTTTAGTTGCTTGCAACTTTATGATTATTTCTTTTTATAGTTAAAAGTATTTTTAATGATGATAATAGTACAGACAATTCTCAACTTATGTTCGTTCTATTTTTACGTTCAAAATTTTAATATAAAAAAATAAAAAAAAATCAAATTTCAAAATTATAAAATAAATGTTTATTTAAGTGAATTTGAATTTACTTCCAGTACAACTGCCGAAACCTAACTAGATTTAAATAATCTCGTTTAATTGACATTACAAACACATTTTGTTTGAATTTAAGCATTTGAAATTACATTTATGTTATAACCTTATGTTTATAATATATGATGTAGGAGTATTTTATGAGATACGATAATTGAATTAATGGATGTATAGTACAACATGAACAGTATACATTACTAGAACGTACAGTAACAATTACGTTCATTTTTAACTTGTCACGAGTTCATTCAAACTAGACATTTGTTTCTGAAATCCATAAACTGTTTTCTCTGTAAAATAATTCCTAATGTATTAGTTAGTTTTTTTTTTCAAACATTTTATTCTTCTGCCTATGAAAATTGTTTTCAATAAAAACCAAAACGTTACCAATGAGAGTTTCATTTTAACCTGAAGGACTGACCGAGTCCTGATAAACTTTTATTTTATATATATATAACTACAATATGAAATAGGAAAACAAGACTAATATCTTTCAGCTGTAATAAGGGGTCTTCGTCAGAGTTTTTTAACTCTGACGAAGACCGCTTGTTACGGTTAAAAGATCTTAGCCTTGTTTTCCCATTTCATATTGTGGTTTGATAATTGATTGTTATTTCACGTGTTTATGTGTACTCGTTATATATATATATATATATATATATATATATATATATATATATATAAGGAAGGGTTTTCCTGCCGTTGTGTTTCCGGCGTGCTTGGTCGCCTATTCTATTTTCTCCTGAAGACGGATCATCCAAAAATTTGAGTTTGTATGTGTGTCTCTTTCTCTGTGTGTTGCTTTTCTTCCTTTTTGAGCTGATATATATGTATATATGTACCATGATAAACGAAAAACGGTCTGGCAGGACAGATAACACTTAAAATAAATAGTGACGCATAGACTGAAACATAACAAAGACTCACTTTTCAATATTTCGAGCGCCATTACGGTCGAAATATTGGAAAGTGAGTCTTTGTTATGTTTCAGTCTATGTGTCACAGTATATATATATATATATATATATATATATATATATCAGTGTTCAGTCTGCAATAATAAATGAGAAAAAAGACTAAGACCTTTCAACCGTAACAAGTGGTTTTCGTCAGAGTTGAATTCAAACACTGATAATGGACTTGACTTGAAATCAGTTAGGATTTGACTCTTACGAAGACCACTTGTTACGGTTGAAAGATCTTAGACCTTTTTTCTTATTTTTTTATTGTGGTTTTAACATTGATTGTTACTTTACGTGTTTATTGTGACATATTGCTATGTATATATCACAGTGGAAGCGCGTAGTACGAGGGCCTCATGGTAGGAGCAATTCACTTTACGAGCATCCAATTTGCAATAATTTTTTGTCTCGTATGACAATTGAAATCTGATAGGAGTTGTTTGTATGTTATGAGGAACATGAACTAACCTTACCTTAATGAAACAGTTTTGTTCCGCTCAGTCAGAACTTAAGGTTCCTTAAGGAGACTGCTTTTGTAGGAAGGAAGGATAAAACCCAACTGGTTGTAACACAGTCTTACAAGACTGTGACCCTAATACGGTGGGGGGTTATCAGTAGGTGAAGGTATATTAAAAAGCTTAAAATCTATTTTTTTTTAAAAAAAAAACAGTATTTCGTATACTTCAGAAAAAAAGTGTTATGCGGTGGAATGGAAATATTTTTCCAGTTATTTCTTTAAAATAAAATAAAAAAGAATAATCAGTCATCTGGTTTCTCAAAATAACTCCCCCCCCCCCTTCGCCCCCTTCTCATTTCTATTTTAATATCCTTCGCCTTTATTTACATTTTTTTTTCTTTTTATTCGACAAAGAATTTTAATGAGGTATGAAAATTTTTGTGGTTTAATAAACATCTTGCCTTTCAGCATTTAGAAAGCCGTCACAAACGTTCTCTCTATCACCCTCTCTCCCTCACTCTCTCTATTCAGCTCATCTCACGTTCTACTTCTTAAGTACTAACATTCTTTCCCAAGCATTTCTTTCATTTCCTTGTCTTCCTTTCTGATCTACTTTTTCCTTTTTTTACTTACTGTAAGTACAGTGTGATAATCATTAAAACAAAAATCAGCTTATTTTTAATTGTTAACGAATTTTTTAAGTTTTTTGGTCTCTAGAACATACTTGTACATCAGTTAATTAAAATTTGATTTTCATGACAAAAATCTATTTCGAGTTATTTATGAATGTACTTATACTTATATACTTGTACTCTTTGTAGTTAATTATTAAAAAAAAATTCGTTTTCAAGTATCGTATTCAACATTATGTCGTGTTTTATGTTTCTAGGATATTTTTGATCTGATGAATTATGGACTGTTTTTGAAAAATGGGAAATAAGTTTAAATACAGTTAGTTGAAGGATATCTGTTTGTAATAATCACGGAATGATTTGAAACTCTAGTGGAAATAGTTTTTTTGTTATTGTTTAACCTTCCCCTAGCGGGTGATAACGTTAGCCTTTTACCCGGCTTTTTGTTTGATCGGTGATTCTGCAGATTCTATATTGGGAGTCCTAAATTTTGCTTGACTCAAGTGCATTTCTAGTAGGGATGTTTAATGAGTACCTGACTACGTAGAGGCTCGAGACCGACGGCTTAACGTCCTCTCTGAGGGACGATGTACTGAGATTTATTCACCTCCCGCACAAATAAATCGAGTGCCAGGTGGTGATCGAACCCCTGACTACCAACCCTGAGGCGAGTACTTTAACCATTGAGTTGGTAATCCATTTAGGTTTTGTATAGCTGGACTAATGCAAACCGTGAACTCCCTTTCATACTCGTATTTATGCTCCTGATCCAACCGTAACCTTCCCCAACTCTCAACAAACTACCTCGTACTCTGACAACCTCATCAAACTCATGATTAAAATTAAAAAATAATCTTGTAAACTCTGAAACACCATTATTGTCTATAGTGTAATATAATTCTATTATATTATATTGTATAGTATAGATTATAGATTGACTATAGTATAAGCTATACGACGTCTATACAAACCAAACTTGCTATTCGACCAAAAAAGAATACTGGCCCTCCCACTTTATGAAGAATATACGTCAGCAGTAGCGGGTCTCTGGTGTTGAATTAATTTTTTTTATTTTTTTTAGTTTTAAAATGAAAAAATACTAAATACTAAAAAGTACACTTAGATGGTGTACTTACTACTATGTGCACTATAGTGTACGAGAATCTTCGTTGAGTTGGTCCGAAAAACCTTGAATCGTTGGTCTGATTTGATAATTTTATAAGTAAAAATTCTTGAAGTATCAACAATTGTACACCCTTAAGAATTAAATTTCTAAAATAATTTCTTTTATGTTTTCTTGCTCCTGAAAGGAATACTTTGTTCAAATTGTATATCTTTGTTAGTTCTTTGGGATCTGAGTTTGCTTTACTCAGATGTTATTGTTTTGGCAGAGAAAATTTCTCTTAAGTTTCGAACCCTTTCTTCCTTCAAATCATAGTTTTTTTTTTTTTAGATAAGAAAACTTTCCTTATCAAAGCTCGGATCATAACTAGGGTTTATACAAAACCAACATTTTAGAAAACCCGTTTTTCGAATAGCAATTTTTCCAAAAAAAACGGTTTTAACCGGTTTCGAATTTTTATTAAAAAAAAAGTTAACAGAAAATTTAGAGTGATTAAAGGCAGTTTTTGACTGAAATTATTTACTGTTCAATTTTATTGATGGTAAATTTTTTTTTATGAAATTTAGTAGAACAAAGAAATAATAGTTGACCAGGATTAAATAACTTTGAAAACAATTATTCGTTGTTTATGCATAATTTTCATATATAAGGATGTAAATATTTTTATAATAGTGAAACGAGTTATTCAGCAAATGGTTCGAATAAATAAAAACAATATATTTTCATATTTTTATAATAACCATATTATTAAACCAAATTATTTTATAACCATATTATATTTATAGTAACCATATTATTAAATCGGACCGATATGATTCCAAGAACGAAACCGCTTGCTTCCAAGTGTTTCAATTTTCACATTCAAAACAGTCATTTTCAATTTTTTTTTAATTGTTATTCGTACATTGAAAACCTATATTTTCTACTAAAAAAACCGGTTTTCGAATTTCATAATTTTCTCCAAAAAACCGGTTTTTAAAAACCGACTAACCCTAATCATAACTGTCTGATTACTGATTGTAATTTAGTTTCAAAATATATCAGTTTTTTTTAAATATATAAATTGAATATTATTATAGTGAAAAAATAATGGACAAAAGCTGTATGCCAACTTTTAACCGCAAGCAAATTTTCAATTCTCTGAACTGATAGGACCGGGGTTCGATCCTCACCTGGCCCTCGATTTATTCACGCGGGATGTGAATAAATCTTAGCGCGTTGTCCCTCGGAGAAAGACGTTAAACTGTCAGTCCCGAGCCTGTACGATGTCAGGCTCCCTACTCTAAATACACCTGAGTTAGGCAAAATTTAGGACTCCCACTGTAGAATCAATCTTCACTGTGTGGTATCACAAAGGACCAATGCTCGGCCTACGTGTGTTCCCTTGTGGGACTGCCACTGCAACCTAACCTAACCTATTATAGTTCATGCACTGTCTTTCATTGATTTTGATAAACGCGAGTTTCATTATAAATTTGCTTATACCCACATTGAGTGATACGAAGTTTGTTTTTAGTAAAACCATTAATTTATCAGGGGTTTTTTTTATGTATTTGCATAAAGTTCTTATCGTTTCCCTAAAAAAACCATTTAATTCCTGCTTTCCTAAACGAAATTAAACCACTAGCTCTTTTGAGTCATTCAAAACAGTTTTTTATATAAGTGGTTAATTTATTCTCTTTTCAATAACGTTCAACCACCGGCTAATGTTTTCGAATTCAAATTAAAACCAGGCCAGTAGAATTAATATTTTATGCCATTCATTTGGTATAGCTGATGAGTAAAAAGTGGAATATCATTGTATATTATCCTATATTATAATTAATTTAAAACATCTCCGAAAACAATACTGGCCACTGCTTAAGAATGTCAAAGTGTTTGGAAATGACAACCTTACAGTGCAGATTTATTTTAAATTAGAGAGGAAAACTAATAGTTACAGAGGAAAGTACAAATATTCTTGTTTATCTATAATGTATGTACTCGGTCATCCTCTGGATGTTAATAGAATAGACGAGTGTGAAGGAGTGAAGAGGTGAAAAAAACTTTAACGATGTGCAGCAACAGTGTTGCCAATATCACAATCTGAACCAAGTGGAAACAAAAGTACTGAAAAATGTAGAACAAACTGTTATGAAATGCAGCGCAGTGTAGACAATATCACAATCTTGAACTTGGAGGAAAGAAAAGTACTAAAATTATGAAATAAAACCGTTAAGAAATTTAGCACAGTGCAGCCAATATCACAATCTTGAACCAAGAGGAAAGAAAAGTACTAAAAATATGGATAAAACTGTTACGAAATGCAGCACAGTGCAGCCAATATCACAATCTTGAACCAGGAGAAAAGAAAAATGGCTAAAAATGTGAAATAAACGGTTACAAAATTTAACACAGTGCAGCCAATACCACAATCTTGAACCAGGAGAAAAGAAAAGTACTAAAAATGTGGAATAAAAAAGATGAAAATAATAGTAAAGAGAATAATAAGACTAGTTAAAATATAAAAAAATAAAGAATATTTAAAGAGTAATAGAAAAAAAATTGTGGATGAAAAAAATTATTTAATATAAAAGATTAATTCAAATGAAATAATTAGATTAAAATAAAATAAAAATTGAGGAATGAAATATAAATGATGTTATAAGAAATGAAAAACAAGAAAAATTATTTGATTAAATTAAGACCAGGGGTAAATCGAGCAACCAAATGTTAAAAATGGTTTCATGAGAAGCTGTTAAGATTGTTTGATTACTATGGAAACGTGAACTTGAAAGGCTCATTAAAAGGAGGGATGGGGTGTTAGCGTGATCTGTAAGAGGTAGTTACCGTGCAGACTCGAGGTTAGCGACCTGAGCTGCGAGAAAAGTGCACGTAATAAATTACAGGAAATTATTACTCAAATATTTTTATTTTACATCATTTAAGATATTCATTTAACTTGTTAGAAAACATCTTTCTTATTACGTTTTTCGTTTTGTGAGTATATTTCATATTTTAGGTTATCATTATAGTTGTTTCGATGTAAGGAGAACATAATACACATTTCAGGGGGTGGGGGGTGAAGTTTGAAGCAAATTTCTTTTGGGAGAAGGCACGGGATAAAAAACAGTTAGGAACTTACTGTTCACACCTACATATTTCCCTTTAGCAGTCATTTTTTGAACAGGAACAAATTGACAGCTTTCTAATACAAATGTTTTTAAAGGTTTGAAATATTGCATACATAGTTGAACTCGTCACTTTGTGAAACTTGGTGGCTTTTAGGTTGGTTCTCGACTGATTCATTGATTTCAACTTATAAAAACCCTATCCTCCTCTTTAAGTCGGTTTCAATTACCCGACTTAATCAAATAAATTGTTTTTTTTTGTTTGCTTCACTTCACGTCCTCACTTAATAGGATTTCGCTCTTCCAAAAAAAGCTCTCTGAACGGATAGTTGGTCTCATTTATTATTTGTCACCCATTTTATTTCAAGAACGAAGGTACATTACCGGCTTGATTCTGCATCAGGTGTCTTAAATATTGCCATTGTCAAGTTTATTGCTGTAGGGATATTTAATGAGAACTGATGGATTTTTTACGAGCTCTCTGAAAGAAAGTATCCACAAGATTTTCAAATTCTCCTCATGAAAAATCTAGAGTCATAAACCTCAAACCTTCAATGCTAACGACAAGCTCGTTTATACTAGGCCACCACCTGAGACCACCCGGATTAATAGAAGGTTAAATACAAGTTTCTGCTATTATTTCAATAATATTCCTTGTAGTCGATTTTTGCGTCTAATTCCCTTTACGTTCATCCCAGGAAAGATATCTATCTACTTTTTACATCATTTTAATTAGTTTTCATTTTAACTTCGTCTGACGAAGACCGCCGGTTATGATTGAAAGATCATAGTCTTTTTTTCCTATTTCTTATTCTGGTTTGAACATGTATATATCAATGAAAACGATACTATGAAATGGGACAACAAGACTAAGATCTTTCAACCGTAACAAGCGGTCTTCGTCAGAGTTTTTGACTCTGACGAAGACCGCTTGTTACGGTTGAAAGATCTTAATCTTGTTTTCCCATTTCTTATTGTGGTTTGATCATTGATTGTTATTTCACGTGTTTATGTGAAATCTTTATATATATATATATATATATAAGTTGGGTTTTTGACTCTGACGAAGACCGCTTGTTACGGTTGAAAGATCTTAGTCTTGTTTTCCCATTTCTTATTGTGGTTTGATCATATATATATAATATATATATATATATATATATATATATATAATATATATATATATATATATATTTTGTAGCAAACCTGTTACTCATGTTTATTAAGGTAGTGTTTTTTAAAAGTATATTTTATTATTAGTTATGTTTGATAGAAGTGATGTAATTGTCATTGTAAATAAGTATTTATTAGAATTTTTAAAAAAACCTTGTATATAGAATCCTTGAGAATGGTCAACGTAGACCGAAACGTCGGACATGTAATATGAAAAATACAATTAAAGATAAAAAAATCGGTGAGTTAATTTATATGATACCACAGAGATGGAAAGGTAGCATTCGAAACCTTGAAAAGGTATGTAGGAAACATACTAAACTTAATGTTGGCAAGATCTTTAATGAGGTTTGTTTAAAAGAAGGTCTGCTCCCAAAGTATACCAATTATATATATATATATGATTATATATAAATATATATATGATGTAATTTTTTGAGGGTTGAGGTCTAATGATTTTAAACTAGTCCTTTTGCCGAAGTTTCGACATATATTTATGTCATCTTCAGAGCTTGGAAATCTGTTTACGTTGCAGCATACCTTAATTTATTACTGTTACATGATTAACAAATAGTAGCCTGCATTTTGTTAATCATGTAACAGTAATAAATTAAGGTATGCTGCAACATAAACAGATTTCCAAGCCCTGAAGATGACATAAATATATGTCGAAACGTTGGCAAAAAGGACTAGTTTAAATCATTAGACCTCAACTCTCAAAAAATTACATCATATAAATATTGGGTCAAGAAAACAAATCATGATGTATATATAGATATATATATTAAAATTTCATTTTGTCTTCCCAATGTGATTTTCATTTCATAACATTATCAATGTTTTGTTTCAGTTGGTAAAACCTCGCTAATTACGAGATTCATGTACGACAGTTTCGACAACACTTACCAGGTATGTTTCAATTTCAATTTTCACTAAATGTTTATTATTAAATAATATAAGATTATTAAAATTACAAATGAAATCAATTTAAAGTAAACATTGTTATATTGAAGATTGGGTAGTTTTTAGTCTTCTGGAGTAGATTTGCTCACTTTTGTTAGTCCACGGGTCACTGTGTTTTATACAAACCATTTAAAGGCCAAAAGAGGGAGTTTATTTTATTATAATTTTGATTTTTGATGTTTAGCTTTCCAAGTGCATTTACTTCATAACAGTGTGTTATTTTTATTTTATTTCTTTACATTATTAGAGTGTGTAGTTTGATTATTTATTAGATATTATTTATTGTGGTAATCTTGTATATAAATAAGTAAGCGATGCTCTTTAAAAAAAAAATGTATTCTTGATATGAGCCGTTTATTTTGAAAGTGGCCTAATTTCATTTTCCAAAAAAATTTAGCTAGCTATTTAAATAATTACATTTTTACGTTATCTTTACCTTTTGCAGCAAATTGTACAAAATTTATTTAAAATTACTAAGAATTTTTATAACAAAAATTAGTTGATAAATAAAATGACAATATTTTTAAATTTTATAAAACGCAAACCTTTAAATATCTCGATTTTAACGTAAATGGAATTAGGCCACTTTCAAAATAAGCGGCTCATATATGTTTAATGTTTATATGAAACCATATTATTATTAATTAAATTGTTCAAAAAAAAAAAAAACGGTTGGCCAAAGAACTTGGCAGTTGAACAGCATTGATCTGAGCTCGTATTGCGATTTACTCCTATTACAAGGAAATTTTCGCATTGAAATTAATATAAAAATAAATAATCCGTTCCAGTTCCAAAATGATGTTTTTAAGTTTATTTTTCAAACAGAAAAGGGATAATTAAAAAAAAAAATAAAAATTTAATGCGAATAATAAAAATGCAGGAAACAAATAATCATGTTTTTAAAACTGGATCATCTAGGCGTGACATTGTCACCCCCCCCCCCCCCCCCAAGTGCTAGAGTATTACTTATATAATAAATATATTATACAGTTGTACAATACATTTATTTCAGTGAACTTCCCAGTAAACTCTTGTAAATAATTATTATATTTTACATATTGAACAGATAAATTCACTCAGAAATTCTTCAAAAATTACATATCTCTTCTCTAACTGGTTCCTTTATATAAATTCCACATTGAATGAAAGTCAAGTTATTTCATTAGAAAATTCCTGAATTATTACAAATATATGAAAGGTTTTGGGGTATTATTTTGAATACATTTACCTCTGTGCATATTTCATTAAACGTTTCCTCAGCTTATACGAGTATATTCAAGATTTTTCTGTTGATTTTTATACCTCGTGGTGCATCCTGTTAGCAAGTACTTGAGCCCTGGAATGAACATTTTAACAATGTAAAGTCGTACAGCAGCATTTTCGAGTTAATTTAAAATTAAAGTTTAAAGTTTATTTAATTTCAGGTCATCCAAGTTTAATTTAAAATCATCCAAGTTTAATTTAAATAGTCCAGACTTAAATTAAAATTATCAACGTATAATTTAATTCTAACGTAGTTGAATCAGTTATTATGTGGTATTTACTCATTGTAGGGTAAAAAGCTAAATATAAGGGTCTCCACATATAAAAATTTAATGGTATAAACAACGTGTTTCGAACACGTGGTGTCTTCCTCAGGCATTAATTAAAACGTATGATATTGTATTTTTAGTTAATGCCTGAGGAAGAACACTACGTGTTCGGAACGCGTTGTTTATACCATTAAATTTTTATATGTGGAGACCATTTTCATTAGCTTTTTACCCTACAATGTTTATTTTAATATTGTTCAAATTGATATTTAAAACAGTTTGTCAACTTAAATATGCATATATACTAAACTGAAATTCAATTTAAACTTAGATTATTTTAAATTAATCTGAGAAAGTTGTATAAAGGGATTACTCCAATTACATATATATATATATATATTTGTATTTCGGCTATATATTGTAGTTATTTTTATGCTCGACATCATAAAACAATGAAGGATTAAAATGTTTTATAAAAATTATTCTGATGGTAATTGAAAAATTATCCTGGATATCTGTACAATAAAGTGTTTCTTAAAATCAGTAAGGAAAAATGAACATATGGAAGTCAAAGTAAGTAAACAAACCATTGTTGTTATATACAACAGTGAAGGAAGTAATTTACATAAAGTTTTTTATTAAATTATATTATTTTATATATTTGGTCTACCGTCTTTTCCGAAAATAAGACATCCCTCGAAAATAAGGCCTAGTGTGATTTTCGGGACGTTTTGGACTATAAGCCCTCCTCTGAAAATAGGCCCTAGTTAAGATAATGTGAAAAATATACTTCGTTAAAAAAAATTGCTGTTGAATATAGTAGGTCGTGATATTTCAGAGAATTCTTTGGAACAAAATATTCCATGAAATTCCTTCTTTAGCTCTGAAGTTCGTTTCAAGGAGGCTACTTAGACAAGCAGTATTAATTTAACCTGAGCTATATTACAAGACATGAGAGATTCAGACCAATGATTCCAGAGGAAATAGATTTGTAGGAAAATCAGAACGGAATTCAAAATTTTGATAATTTATGACGTAGTACCAGAAGATGAGATGACTATAATCGAATAAATTGAAATTTCTGTATTAAAATAAATATTAAACAAAAATATGTAAATCTACTTAATGTACTTGAAGCCCTCCCCCGAGAATAAGCCCTAGCACGGATTTTCGTTATTTTTGACCTAAAAATAATGTAAGACAGTGTCTAATTTTCAGAAAAAGACGGTATTAATAAGTTTGAATAATTTGAATTAACCTTATTTACTTTAAATTAAACTTGTACTATTTACAATTAAACTTGGGTTGTTTTAAATTAATCCGAAAAAGTTGTAGTGCTGTGTTGTTTATTGGCTTCACCTGTAATCCAATCGCAGCAAACTAAAGTTTATCGGGACTCGGTCAGTTCTCCAGGTTCAAATTAAACTCTCATAGCCAATAAACGTTTCGGTTTTTATTTATAACCTTTTTCATAGGCAGAAGTATAAATTTTGAAACAAAAAAACTAAGTATTACATTACAAATTATTTTGCAAAGAAAAATAAAAAAAAATTATTTATTTTATAAGATGCGGTAATTGAATTAATGGATGTATGGTACAGTACGCATAGTATTCATTACTAGAATGTATAGTAATAACATATGTTCATTTCTAACTTGTCACGTGGTCATTCAAACTAGACAGTTTTTTATAGTTAATGTAGTTAATGGGTTAGTTCCACTGAGGTTAGTAATATTAGAATTAGTAATAATACATTCCGTCATACCTCGTAAAGTCGCTGGTCGTCGTAGGTCGAGCTTTTCAGAGACTTTACGAGGTATGACGGAATGTATTATTACTAATTCTAATAGACAGTTTTTGTTGAAATTCACAGACTATTTTTCTTTGTAAAATAATTTGTAATGTAATACTTAGTTTTTCTGTTTCAATATTTATACTTCTGCCCTTTGAAAAAGGTTTTAAATAAAAACTGAAACGTTGGCAATGAGGGTTTAATTTGAACCTGAATAACTGACCGAGTCCCGATTCTGTTTAGTTTCGTTTCTATTCCACGGTCGATACTTTTATCAAAATATATATATACACTTTAACACAGAGAAAAGAACACAGAAAGACACTACAGAACTCACTTTCGATATTTCGACATCCGTCGTCATCGGGAAGAAGTGCGAAGTACTCGCGTTGGCAACTTCTGCTACTTGTTTGCTCGTTCCATGTGAGCTTATTGATTTTTTTATGTGATCAACAAATTGCTTCTTCTTAGTTTTTTTTATGAGTTTAATTTGAACATGAAGAACTGACCTAGTGCCGATAAACTTTAGTTTTGTTGTCTAATAATATCTATTTACGAATGGGGAATATGCCCATTTCCCTGAGACCTGTGCTCGCTTCCAGAGTTAGAGTGAGAGACCCGTAACAAAGTCCACCAGCCAAGTACAGTTCACGTGAGAATTATGGAGTCTGCCACTCCACGAGGAAAACTCTCCAGAGAGAGGGGTTCCTCCAGAGCCCTCATGAAAGCTTTTGATTTCAGTTTCATTACTTGTGAAAGTTTTAATAAAATACAGTTAATATAATATTAATTTGTTTGTTTTTTTTTCAGGCCACTATTGGAATAGACTTTTTATCTAAGACAATGTACTTAGAAGATAGAACAGTGAGTAGTCAAGACCTATATATATATATATATATATATATATATATTTTAATATATGATGTTGTTTGACATTTAAGAGTATTACTAAAATGCCTTTTGATGTTTTCAGGTTAGATTACAGCTGTGGGATACAGCGGGTCAAGAGAGATTTAGAAGCCTAATACCTTCGTATATACGAGACTCGACGGTAGCTGTTGTAGTTTATGATATAACAAGTAAGTCATCTCCTTTTCTCTCTAGTCTTGCTGCTCTCTTACTTAATTAGGTGTGCTAATTAGCCTCATAATCTATATTGAACCCCCCCCCCCCTCCCAAATGAAAACCGGTTTTGTGTTTATATAGAAGGTGAGATGTTTATTTCTCAAATAGTTTATTCAGAAATGCTACGATGTTTGAGAAAATATAATATCAATTTTGTCAAACAGGAGGTGTTAATACTAATTTTATTCATTGTAGGGTAAAAAGCTAATGAAATGGTCTACATTTGTGTAGTAACATCTACATATGTGTAGTATATTATATATACTAAATATATAAAAATTTAATGGTATAAACAACGCGTTTCGAACACATAGTGTTCTTCCTCAGGCATTAACTAAAAAATACAATGACACCAGAGAGTTATCTATAGTACAAAATAAAAATAAAATATAATAAGGAAGAGAGTACGAACCTAAGGGTGTCTGGTACAACTGACTGGGAATAGGATGGACGTGGGTGAGGGTATGGGGTGTACATCTGTTTCATATTAGAAGGCAGGTACATTTCTTTGTTTTTTTTTTGTTTTTCCTAAAGGATAGGCTGAGCCTTTACATTTGCTCTAAGACTAAGTGTAGGATTTAATTTTTAAATTTAAAAATTCAATTTTTTTATGTGAAGACCATTTTATTAGCTTTTTACCCTACATGAGTATATACCTATACTATAGTATAGGTACAGGCTCGGGACCGGCGTCTTAACATCCTTTCCGAAGGACAACATGTTCAGATTTATTCAGCTCTCCAGTGAATAAAATTATCGTCAAAGTGGGTATTGAACCCAGGACCTACCAGTCCTGCTACCTATCATTTAATTGAGGGAAATTCATTTTAATAGTATGGCTGAGGTGTAGTCTAACGCAGAGGTTCCCAAAAGTGGGTTCCGCGGAACCCAGGGGTTCCTTAATAGTCTCTCTGGGGTTTCGCGAAAAATATTTAGAAAAAACATTTTTTTTCTAAAAATTGGTATGGATTTATTCTGTATTTCTTGTGAATCATGAAACCGAATAATGTGTATATCTGCTTATACAGGGTTCCGAAAGTCCGGGTGCGTTTTAAAAAAAAAATATACTCTTATTTGAAGTTGGGATAGAAATAATCTGTAAAAAGGATTAGAAAGAAGTAAATCTATATTTTTTTTTAAAGTTTTATTGAAATTTTATCCATATAACCTCCGTCATGTGGTAACCTCTTCTAAACAACTCTAAATCACGAATTTCCTAACAGATGAATCAGAAGAGGTGGACCATTTCATTCATCTCCACGTTCGCCAGATTTGACTCCATTAGATTTTTCTTATAGGGGGTATGTGAAAACAACTGTGTCATGCATCCAAATCTTGTTCATTTGAAGATTTGAAAGCTGAAATAACTAATAAGATTTTATGGATTACTGTAAATCAGTTGGCGCATGTTTTCCATAAACTGAAAAAATCGTATTACCCTTTATATTTGCTAATAATGGAGGACTATGGAAACTAAACATTAATTTTTACAATAAAATCTTAAAAAATGTAGCTTTACTTCTTTGTAATCTTTTTTACAGATTATTTCAATCGTAAATGTAAATAAAGATATATTTTTTTAAACTGCACATGGGCTTTATGGACACTCTTTTAACACATGCACACGGATTTTATGGACACCCTGTCCTTTTACTTATGGATGTTGACCATAAGTAAAATCGTTGAGAATTATAAAACCGAAAATGTGTATATCTACTTATGCAGAGTGTCCATAAAGTCCGTGTGCGGAATTAATATATAACATGACATATGTTATGTTATGTTATGTTCACATAACATATTTAAAGCACGTTATGACCCTAACCCTTCGTCAGTTGGGGTTTTTGACTCTGACGAAAACCCATTGTTACGATTGAAAGATCTTAGTCTTTTTTTTTCCCCATTTCATATTGTGATTTGATCATTAATTGTTATTTCACGTGTTTATGTGAAATCTTGTATATATTCAATAAATTATACTACTAATTTCATAAAAAAGTCGGAATTAAAATATATTCTAAATATCCGTGCGTCAAAATATTTTGAATTGAACATTACAAAACACCAGTTATTTATTATCTATATAATGATTTTTACTAAGTGGCATTCTTTATACAATGGATAAGATTTATGGCTACTTCAATTAAAATGTATTAATAACTCTTTTTTGTTATCAGTGGCCACCGTGCTGTTCTTGGAATCATAATTAGCATATCGATTAGGCATTGAGATTTCTTATCAGTCATGTTAAAATGTTTGCTCTGATAAAATCTAATTGCATATTTTATATTATATAAACGGTGTAATAATTTTAATGTTAGGTGAGTACTGTTAACTGAAAGAATAGGTGTAAAAATTCCAAAATTGATTCGAAAACAGGAACAATATATTAAAAACTACAATGAATACAATGTGATCTGTAGCTATTGTCCTTTTGAGATATTTGTTAATTTCTTTTTTTAAAAAAGTACTAGAGAGTTGTTTTTTGTGATTATTTTCACGATTTATTTACCCATTTAGTTATTATATATCGTGCAAACCAGTTTCTTTTCGTAATTTCGTCTAAATTTCTTTTTTCATAATAATATATAAATAAAAGAAAGGTTTTTCTCTATATTGCTTGGAACTAACTCATTTCAAGTTTTCTTTACGTTTTATACATTAGACAAATCGAATCCACCCTTAGGAAAATTTCTGTTTGTCCAAAAATTTTGTTCAGCCACCATAAGTCATAGCGAGCTGAAACTTTGACAGTGGATTTGTGAATGTCTAACTTAAAAGAAAAGAATTTGAATGGAATAGGAAATTCAACCTAGAAGCGAAGTTAATGGACTTTTAAGCTGTTTTGGTTAGCGACACAGGTATATCAACTACCAATAACCTACTTGCTGCATTATCAGGTAGGTACCTAAAAGTACTTGTATATTTTTAAAATAAAAAAACAAACACATTTTTCTAAGCGGATTTGGTTTCTCTAATGTATAAAACGTAAAGATAACTTGAAATGAGTCAGTTCTAAGCAATGTACAGACAAAACGTTTATATATATACACGTATTTTTAGGTGCGTGCTACTGTAGTAAGTAGGTATAGTTAGTTGATTTGAAGTGTTTATTATAATTTGATTTCTTAAAAAAGTGAGTCCTACCTACCTACCAGTAGAAGTATGTCTACAATAGAATCAAATTCTAGCTCAGTATCTAAAGCTGCAAAACGTAAAACAAACTCCATATCTAATAACAGTTATGGACTGCCCTAATAATGATATTTTCTACTATTCTATAATTTATAATATTTTTGGAAAACCACGTATCATCTCTGAATTTGTGTAAAATAATCGTCAAAGATGGGCACGTCGACTAGTATCCTGTAAGATATTATATGGATTATAGATAACGTTGAAAAACTGCTGGTCTGTCGATGGGACACGTGTTATTTAAGATGTCTTTCCGATTTAAGTAATGGGACAGAGTCCCGTGGATACTTACGAGTTTGGAAAGTTCTCTGCGAAGAAACGTGGCAAAACACCACGTTATTTTCCTTTCTTAAAATATTTCCTCATTTCAATTCAGTTTTAATGTTTGTTGTTTTCTTTACATCTGAAAGGTAAAAATGAGAAGATTTCACCCTTTTGTATTGAATGCATTATGACAACAAATATTTAAATCAAATTATTTTTTTTTTTTATATATATATATCTGAGGTACTGACAAAGAAAGCTGATTCCACAAGGGAATATTGCATCTCCCATTGATTCTAGTTTGGGAAGTCCTTAATTTTGCCTAATTCAAGGAGACGATTCTTTCTCGTGTTTAAACCTGCTTGAAAGAAAGGGTATCATTCATGTTAATCGTTAAAGTTTTGATAAGAATAAAAGAAAATACTGTTGAAAAGATAGGACCTTGTAGTATTTTTACAAGTCAAATAACAACTATTAGAGTCCTACTCAAGTGTAGGGGCCAGGATAGCTCAGCAGCAACGTGCCCATCTCTGAACTGGTAGGACGGGGTTCAATACCCACTCTGACCCTTGATTTATGACATTAGGGAGGTGAATAAATCTGAGTACGTCGTCACTCGGCGAGGATGTTAAGCCGTCGGTCCCGAGCCTTTAAGATGTCAGGTCTCATTGAAAATCCCTACTCTAAATACACTTTAGTTAGGCAGTATTTTTAGGACTGATTGACAGTGTAGAATCAGTCTTCATTGTTTGATGTCACAAAGGGCGAATGTTTGGTCTATGTGTGTTTTCTTGTTGACTGTTACTGCAACTGTAACGTAACTTAGGCTTGACTAATGCAAAGCTCCTGACCAACCTGGACGATTCACCGCCTTTGTGGACACAATTAGTGAGCGGGATCCCACATCCCTTCTGTTTAAGGACTACCACAGTGTTCTTACGAACTCGGTCGTCCTCCCGAAAGGGAAAGTATCCTTTACCCTGGATCAGGGCTCACTACAGAGTGAGTACCATTTTAGAAGCATTCCCAATACTGCTTCCACTCAATGGTAAGAGTCGGAGGTCTAGCTCCTCCTAGGTGCTATGCAGGCACCCGCCCGAGAAGAACTGCTTCTCACACAGCGACACATCACAGAGATCATCTGTGTCCACTCTATCTAAGTAAGGAACCACAACCACCACGAGTCCGTCCGCAAAACGGGGCATGGGCGTCAACCTAAAGGAGAAGAAAAGGATAAAGTGAGAGATATATATTGTAGTAGAAGAGGTAATAGATTGTATAGGAAAAAGAAAACACCCATGGGCTTGGAGCCCCGTTCCCGTGGTACCGAAAGTATTTTAAGAGCACTCGGTGGTACTCCGGACATGTGTCCTACTGAGCCTGCTATTGGGAGGAGGATTGGGTCAGTGGCCCTCTTTGTGGACACATAGCACTGTCTTCTCTGGGGCATATCGCTCCTTGTAACAAAGATGAGGTGCTAGGAATAGTTCATACAGAAAAGTTATTGAGTCGCCTTCAACTTGGATCTGTCTCAAAAAATCATTCAAGATAAAAACCAGATGGTCTCTGATAGTATATACAAAGAAGCAGTATTATTAAAAGACTTCATAACTGTCTGAAGGATTATGCTAAAGATTTAACAAGATGAGTGTAACAGTCACTACGCTTATACTGGTTTCAGAACAACTGAATTAGAACCTTTTATATAATTATTGTTCTTGTTGAGGGAAAATTTCGTTAAATAACGCTATGTGAGAGTCATAATTGTATAAAAATCTATCAAAGTAAACAGAATACTGTAAAATATATTAAATAAAACGACTTCTAGGACCTCAAAACATATAATTCAGTCAAAATCTCGAGATCGTATTTTTTTGAGAATCACTATACTTTACTTATAGTAAAGTAAAAGCAAGGAAATATTTAAAAAAACACAGGAAATATACTCTGAGACCTTCGAAATTCATGTCATTAAAGATCAACATTCAAATTCATGTCATTAGAGATCAACATTCAAGTTTATATCATCACTTGCTCTCTGATGACATAAATTTGAAAGGCCTCAGAGCATATTTGTGTTTTTTTAATATTTCCTTGTGGTTTTTACTTTCATTAATTTCCATCATGTGCTTATTGTGATTATTTGGCATATTTTATAAATATGCATTGTTTAAGAACTATATTTTGTTATTAAATAAGGCGAGTGCACGGATCAGTTTTTATTTCTCATCTGGTAAACCTATTTTTTTTCTTTCTCCAGTTAATGGCTAGTAAACAGTGATGAGTTTATGTGGTGTGGACTTAACTCGCCTAGCTAACGACTGAGTCACACTTTCATCAGCTAACACTAAAACAGCACTAAACTTAACAGCCTCTAAGAAAGATATCAGAAACAAACTAGACGAATACTATGTCTGGTGTATTGATTTAGCCCTGAAGATGTCTACAATTATAGATGAAACATATACTTAAAGGTGTTGTATTGTTGAAGCTAGACCAACCCTCGATAAAAAGAAAATAAGTATATATATATATTTGTATAAATAGGCAGCAGATCATCTTTTAAACAGGTATCATTAAAATTAACCGCAGTCTCTGCAGTCACGATCTTAATACTGAGAGATTCAATTCTACGAACTAACCTCCTGCTAACAGGGTTCAACTGGAAAAGGAGTTGGCCAAGTGACATGTTAAATTAAAATCGATGACTCATGCTTAGTCATTGCTATTATAGATTAAAAGGATTAGTATAGGTTAATATAAAGAGAAGGTTAAAGGTCAATAATGAACAAAAAACAAGCGGTTAGAATAAAAAAGAGTTGAAAGGTCAACGGTATAACTGGACTAATAGAGAATAAATAGAATTTAGAATATTAAAGTAAATGAAGAATAAAAGATTATTAAAGGACAAGAAAATGTATTAAAATAAGAGAGTTGAATGAAAGTAAGAATTAATAGGGAAGGTATAATTATATATATATATTCTATGTTTTGTTATTGAGGGCTAGGTCAAATAAAAGAAAATAAACTCCTTCCTAGGCCGACGTTTCCATGTATTTGTACATCATCTTCAGGGCTAAAATTAGAGTAAGAACTATAATACATTTACCAAAACAATCTACAACTCACATAGAGAACTAACACAAATTTTTGAGACCAACAGATACATACAAAAGGTTATTTTATAATCAGAGTTGTTGAGTACACATCTATTTCAAAGTATCAGACAAAAGGAAATTAGTTTTACCTTGGAAAGTGTGCTAATGGTTATTTAAGTTACATAAGAATTAATTGGTTATAAGTACGAAAAACACTACTTTGCCCTGAAGATGATGTACAAATACATCGAAACGTCGGCCTAGGAAGGAGTTTATTTTCTTTTATTTGACCTAGCCCTCAATAACAAAACATAGAATAGAAGAGGTCAATAACAATTTTTGGAGTTTATATATATATATATATATATATATATAATATGCAAGAAGACATTATTAATTTCATTCTCAGATAAGTGAGTTCTTAAAAGCTTTCCAAATTTGTCAATAGAACTTTTTTTTTCTTCTGTTCTTTTGAAAACGAGGTAACACTTGAAAGAGCTTAAGAACTTTTTGATATTTCCTTTAATACTTTTAATGGTGACCTCCTTAATTAGTAGGTTATATGTGTTTATTATGTCATATTGGTTTAGTATATTTTATTGATTCTTGATTAATATGTTTCTTGGTTAATATGTGTCAATTGGTTTGTATTGATTGATAGTGTTTGTGTCTGAATAGTGAAGTTCAGTTTGTTCTTTCAGTTAAGAGGCTTTAGTATCAGGACATTTGATATGAGCCGCTTATTTTGAAAGTGGCCTAATTCTATTTATGTTAAAATCGAGATATTTAAGGGTTTGCGTTTTACAAAATTTAAAAATATTGTCATTTTATTTATCAACTAATTTTTGTTATAAAAATTCTTAGTAATTTTAAATAAATTTTGTACAATTTGCTGCAAAAGGTAAAGATAACGTAAAAATGTAATTATTTAAATAGCTAGCTAAATTTTTTTGGAAAATGGAATTAGGCCACTTTCAAAATAAACGTCTCATATATTAATGATGTGAATTGGTTAAATAATATAGGGATTTTTGATCTATTAAGTCAGTGTTGCATTTAATTAATCGTTTCTCATTTGGTAACGTCAGTGTTGCATTTCATTACAAATTTAACACTGATGTTAGAAACGACGTAATCAAATGTAACACTGATTTAATAGATTGAAAACCCCCTACATTCAACTGGTTGTAATAAGATTGGTTGATTTGGTATTTCTTCACTACAGTTATAAAATAATCGGCAAGATGAAGTAGATGATTGTGATGGATTGTTTTTTTTTTTGTTTGACAGATGCGAACTCGTTCCACCAGACGTCGAAATGGATTGATGACGTACGAACTGAGCGGGGAAGCGACGTGATAATCATGCTGGTAGGAAACAAAACGGATTTGGGGGACAAGCGAGAGGTGTCGACAGAGGAGGGAGACCGCAAGGCGAAGGAGCTCTCCGTCATGTTTATAGAGACAAGCGCCAAGGCGGGGTATAACGTCAAACAGGTAGCTGCCTTGTCCTGTCTGCTGCATTCATTAATACCCTGGTTCCCAACCTTTTTTTACTCCTGCACCCCTGAAAAAATTTTGCTCTGACCTCGCACCCCCTACATTTTATTTTTTGTTCAAGGATAAAAGATATGAAATTATAGAAAATTCTATCAAAATTAGATATTTATTCTACTGAAATATATGTAACAAAAAAAAAAAATAAGACTTTTAGACAAGAAACATAACAGATTGATATTTGAACAAACTTTACGAAAATAATACATATGTTTGAAGTGTAAAACAGTAAAATCTGGAACTAGCTTCGAAATACTTAGAAAATAATTTATTTTTTTTAATATGTAAAAAAATCAAACATATGGACTAGAAAGATATCCCAGAAGAAAGGATATCCCAGATCTACATTTGAATATAGCTGACAAAAAATAATTGGTTACTTAAAATATGTAAAAGATAATAGAATCAAAAGGCTGACATCCAAAACGTTTGCTAATGCATTTCAACTCAATTACCTTTTGTTCCTGTTTCATGCTTATTAGTCTTTCAAATCGTGGAACTATCTTGCTGATAGCAACATGTCTGCCTGTGCATTCAAAACGATTTCTGGATTTTGTCTTAATTGTCAAAAGGGTGCTAAATCCTGACTCGCATAACCATGTTGTCGCAAATGGAATGAGCACCGCAAGTGCAGCTCCACAAAGCCCTGGAAATAAAACTATAGCCGAGTACCAATATATTCCAAAGTTTCCAAATTTCTTAGAAGTTGCAGCCCTGCTTCTCGCACCCCCTGGGGGTGCAAGCACCCCTGGTTGGGAACCACTGCATTAATACAACAAAATCACGCCTCCATACCTACCATAGCATACAGTAGTATCTTGAAACACGAAGTGCTTAAGATACGCGATTTTCTTAAATTCGAGCTGAAGGTTTGCTGTAAATCCGAGCTAGCATTGAAGCCTGGCTGCAAAAGTGGCACTTAAATATTAATATAAATAAAAGTGTGTCACGCAACGTTTACGTTAAAAAAAGCACCATGTCCCAATGTCACTAAGAATAGCGCTCTCCTTCCAACTGCAGATGTTGTTAGGTGCTTAGGGTTCTGTCAATTAATTCTATACTGTATTACTTAATATACTGTATTAATTGTATACTGTCTTCATTGACAAAAGACTAATTTGGAATTCTCATACCCGTCTTGAAAAGACGACTTAAAACGCAATTCTTATTACTGTAAAGACTTTTAGGGAAACACTCGAAATTGACGCTACATAACAAAGTACAGCTATTCATTACTTGCGATCAACATGGACTTACAGACTTGAACTATGGTGTTGTGCAAAACCTTCCAATATTCATAGAATACAGTCCTTTCAATCTAGAATCCTCCGCACTATCACAAATGCTTCGTATTACGTCAAAAACTACAGCCTTTATAAAGACGTAAAAATTCTATTCATTCAAAATTTAGCCTCTGATCGTTATAAGTCATTTCACAACAACCTTTCCTCTCACCCAAATCCATTTGTACGAATCCTTGCTTCTTTCTCACCTTCTCAGAATTCCCCCAAGACGACTCAAGAGAAAATGGCTGAGAGATCAACTACTACGATAATATACTATAAAACAACCAATGGGTTTCATTCTTTACTCATATGCATTGAAGTTAGTGTATAATCTCTTACTACATATGCTTGTTACGTAAAATATGCGTAGATATATATTTGTAAATGAATATGTTTAAAAAAAAAAATTCGAGTTACATTTTGAAACACGAGCTTTTGGCTTGCATAAGGTTAGTGGAAAGACGAGAGCTTTTGGTTCAAAATTGTCCCGCTAGTTGGCAGTATTCAATTTTGATTGTATTAATAACTTATTTCTTTTATTTCACATTTTTAGTTCTAAGGGTGTTTCACATTCAAATATACTGTATTATATATTATAAATATACTGTATTAAGTTTGAAATCCGACATTCGATAGAATGCCTAGGCATTGTATATAATGCTTAAAACTAGCCGGCAATGTATGAAAAAATTTATATTTTACACATTTCCTAGGTATTCTATAACAAAATTCCAAATAAGAAACCGGCAAAGTATAATATAGAGATATATATTTTTAAGTTAAAAACTACTAGTTTAGTTTCAAAAAATTTTAGGCTAAAACTAGCATTTGTAAAACAAAGTACTAAGATATAAAATATCTAAATAATAAATCTCAAATAAATAAAGCCGTGTTGTAGCCCTGAAGATATATATATATATACCACTTTTTCAAATAAATAACACTTTTTCGTTGAAAATACGATCCGAAACGGACAAATATAGTTCAATGTAGAAAAAGAAACATAGAGAAATTAAAAGCACACACTTACAGTCTCTGAACCAGTGCTCTTGGATTCCCTCTGTTATCTCTCCTGAAGACGGTTCAAACCTAAAATTAGAGACTGTAAGTATTTTAATTTTAACTTTTCAGTGTGCTTTTAATTTCTCTATGTTTCTTTTTCTTCATTGAACTATATATATATATATAAAATTATATTATATATATATATATATGAACACGTGTTTATTTATTGCGATTTATTTATTTATTTATATATATATATATATATATATATATATATCAGTTCAAAAATGAAGAAAAGCAACACACAGAGAGACACACTTACAAACTCAAATTTGGGATGATCCGTCTTCAGGAGAAAAGAGAGAATGGGCGACCAAGCACGCCGGAAACACAACGGCAGGAAACCGTCCCGGCAACATATATATATATATATATATTATGTCGAAACGACGGCGAGAGAAGTAGTTTCAATCATAAGCCCTCAACCATCAACAACAACACAATTATTTTATTGTTTATATTGTTTTAAATATTATTAATATTGTTTTCTTAATAAAATAACAAGTTTATAAATATAATATTGTTTAATTAATAAAATAAAATTAATTAATTAATAATTAATAAAATAATTAAACGTAAGTTTATAAATATAATTTTATTATAAATATTTTTTTAACAGTTTTATGATTCAAAATAACCATTTTTCTTCTTTTTTTTTTTTTTAGTTGTTTAGACGAGTTGCAGCTGCTCTTCCTGGCATGGACTCAACAGAAAATAAACCTCCAGAAGACAGTATCCTTTGCTTTAGATTTACTTTATTATTATTATATTTGAATTTAAATGAAAATGCTGCTTTGTGCACGCATTTGACTGCTTGGCACGCTCTTTTGCTGTCTGATTAGTGCACAATCATCCTCCATTCATCTTGTAATCAGCTGATCTGTTTTCTTTTATTTATTATTTTATTAGCGGTTTGAATGCTTTCTCAATGGAATGAAGTTGTTTTTTTTTTGATAGCCGGCCTTTACTAGTGTTTCTTTCACTGCTAAAATACACTCTTAATAAAATAATTTAAATTTCTTGTAGCTTTCAAAATTTTTACAGATTCAGTTTTATTTGCCCTTTTTTTTTGTGATATTCTTACTATTCTTTTTTTTATCTTTGTCAGTAAACCTTCTTCGCTTGTTTCTGTTTTTCTTCTTAAGATGCACTACTTGGGTGGGGGGTCACGTTGTTGTAACAGTAGAATCAGGTCAGTTGAGTGACAGTAAGTAGGAAGGTCATTTACTTAGGTCATTTCAAGAAAAAATAAAAATATTATTATTTCTAGATAAATGCTTAATTCTGGTATAAAACCCTCCTGGTATAAAACTTTATAAGAACTAGAAAGTTTTATGAGGTAGTTGTAGGAAATTTTTGTCTTCGGACCAGAATGTCCGCCCCTAGAACAGTACTATAAAAGGTAAAAAAATTTTAAAAGTGGACATTCGGAAAAAAACTTTCTTATAGTTTATTTACTCATATTTTAAGAAAAAAAATATATGTATTGTGTATGACCAGGCACTGTAAAGAACAGGTTTCTAGAAACACAGTTATATTAAAAAAAAAATTAACTGTTACACCAGTGCTTGAGAACGTGAAGCGTTTAACCCCACAGGAATGTAATTTGATTTTTTAGACGTCTAATTGTTCAAAAAGTAAATTTTTCTTCCAATAAATGCTATTTTTTTCATACTAGAATAAATAGATAATACAAAATCTGCAAATAAAAGAAGTTTTTTTATTCAAACAACGCGTTTCAAACACTTTGTGTTCATCGTCAGGCAAAACTTCCAATAGAAGGTTTTTTTTCTACTAATTTTTTTTGCTTAGAACTTAGCTTCTTTTTTTTAAATAAAATATTTCTTTACTTCATCAGTCCTGTTGACTATTCTATAAACACAGCTTCTAAGCTTTCGACCTAGAATGGTCTTCTTCAGGGATATAAATAATAACTTTTCTAAAAAAAAAATAATGTATTGTTTAAGGAACTACATCGGACTATTTTAAATTTAAATTATCCTTAATTTTTTTTTAAATTGATACTTATCGAATTATATCTATTTTTGGATTTATTTATTTTGTAAATATTTTTAGACGGATATTTTTTATTTGCAAAAAGTGAATTTCACTTTCGAAAATGTGGAATTGATTAGCAAAAGGATAAATTTGACTTTTAAAACCTATATTCGAGACTTTGTTTGTTATATTTCAGCTTTTTTTGTTTTATTCTTTTCAGTTGAAGGACAAATTGAACCATAATTTTAAAAAAAAATGTAAAAAACGAAGCATATATAAATGTTAATGGAATACTCTGGAAGGCAAGAGAATTCAATACTCAAACTATTCTTTGCCTAACAGTATTGCTATTCTGTAATAGATTTTAACTATTTACGCTTCTATTTCGTCGATTTATTACGCCCAGTTAAATTTGCCCTTCAACTGTAAAGACTTACAAATAAGAAGCTATTGGAAAAGGGCATGTTGGAAAAATAAAAATAAGCCCCCCCCCCAATGAAATGTCCTACGAGAAGTCTATTCACATTATATTTCGACCATGCAGTGCTCTTCTTCATGTCTAAAATACAAATGAATCAAATTTAAATACTCATTTCGTAATTGACTGGCCGACTCCTACTAGGTCTACAGTTTAAGGACTACCACAAGATCCTTAAGGATTTGGTCGACCCTCTTCGAGGAAGGAATTTCCCTGTGATAGTTATTTTGGTCCATCCGGGCATCATTTTGGGGTATCCTGGTACATAGTAAGACTGAGAATAGGAGAGATTAAAATCTCTCGATGACTAAAAGCCACTGTACGATATATGTTTCAGACATAGTAGGTCCATCGGTCTTTCTTTCGAATATATAAGTGCACGAGAAAGGTATCCATTTTTACCCACTCTGAGTATCCCATCAAAAGTCAAAGCACATTTCGTAATTGACGATTAACCAAAAATAATTTCTGATTACAAGTAGACGTCTCGCCGAAATTTATTTATTTGGGACCTAATCCTCAGTAAACAAATTAGGTATTTGAAGAATCAGTGGTCGAGAAACTATATCAATATTAATACAAAGTTATATATTTCTAAGTACTTTATTGAATTAAGTCCGTTAAGTTGACTATTGCTTTTTTGGATGTTTAGAATTAAATAAATTTGTATTGTAAGTACTTTGTGGTTTGTTTTATTGAATTAAGTCCGTTAAGTTGACTTTTGCTTTTTTGGTTGTTTAGAATTATATAAATTTGTATTGATTGAATTTGTAATTTCGATGTAACCTGAACAAGAACACTTCGTGTTTGAAACGGTGTTTTGTAAAACAATTTTATATGGAAACTTTTTTTTTAATATCTTATATAACTGATTAATAAGCTTTTGCATATATATACATATATATAGTTCAAAATTGAAGATAGGTAGCAAAATTACAGAAAGAAACACACTTACAGACTCAAATTTTCGGGCAATATCCGTCTTTAGGAGAAAAGAGAAAGGGAGACCAAGCACGTTGTATGCTAGCCGTTGCGCCTACAACGTGCTTGGGCTCCCTTTCTCTTTTTTCGTGAAGATGGATTGCCCGAAAATTTGAGTCTGTAAGTGTACTTCTTTACTTTCTGTGCTATCTATCTTCAGTTTTGAACTGTTATTGTGTCCAGTTTGGATCGTCTTTCCGATTATCAAGTGAATATATATGTATTTCATGTACTGTAATAAGAATGATTTATATTTTAAACTATAGAAGAAGATATCAACTTTCTCATTGAGTTAATATAATAATTCTTATGAAATATTAACAAACGCTAAAGTTAAGCGGTATACCTACTGTCCAGCCCTTGTAATTGTACTTTTCTTGGACCCATATACCCAATTCAAAATCAGTGGCAGAAGGAACTGTGGAAATCAGTATCTGAAACCATTTTTTTTTTGTACCATGATTGGTTTCATATGGAATGTTAGTTCATGGACCGACCTTCAAGTTGTATGACAAAAAAAAAATATTCAATATTTTTATGAAAAAATAGTAAAAATATACTTTTTTTTCACTCCCAATTAAATAAAAAGTAAAAAAATAACGTTTTAATTTTGCTACCCTAATATGAAAAGAAATATAATATGCTTTAAAAAAAAACACAATTCACCAATTTTAGTAAGTTAAGTTTTTAAACTAAATTTATATGTAAAGTTTCCGTCAAAAAATGAACACGGAGAGGCAAACAAGCGAGATATTGTGATCAAATTTCAAAAATAAAACACCTTTTACATTGTGACAATCAAAAAAGTCACTGACTTTTAGTCAAAATAGTCATTGAGTTGTTTATGCAGAGTTTGATGAAAGAATAGCACATGGACCATTATTGGGATAATAATCGCAATGTGATAGATCACAATAAAAAGAAACGTAATTAATATTTCTTGCATTCAATAATAAATTAAACTCCAAGTTAATAAATCACATATTTTCATATAAATTGTAAATTATGAATTATTAGAAATTAAATATATATTTATAACATTTATTGTAATCATGACTTTTGCTTTAAAGTTCGTATTTGCTATCAATTGTTACTAGTAAGAAAAATTTAATAAATAAATCTTTAGATCAAATTCCAAATTAATTTCATTTTTCAATTATTTTTTTTTTATGTTGGAATAAATGAATATATTTTTACATTACTGAACATTTTTTTGTTCAAATTATAACCTAATTTATTTCTTTTGATTTATTAAAAAAAAATAAATCAAAAAAATAAAATCCATAAAATTAAGAGGAGTTTTTATTTATGAATTATTTTTTAATTTTTTCCATATTAATTTGAAAAAAAAAATAAATAATATATATTATTTCTATGATATCTCAAAGTTATAAGAATAATTCTAATAGCTATTATTGATTATTGTCATATTTAAAAAAATATTTAAACTCTCAATTATTTCATTTCACTTAAATTAATTAAAAGATAAAAAAAAATTGAATTATTTAAAAAAATATTTTTTTTACAAATTTTTATATTAATTATTTCATCAATTAAGAAATGTCTGAAGGTTTTGTTTTTATAAAAGTCGGATTATCCAACATATATTGACAGATATTCAATTCTTTTCGTTTTTTTTAAAAAAAAAATAAGGTATGATATTTTAATGCTAGCAATAATTGACGTCATAAAAAATTGAGTTTTCGTTATTTAAACAAAATATTAGTATATAAAAGTTACAGGAATATTATTTAATAAAAAGATAATTAGAATAATTGTTTTTGCTAGAAGTTTTTAAATATAAGTGATCTTATAGTTAGTACCCCAGTGGTTGTTAGTATATAATAGTGAAATAGCCTACTTTGTATGATTTCTTCCTATTTTGACTGGTTTCGGAACTCGTCCATTGTCAAGAGCAAACTGAGTATCATTGTTGATTCCATTATTGGTATTCCTGATGTGAGGGTCCAGGGTAGCTCAGTGGCTTGCAGCATGTTCACCTCTGGACTGGTGGAATACGGGTTTGATTCTCACTCTGGTATCGAGATTCAAGCGATGCAGGTGAAGAAATCTGAGTATATTTTCCCTCGGTGATGACGTTAAGCCGTTACTTCTGATCCTGTACTATGTCGGGTTCTCGTTAAAGATTCTAAATACACTTCAGTTGGGCAAAATTTTAGGACTCCCAGTAATGTGGCTCGACCAATGCTAAAATGGGTGCCAAATAACAAATGAGCCACACTTCCCCTCTCTAGAATAGTACTAAAGGATGAAAGCCTATAAAAGTGAGCATTGGAAAAGTACAAACACATTCTTAATACTGTAACCACTTAGTAACTCATGAACCATGAACTGGGCAACATAGAAAAATCGATGGACTTACTATATAAAATCAGAAAAGACTATAGCTGAGAGAAATATTTCAAATATTTAAACTTCAAACATGTCAAAGGATAATAATTGATGATAATAAGAGGGGTCATGGTTGTTCAGTGGCTTTCATGTTCGCCTTCCGACAGGTAGATTCCGGGTTCGATACTCACTCTGGCCTCGAAACTCAAGCAGCAATAGAAGCAGCTTTCCAGACAGAAGATTGTTTAGGTCATTTACAAAGTCAGAGAGACAGATAAGAGACTAGCAATGGAAATGGGATAGAACTCAGTTGAAATTAAATTAATCTCATTAAAAAACAACGCTATTTTGGTAATCTGAGATAATACACGTATAGTTGTTTGTGCTAAAGAGGTCAGAGTGAATAAATTACAAAAGGACAATAACCTCTTTCCCAGTATATTACTTGCTGTTGAGTAACTACCAGGAACTGTCTAATATAAATCCCTACAGCAGTCAGTATAAGTTAGAGGTAAGATTTTACGCCAACCTGAAATTCGGGCCGGGTTTGGCACAAAATGTCAATTATATGTTCGGGTCGGGTCGGGCCCGGGCTCCTCTCTTGCTAGCTTTTTTTATAATATATATATATATATATATATATAGTATTTCTATATTTTATATATGTTATTTTATATATATATGTATTTCTAAATGGATATTAAAATAAGAAATATTCGTTATAAAATAAATAATTTAGATGAAACTGAAGACCGAGATTTGCTTGGCTGGTGGAGAATAAACTCCAGTGTATACCAGATGTAATATATATATGGTATATATATATATATATATATATATAATATATATATAGAATTGAAATGTGCAGCAGCTTCTGCATTTACGACCTTTCTGCTGATAGCCTCGATTTTTCTCACTAACTTTCGATGTACTGGAGGTAATTTAACCATATAAAATGGGCCATGATTTGTTTGTCACATGTCAACGTGACAAACAAAACTATTAAGAAAGCATGTAGAAAAACGACTTTAATAAAATACTCACATGTGCAGAAGCTGCTACACATTTCAATTCCATTTGTTTACAAGAAGACCTGCTGCCCTCTTATACTAAATATATATATATATACTCAGTTGGGTTTTTGACTCTGGCGAGGACTGCTTGTTGCGGTTGAAAGATCTTAGTCTTCTTTTCCCATTTCATATTGTCGTTTGATCATTGATTGTTATTTCAGGTGTTTATGTGAAATCTTTATATACAGGGTGTCCCAAAAAAATGTATACACACTTTAAATTATTGTAATTTAGATGTTTATTGTAATTTTTTTTTAACCATGTAAACTAATTAATAAGCATTATTTTATTGTTTTGCCACCAACTGTTCTAAAACTGTAGTCCGCTTTGTTCTACATACTACCGATAATGCGAAGGGTTTACAAAAAAATGTACCCATCTTTTAGAAGCTGATAACTTAATTGTTTGCATTTGGTTGTACAAATGTTTTAAGTGGAAAAATTAAATTTCAGATTAACTCATTACTTACTGATGATGTTCAAGACCGAAAAAGTACTTGAAAAGGTGCAGCAGGTTCAAGTAAATAAGACCAGCCACAGTGGAGTTAAAAAAATCACTGAATTAATCCTTTTGATTATAATCCACAGCATACTGTAATTTGTGATGAGTTAACATGGCGGTCGATCACAACTATGAATATAGTTATGATGTAAAGTTATAGTTATAATATAAATTATTGTAGTATTAGTTTACATGGTTTAAAAAAAATTACAATAAACATCTAAAGTACAATAATTTAAAGTGTGTATACATTTTTTTGGGACACCCTGTATATATGTATATATATTGATAAAAGTGTCGACCGTAAAATAGAAACAAAATTAAAGTTTATCAGGACTCGGTCAGTTCTTCAGGTTCAAATTAAAATCTCATTGCCAACTTTCGGTTTTTATTTACAAATAAACTTTTGTAGGCCTATGAAAAAGGTTTAAAATAAAAACCGAAACATTGGCAATGAGAGTTTAATTTAAATCTGAAAAACTGACCGAGTCCTGATAAACTTAAATTTTGTTGTACAACTATATATATAAATATCGGGTATACCTGGGTCGAGCTTTACTACCCGTGGGTCTGTCTCTGGTCGGGCTGGATTTTTTAGGCCCGACCTTACCTCTATACCAGATAAGCCGGATCCTTCTTTCTTAATGTAAGAAACATTATATCGACTAAATTGAAGTCGAATAAAAAGTGAACAGTTGATTCAATGAAAGGTCTTCTATTATTTTTCTAAAACACTATTGAGTTTGCTCTTGACAGTGTATGATTTTCGGAAACCAGTTGACATGTAAATAGACTGGAGAAGGTATGACACAATATTTCCATAAAAACCTTTTTTGTTTTTGATAGAAAAACTACTTATTATAGTTCATATTTTATTTAACTTAATTACTATAAATTTTTCCTCTTTTTTTTGTATTAACATTTTAATTAATAATTTTGAACTCCTTTTTGTTTCTAATTAATAAATTAAATTGTTTTTGTTATGTTTGTTTTCCCTTTTGTTTTTGAGTTGATATTTTTGTTGTCCTTAATTGAAATTCTCAGTGCAAGAAATAGTTCTGAAAGACAGCACGAACGATGTGGGTAATACTGAAGGTGGGTGTATCTGCTGATCTTCCTCGTCATCGTCTCCCTATCCAATCTTTACCTTTTATATATATATATATCTACATCCATTTTTTTTAATATTTTTC
This sequence comes from Hermatobates lingyangjiaoensis, assembly GCA_026182355.1. Classification (NCBI taxonomy): domain Eukaryota; kingdom Metazoa; phylum Arthropoda; class Insecta; order Hemiptera; family Hermatobatidae; genus Hermatobates; species Hermatobates lingyangjiaoensis. The sequence goes on from JAPFBL010000301.1 coordinate 84,561, forward strand.
TTTTTGTTTCCCTCAGGTTCCTTTAAAATAATTATTTTTTTTTTCTTTGCTGTTAAATTTCATTTTAATAAATTTTTATCAATTTTTTTGCTAAATAACTTCCAAATGTACTTATCTACTTATGTATACATATATATTTTTTTTTGTTAATTATTTATTCAACTGTTTATAGATATTTATATAATTTATCCATGTTATGTAATTATTGCCTTTTTTTAAAAAAAAAAAAAAAGAAAAAGAAAAAATATATTTAAGTCGGAAAAAAATGAAATATTTTTAATCAACTAAGGAAAATTCTATACAGTATTTAATGAATGCACGTGTCACAGAATTAGTTCATAGCATCGGATTAACTCAAATATTTTCACACGCAAAAAATGGTATGTTCATTAATACTTTTGTATATTGCTATTTTAATATTACTATGTTGAAAAATTAAATGTGGATTAATAAATTATATTTTTACAAATGTTGTGTGGCTTTTTATTTTATTTTTATTTTTTTTTTTTATTGCTTGACCTGCATGGCTTGCTCTTTGGCCTCTATGTACTATCTGTCCTTCTCCCTTTCAAATTTCAAATATGGCACTGGAATAATATTAAAATTTTAATTTATAAATAATATGATATATTGTTATAAAAAAAATACTTTTATTCTTTTCTGTTATTAATGAAGAGTTTTTTTTTTATTTTCACTAACAATATCCAATTTACTTTCTTCTTTACTTTATGAAATAATAATGTTTTTCTTCTTAAGTGAAATTATTAACGGAAGTATTTTACTATCTTTATATAAATTAGAAATAGTCTTAAGAATTTTCCTCTCACATTATTACTATTATTATAAGGATTATTTTATTGTTTCTGTCTAAGAGTAAGCAAAAGAATATATAAGAAATATGCTTTATATATATATATAATATATATATATATATATTATATATACACTTTTTTTCGTTGGAAATACGATCCAAAACGGACAACTATAGTTCAATATAAACAAAGAAACATAGAGAAATCAGAAGAACACACTTACAGTCTCTAATTTTCGGTTTGAACCGTCTTCAGGAGAGATAAGAGAGGGAAACCAAGCGCACTGGATCAGAGACGGTTGGAGACCGTTGGGTCTCCAAGCAGTGCGCTTGGTTTCCCTACATCCATTTATCTCTTCTTCTTGAAGACGAGTTTTCATAACCGAAATATTAAGGAAGATTTCTGTTTAAGAATGTGAATTCTTCTGAATTTTCCTCTCATGTTTTTTGTTTATATTATTTTTACTTTAATAAAAAATATATAAAATATTTATATATATATTATCAAGGTAAAAACATAGGTAAAACAGTGACAGAAATAAACATAACTCACTTCTGTATTTCGATGATCGACGTCATCAGGAGGCAAAAGGCAGGGTGGTTTTTCTGTGGGACTCTTCACCTCCTGATGACGACGATCATCGAAATACAGAAGTGAAGAAGTGAAGTGTTAGAAGTGAGTTATACCTGCTTCTAACTGTGTGTTAACTTCGATTTAGTTATAACTCTTTTTTGTTTAAAAGCCCTATGGACCGATTCATTTAATTAGTATATATATATATATATATATGTGTGTGTGTGTGTTTCTAAAAATTTTATACCAATTTCATGCTTGGTTACCTTTTTAAAGAGTTTCTCTAATGTCCTACAGGCTCTTCTAAATAAAAAAATTTTTATTAATATATATTATATATATATATAGTAATTAAAGATGAAATAATCCAGCGTACTTTTAAATAAAAATGAATTAAAACAAAGGTAGCACACCGATAGACAAAGGAATAACTCATATATAACGATCGTCGAAATATAGAAGTGAGTTGTTTCATTGTCATTTTGTGTGCTACCTTCGTTTTAATTTGTTTATATATATATATATATAATATATATATAACAAGATTTCACAATGAACGCGTGAAGTAACAATCAATGTTCAAACCACAATAAGAAATGGAAAAAAAAAGACTAAGATCTTTTTCCAAAACTCAACAAACAACAAAGAGTTAGTTGACTCTGACTCTGACGAAGACCACCTTTTATGGTTCAAAGATCTTAGTCTTTTTCTTCCTATTTCTTATTGAGGTTTGAACATTGATTTATATATATATAAAGTTCAATGATCAAACCACAATAAGAAATGGGAAAACAAGACTAAGATCTTTCAACCGTAACAAGCGGTCTTCGTCAGAGTCAAAAACCCAACTGACTCTGACTGAGTCTTGTTTTCCCATTTCTTATTGTGGTTTGATCATTGATTGTTATTTCACGTGTTTATGTGAAATCTTTTTATATATAAAGTTATACAGAATTATTCAAAAAGGATGGACCTGAACTCATTGCTTGCTATTTTAGTAAGAATGGAAATAAAAAAAAATCACAATTTATTTTAATCTAAATTTACTTTTATTTTATTGTGATTATTAATTAAATGCATAAGTAAATAATAATTTAATAAACATTGAAAATATTAAAAAAATAATTAATTAAATAAAATAAATAATTTAATTTATTTTATTTTCGATGTGTCCACCATCTGCAGTACTGACAACGTGAATGGTGTTAGGCATGATCCACGATGATCTTTGACCTGGATTGGTAAGAAAGTGGAGAGCTTTATTGTTTATGTTTGTGCCAGATATTGCCAGATCTTATGCTTCATTCTGCAGCCTTATTCTATAAGATCCCACTGATCCTATAAAGTATCCATGACCATTGTTCGACGAATAGTGAAGTTATTGATTCAGAGAAAGGTGATATGTTTTAAGCATTGCTACAGGAATACGAGTACTCTTAACGCATTTATGTTGCAGATAGTGGTCACATTGTATCTTTTAATAAATGTATCGTGAATTGAATAAATTTAGTGTAAATGAGTTTTCTATTGTTATATGGATCAGTGAAATCATGTCTTTTTTTTTTTTGCATTACTCCGTATAATAATAAAATATGGATATAATGAGTAGTAAATAGCATGTTATATGGCAGCATAATGCTCTTCGGGTATTAAATAGCGATCGCCACATTTAACTACCATAGTGCTCGCGAGCACCCAATTAAAGAAGATTTGTGGATTAGATAATAATAGGCGAATGCGTATGCTTTTCTTTAGCATTTAGCTTTGAAACCAAACTTAATGAAGTTACTGAATGTATTTTAATAGTTACAAAATAGAAAAGACTTCACGTCATTTTTTATTTGCTAAATATATTAAAACTTTCTTACGTACTTTGTGTTCAGGAAAGTGCGCCGTTTCGAAACTTCTATCTGAGTCCCTATAGGTATTTACTTTTTTTTTATCAACTATCGAAAAATTATCATAAACTGAAATATTGGAAATATCTATATACAACAATTATTGATCAAACCACAATAAGAAATGGGAAAACAAGACCAAGATCTTTCAACCGTAACAACCGATCTAAGTCTTGAAAGATCTTACTCTTGTTTTTCCATTTCATAGTGTGGTTTGATTATTGATTGTTATTTCACATGTTCATGTGAAATCTTTTTTAACAACAATTATATGCATGTTCTGTTCAAAAATCATGAATATGGTAAAGGCAAATAAACATTTTTTTACTTAAAGACAAATGTTAAATATTTTACTTGATTGTAAAATTCAAATTTAAAATACACTTAGTCAAATTTATTTCAGTGCATAAATAAATATAGAGATTTAGAAATTCCATTGGTAGTATAGTTTGGATGGGGGCAGAAGACATAAAGTTTGGGTTGGCATTATTTTTTTGGAATTTTTATTTAATTATAATGTATTTACAGTTTTATTTAGTTTTAAAACTAAACAGTATTTTCAGTTATATTTTTTTAGTATAGTAAATTTAAATGGACAAATTCTATCTTATTTCTTTAAGTTTGATAATTAATATCAACTCTTAATTTGATTAAATTGCAAAAGGTAGTAAATATAGAGTATAGTAGATGACAAAAGCTCTAGGATTTTTGTTATTCATTTTTCTTTACGCTCTAAATATCTATAGCCATTGTATTTATTATAAATATATATGTTTAAAAAAAACGCGCTGGTAGTTTCCAACTTTATTAAAGTAAAAACTTTATTAAATTCATTATAATCAATGGTTCTAGTTTCAATAAAATGTATGTTAATAATTATAATGAAAATCGATAGAATGACTTTGACTTTAGAAATGATTAATCAAATTTGGTACTGGAGTCAAAGGAGAACATTTATTGAAAAATCTTGAAATGTTTGAAGTCTTGCATTTAAATTTTATCAAAATCAGAATAATATGCTTGTTCTTTTCATCCAGAATATATTTTTTTTTTTTACTGACGTCTTACTAATACTGGAAAGTGTTAATCTTTGTATTTAATATACAATAAACAAAATTATACTTCTTCTGAATTTGAAAGATTGTTGCAAACAAATACCATTAACCGAACTGCTGTAAGCACATGTGATAAGGCAGACCAGGGTCACTGGTTGTGTGTTGATAGTTAACTACACGGATTCACGCTAGATCGCGGAAGTGATGCAACATTGAGTGAGGTTATTACTGCAGAGGGAAGGTTATTACTGCTTTCTTCCTTTCGCTTCATGATTAATGAGTAGCGTATCGAAAATAAGCAACACCTTTTACTTTGGGATATCGCTTGAGGCATAAAACTAACCTATATAGTGGACGTTGGGTAAAAAAATGTAACCGAGGTGGTTGTTTTTCAACTTAAAACTAGTTCACAAGTCACACCGACTTTAGGTGCCAGTGTGTAAATAAATGAAGTAATACTGAATGGTTATAAAATTAATATTTTCTATATCCTAATTGAAAGTCTAAAGCACAGTAAGAAAATCAAATATAACCAGTTAGATCTAGATTTTTTTGACATCAGCAGTGAAACCATATATAAAGAATATATATAAGTGTCTCTAATTTTTCTTGAATTCTTACGACTTCATTCTGAAGGAACTGAAGTAAAAATGACACAAATCGTCAAAAGTGTTTCTAAATTCTTAGAGTACTCAACATTTTCAAATATTCGTTAGTGACACAACAATCATATTGATATATCGAGAATAATAAATACATAACTTGACTAAAATTATTATATATTTTCCTTTATATAATAAGTAGAAAAAGAATAGAATTAATGAGTAATGATAAAACAGTTTGGTTTCAGTTTACTGTAGTTTAAGTGTGCTAGTGCCATAACTGGTTTTTTATCTTATTGGCTTAAGATCTTTCAAACAAAATAAGTAGTCTTCGTCAGAGTTTCACTCATACTGAAACACTTTAATGTATTGAGGAGGGATGGAGGTAAGAGAGGTATTTTAAAGTGAAGGAAAAGAAAAAAAGGGCTTTTCAGGTGAGTCAGAGTAAACAAATAAGTTTAAATTATTTGCTAGCTTTCAACCCTTGTAGACAAAGCTCTGGTTAACACTGCATCTAACTTGAATAAATATTAGAATAAATAAATATTACTAATGTTTATAGTATTTCAACTATTACATTTGATGAATATAACTGAATAATATTTCATTCTGAGGTAAAATGGATAAACAAACAAGTCTCCACACAAATGAAGTTTTATTCAACAACGCGTTTCGAACACTTTGTGTTCATCATCAGGAAGAAACTATAATAAAAATTATACCTAATCAGTTACAAAATTAGAGTGAAATAATAATGATGATGAATACAAAGTGTTCGAAATAAAACTTCATTTGTGTGGAGACTTTTGTTTTTTTATCCATTTTACCTCAGAATGAGAAAATACCACACAATTACGGATTGCACAACTAATGATTTGAATAATATTTCTTTAATATATCGATTTTTTTATACCTTATCAATTGAATGGAAGCTAAAATGATTACACATGTGTTATAGAAATATTAATGAGTCCTCTTTAATTAATTTAATATATAAAATACTATAAACATTAGTAATGAATTATTCAAGTTAGAATAAATGTTAACCAGAGCTGTAAAAGATATTGATACGCTTGCAGCAAAACAATAAAGTACCCCTGATAAAGGGACATCATCAGCAGCTTCAGGCAATGAAGAAGATGAGTATTTGCAAGAACTTTTCCATTTTTAGGGAAAATTTATCTAATATGATGAATATTATTCCATTTTGACATCAGATTATTTTTTTAGATTATTCTAGATTTTGATTGATAGTTAGATTATTTTGCTATAAAATGTTTGCAGCCCTGCTTTGTCTATAACTTGTTGCTTAGCATATTGTATTTCTCCCTGAACTCCTTTGATTACCCCCAACTCTTTCTTTCCCCTTTCTTTTGAATACCACACCAGATGTCTTACATCACTTGTTTCAATTGAATGATCTAAGTTGAATTTCTGACTTTCTTACTGTGGTTTTGACATTGATTTTTATTTAAAGTATTCACTGTGAAATCTTCAAATCTTAAACATTGATCGTTATTTCACATGTTTATTGTGAAATGTTGTTATATACGCGTATATAGTCAGATTATGTGAATCAGTCGTAATTTGAAGTTTGTGATATAACCAATGTTTATTGTGAAATTTTTAATACTCTACAATTTTAAAAAAACAATCATGATGTAGATATTGATTACCTAATATTTCGTAAATATTGAGAACTAAATAAATTAATATTTAATTTCGATTTTCATTCGAAGATGAAAGATTAATACTCATAATATATTAATGAAGGTAGAATTTGTTCTTTCAAAATCTTAATTTTTTTTTAGAAAATAACTTGATCATAATCATGGTTTCAAAAACAGAATTCAAGTGAATATTGTTTGACGATAATCAAATTCTAGGAGTACAATGAAGTTATAAAGGAGTACCTGACAGTACAACGAACTAAAATAAACAACACTCGGTTTACAATGAGTGTCAATGTTTATTTCCATTCTCAAGCAGACATATTTGATTTATTTTCATCCATTATTGAAAAAGTATTATCATTATTGTATAACACAAAAAACTGAGTAAAATATTTTTATCTTTAAGAAGTAACTTTTAAATTCTATTGTGGTCAAGAAAAATTGGTTATTTGCTATTGTTGTAGTATACAAAACAAAAATAAATATGATGAAACAGAAACATATTAAACAAAATGATTACCATAGAAAACGAATTATCAAACTGGAACTGATTATTCTAATGGGGCCATTATCTTTTCTTATCATAATGAGAATGGATCGATTTGTTTTGACTCTCGAAATTGTTTGTAATACGTTATAAGGAGATTAACTTTTATTGAATAAAGTAAAACATATTAAAATTTCATCTATAATTATCTCTACTTATAATGAATAGCAATTATTCTAATAATGCTTGTATGAAATAAATCAAACGTTTATAGTACAGGTTAAATCATTATTTAATAAAAAAAACTGATAAAGTTATAAACGTTTTTGATTTGAATTGAAAAGTATTTTCCTTTCTAAAATAAATTAATCTATTTGAAGTTCATTTTTGCAGAATAACACTACTTACCTCTTGAATATATTCATTTTATTTATTTTACAAATCACACTGAATTTATTCATATAAATTCGATGGTTTCTTTCATTTATGAATCTTCTTTCAATTATGGCAAAGCAAACATTATTTTGATAATTTGTCGGAAAACTGTTTGTTTTTTTAATCATGCAAAAATAAACAAATGGAACTATAATAAAACTATTTCAACAATGGAGAATAGAAGATAAAATAAAACAAACATCAAGTAAGTAGAATAAATGATTGAAAGTTATTCCAAATAATTGTGAATGTTTTCTGTACCACTTTATTTGACTCATGAAAAAAAAACCTCAGACATGAATTCAACCTCATATCATTTGAAATATTGCTTTAATTTTTGTTATTTTACAACTTTTATTATATGTTAACAATAATACTTTAAGTTCACAGAAAGGGTTCTTGAGGATTTTGGTCATAAAAATTCAACTCCTGATTATATGCCGACGTTTCGCCAAAAGTTGCTTAGCAATTTCAAGTCTTGTTTAAAAGGAAATAATATTTTACCCGTTCATGCTTTTATCTAGCTGCATCATAGCAGATGACAGTTGTTATGATGCAGCTAGATAAAAGCATGGACGGTTAAATAGTGTTTCCTCTAAAACAAGCCTTGAAAATGCCAAACAACTTTTGGCGAAACGTCGGCATATAATCAGGAGTTGAATTTTTATGATAAAAATCCTCAAGAAACCCTTCTGTGAACTTGAAAAATCAGTGGTCGAAAAGCTATATCAATAATAATACTTTATATGTTTTTTCTTTTTACTTTTAGTAATTTCGCTTACCTGTTCATTTATATAATTTAATACTTCTGTGTTAAATACGCAGAACTGGTTGTCTAACTGTAACCGAACCTTCACATCTTTATACACCATATTTTACCATATAGAAAAAAAAATGGTAATTTAAATTGTACTTGAAAGTATACAATTTAACAGTATACTGGCGTTCCTCTATGCAATATCTTACCATCGGGAGTTGATTTGTTCTTGAATTCATGACAAGATATTGTGAGTTTTTGTTTTTAAATTATTTCTTATTAGCAGGTAAGTAGACTATCATTTAGTCTTTTTTTGATGACTAACTATCAGAACTATACTATCTATAACTATACTATACTATACTAACTATCCTATCAACAATAGTTAATTGTTCTCCCTACTATTTGTTTAGTTGTTTAAATTTTCAGATAAACAATCATTGAGTTTGCACAATAGCATTATTTCGTAAAACAGCATCAATTCTTAAACAGTTTCTAAACACTTAAAATAATTACGATAACCTAATCTCATTTAAAACTATCTTGAAATTAAAGTGCCCTTAATGCACTTTATAATTTTACCACCAATTGGTTTAGTTTACTTTTAGAAGAGAGGACGAAGCGAAGTAAGCTTCGCACTCCGTACTTCAAAGTGAGGAGATCTCTCTCACTTTGTCCTCTCTTCTAGTCTACTCCTGATGACGAACAACAGTTCGAAATATTGAGAATTTAGTAAGTATGCTTTTTATGTTTTTTTCTGGGTCGTTTTTTGTTACACGATACAGTAATCGTGTACACGATTATTAATTGAACATTTCAGGACCCAGCGAAAACTGAACCGCGAACTAGCGAGGGATTACGTATACTGAAAGGTGCCAATGATGTTGTGGGCAAGCGTCAGAAAGGACGGAGATTGTAATGGCTTGATGAAGAGTGCGAGACAACATTGACCAAGAGAAGTGATGCAATGAAAGAGATATTGCAAAGAAAAACAAGAGCAACAATAAAGAAATTCAGAGAATGCAAGCGAGCAGCAAACAAGATATGTTGGAATAAAAAGAATGCATGGGAACAAGAAAGCTGGCAGCAATGGAAAGAAATCGTGAAAACAGACATGACAGAGAGCTTTACTTCGAATTTCAAACAAAAGAAGAGATTCGAATTTCCACCTGCGAACAAATATTTAAACAAAAACATCAGAGTTTTATAAGTATTTAGATGAATGCAGCATATGATGGGCTCTTGACTGAATTCGCATATTTGTATCTGTTTTTGTATTTCTTTTTTTAAAATATATTTTGGACACATGTTCTAATACAAGAATGTTCACTTCAACAGTTAACACAATGTATATTTGTCCTGTAAGGACACATGTTCTAATACAAGAATGTTCACTTCAACATTTAACACAATTTAAGAAATCCTTACAGGACGTATCATCGTCCTGTAATGAGTGGCTTATCGCTCATTGGTTTAAATTTAAAATTTAAACTAGAGCGGATATTGATTATGTTGCCTTGAAACGATCTAGTCATGGTGACAGGAGATTTTATCCAAAAGTGGTTAAGGAAGAAGTCTACAGGGAAACATAGTCTGCATGGAGATATGGGTTTCTTCATAATTTATTTATAAGTTTCAATAAAAACAAATAAATTATATCTCCTCTATTCTTTTTTTAACTTCTAAAGTCTGTTAAACATAAATTTTCTTCTGTCTTGTGACAACAGGAGCTCTGACTTGCCTGTTTCAGCATATTCAACTGCTTTATGCTTTTTACGTAAGATATTATATTTAAAACCTTGATTTATCTATTTATTAACCAATAAAATATCATTATTGAAATATGATAAACTATATTATAAAAATAAACAGTCTGTTCGAAATATATATATATTTGTAAGTTTTGTTTTTGTTGGATAACTACAAATTTACTTTTGAAACACTTTTTTATAAAAAAAAAAACAGAAATGATGTTGTTGTCCTTAAATTCATGTTGTTCAGCTGTCGATTTACAAACACAGCATACTCAAGCCAGCGAACCTCAGGACACCGAAGGAGGATGCATGTGCTGAATACAGCATCTTCTGCTTGCAGCATCTATTGTAACCGCTATATTTTATATATTGTTTTATTTTTCTTTTCAAAACCAAAAAAAAAAAAAAAATCACATTTCGGATACAATATAGTTATTAGACCAAAGTTGGATGTTTTTCTGGGTGCTTTCATAATTTTTTTTCTTTTTTTTTAATTTATTTTATAGCTCGTAAATATTTTCTCGTTATTAACATTTCATAAAATGAGCTTTAGTTTACTTTATTCAATGAATTGATAAGGGCCTAGCTAAATCAATCTTTAAGTTTTTTTTGTCTAGTTCTTTGGATTCATATCATGCTTGTAATTTTTTTTTTAAAAAAAAATTATACTTTTTATGTGCCTAATGGATATAAAGTTGATTAAATAGTAAACTTAAAAAAATGTTTCATAGCATGAATGATCATTTTTTTTTTAAAGCGAAATCCAAGTTTTTAAGCAAACTTGGAACAATAAAATTGGTGCAGTGTTAAGGAGGGAGGCAATAAATTATTTGTTCTTAGAAAATATTTATGCATTTCAAACACAATTTCATTGCATTTTTTTTTAAAAAAATATTTTTATTAAAATAAATAAATAGTGTGAGTAATTATGGTGCTAAAACAAACTTTTTTTTTAACACCTGAAAGGACTTAAATCGTTTGACATACTCTTCACTCTATACTTATAAATATGTTGATTAACTAACTTTAAACGCATTCAAAAAAGGTAAAAGAGTTAAAGAAAATGTTCTACTAACTCTTTGCATAAACCAATTAGCAATATTTTCTGTAGTTTTGAGTGGTGTAACTAATAATAAAGCTAAACTAGTTTTTGTACTTTATAATTGTTAATTTTTGCCTCCTATTTTTTTAAAAAAAATTTAGCTTTTTTTTTGTTGTTGTTACAATTGTGTTATTTTAAAGATAATCTTATTTTAGTCTCTAAACAAAGAAAGCTGAATTCTACATTTTATAGTTAAATTATTTTACATTTTTTTTTAAAATTCTAAAAATTGAAATTTTATTGTCAGTAAAAAAAAACTTTGTGACAACTTAGTTTTTTTTTTAAAAGATTATCACGAACTATGTACTATGAATATTTCAAAAACAAATGGAAACCTGTATAAAAACTGTAAACAAAATACCCTAAAAACAAATTGGGTCATTAACTCCACAATGATTGTAAATTTGAGATAATAATAATAATAAAGCCTTTATAAGGAATGTTTATATTAAAATATAGTTTTTTAAGAACTTTCCTTACATTACTAATGTTAGTGAACGTATTTGTAGAGAGATCAACTGCTGTAGAACTTGAATAAAATAAAGATTTGATAATGAATTAGTGGGAATAGATCAGTTTAAAATAAAACTGTTGATATTTCCTTATCATTTAAAAACAAATAAACATTCTGCTTATAAATTCCTTTTTATAAAAAAAAAAAGAAAAAGAAAAGAATATTTATAAAAATTATTTGATTTTTTCTTTTCATTGAACATTATTTTTCATAGCTCAAATAATTTAATTTATCTATCATAAAGTACATATTAGTTTATTTATATTTTTTGTTTCCAGAAAACAGATTTATAAAATACTATTAAACCCAATGAGAGTTTCATAAATTTCTACTAATCTTATTGATTAATAATTTTTATTCGAAAATATTCATTTCTTTTTCCATCTATGATATTTTTATAAATACTAACACATCATGTTATTTCAAAAAAACTTTAATTTGTTACAGCATGATTATTAATGTTGATAATTAACTTTTTTATGCTGCCATGTAAAAGTATTCTTTGACTTTTTCAAAATTCAAACATATATCATCTTTCTTTTTGATTATACTTCTTATCAATGTATTTTTCTTTCCTTTTTTTTTTAGATGTTTATATACTTACATGTATATATATATCACCTGTTTTAAATCAATTATTAATACTTTCATTGCAAATAACGATAAAATGTGACACGTACCGATTCTACTTGGTTTGTGAATATCACTTACTCATTGTCTCAAATTACTAACATAATTTAATACCTTAACTCAATGTTGAATATGCTAAGGATGTGTATTTATGAAGCTCAATCATTTTTTTTTTTATAGTAATTATTCATAAAAAGAAATATATTTCTAATTTTATGTTTTCAAGTTTCAATGCACAAGAAATGTATTAATTGAATAATTTCATATTGATTGTTATAGTAAATATTGCATCCATTCTGCAAATAATTTAAAACTGGTACTTTAAGTTGGTGGGCTTTATTTTATTTTAAACATGCATTCCAATTGTAAAGAATGAAAGTATTTGTTATTTAGAAGTTAAAAATCAAATTTTTGTGCGTTAAATAAAATAATGTAACAAAGGTTAATTCCAATTAAACCAGCAATAAGATTACTTAATTTATATTACATAGCATTTAAGAGAAGGGAACAGCAGAAAAAGTATGATCATATATATTAGAATTAAAAATCGTTTTTAGAATCTGATAAATAAACTTTAGTTTTTTTTTTATGTGTTTTAGCTTTGAAATTACAATTATAGTTGAAAGGAAATTAATAAACTTCAGTAAAGGAAATCGCTTCATTTATATTTATTAAATTATTCAAACTTACGTTATTAGAACCTTTAAACAATGTTTAGGTTTGAAAACAGGAAGGTTATGTTATCAAATCAGTTAATTTACAGACAAAATACTATGATTTCGGATTAAAAATAATTGGTAGTTCCTATACAAAAGACGACTCTTTAACTAATATGGTTATTCCATTAAGAATTCGACTTTACGAACTTCTCCTGATATAGTACTTAACGATGATATAACATTTAATCCTTTACTTTAAACACTTTTTTACGAACTTCTCCTGATATAGTACTTAATGATGATTTAACATCTTAATCCTTTACTTTAGCACAAAATAAAAATGTGAATTACTTAAACTGCAGGTCGAGTTCCATAAATTCTATAATAATTCTTTATTAGTGAATTCACTATACAGAATATATTAAATCCCCGAAAGTAACCTTCTTCTATCTTGAACAACCATTTGAAGAATTCATTTTAGATTATACAGTCATATGAAGGATTTTAGAGTGCAGAAAATTTACCCACTTGAAGACGGTTTCCTTAAAATTACGGTTCCTTGGTTACAAATAATACATGCTAAATATAGAAACTCCACATCCTTTTTTAATTAACGAAGTATATTATACACAATTTAGATCCGAATGATCGAGAATTCTAACCAAAACACTTAATTTTGTTTATCTTGTCCCGAAACTCAAATCTTATTAATAATCTAAAATATACATTGAATTTTACCCAAATTGATGAAAATGGAAACAGTACGAACAACAAAATATTCTATTCGTCCCCCTAGATTTAAATATTAAGACGACAATCTTCATTGTCTTTTATTTCAACGGCTTATATTTAAACAACAACGTTTCTGGAAACAGTTGTCAACGTTAGATTGCAACAATGAGTCATTTTATTTTTTTTTTTTGTATTATTTACACTGATCCAAATGAATATTTAATAATAATTTTCCTTATTCTAATATATAAAAGTCTCAAATCTGGAAACTTCAAAGTAACAAGGGTCTTTTATAAATGAAATTTAAATGTTTCAAGATATCACTAACAAGAAAAATGAATTATAGACTTACTTTAATTCAAGAACTTACAGGATTGTATGTAAGACATTCAAACAACAAAATCTTATTAAGAATGTTTAATTTCCAATTTCAATAGATGATTACGACAAACAATTGGTTCCAATCTTGGTTAAATGTTTTTACCAATTTTTCTTACTAACAATGCAATTATGGATAAGCTCAAATGATTGTAAATGCTTAATAAAAAAAATGTTACAAGGAAGTTGTTTTATTTCTCATTTAGAAACATGAGCAATAATTGTAAAACAATGACAGTATCGTGAGATGCAATTCAGGTAAAGGGAATGAAACCTGGAAATTAAATCTAAAAACATCCGTTTCAGTTTTTAAAGTAATATTACAGCATATTGCACACAAATATATGAAAAACTTATTCTCAACAGTTAATTCATATGATCGAGAAAAAAACACCATACACAATTAAGTTTTTTATTTATATGTATAATATATTAATTTAAGCTACATTAACAATTTCCCAATCTTTAGTTCAATTTATATGAATGTCATTCTTTCAAACTGTCTAATTTTTTCAACAGCTCCTTCTCTTCTTTTAACTTAATTTCTTTAGCAAGATTACGCAACTGTGTTCGAAAATTTTCATCATCAGGAGCATACAACTGCCTGTGAACTTTAACGACATACTCTTCAAACAATTGTGGCTGATTGAAGTAATGGAACATTCCAACAGGAAATGATAGATAAAGTGCCATTTTAAATATTTCAAGCTTCCAACCTCCCATATTCCAAACTGAATGACAAAAAATAAAGAACTATACTTTCATTGTATGAATAGAAAAGAAGAAATATAAAACATGGCAAACACAATCCATTGAAGATTTTTAAGAATTTGAACAAAAATTTATTCACGGGAGAAACAAGTTTGTAAAGGCAAACAACGACTTTAAAGAGAGCTACGGTTTTAAATTTCTGTCATAACACCTTAACACCGGAGGTTATTTCAGGTTATATAAGGAATTGTCCTTGAAATATTTAGTTTAATTGAAAACATTGAATATTGAAAGTTTCTATAAACATTATCAATAAAAGAAAGAATAGTAATAATATTAATATGGGAATATATTGTTTGATATTACAATTAATCTATAGAGATATTTCTTGGATTTAGTTATATTGGTGATATATATTAATCTTGTATGAACTTTATGGAAAAAGTTCGGTTGTATTTAAAAAAATTTAGAAAATTCAAATGTCGGAATTGTGCTTTAGTTTTGGAATTTTTTAATTGTTGTAATTAAGGAGCAACACTGCTGGGTTCTATCAACATGATAGTTGTTGGGTTTGTTTAATATGGGAATAGGGTCGTTTATTAGTTACTAGTTTATAAAATATAATAATTATCATGGAAACTCAGCAGAATCCTGATGTAACAGAAGAAGGACAATTTAGACCTAATGAAGACTATTTAAAAATTTTACTTGATATGGGAATTTCGAAGAGTATCGCCGAAAAGGTACCGTGTTTCATACATTTCTTGGTCTTCTTAATTTGATATGATTTTTTATTGTTGAAGAAAATAACCTAAGAGGGATTATAGATTGCCACTTGTACTGGTAATTCACTTATTAAGAAGTTTAATTATCGTGCTTTTCTAATTTAATTATTTAAATGTTCCGGAAAAGAGTTATATTCTTTTTGGTGTAAATATTTCTGACTCCTAAAATAAATAATTGATTGTTTATATGGGTTGTAAATGTTGATTCTTTGTAAATGTTGTCTTAAGCATCTTTAGTTAACTAAAACTACTTTTTTATTAATGTTTTTCATCATTCTTCTTTATATATATGACTTTCTACGTTCATACATTAAGTTTGTGTTTTCTTGCTTAGGCTTTACAAGAAACAAACAACTCTTCGATTGATCTTGCAGCGAGTAGAGCTCTTGAAATATTCGAAAACTGTAGCGATGAGGACAATTGGGCTGACTTAGAAAGATATAAAATGTCATTTATAGTCAACGTTTCTTTAAATATGTCTCCTGGAAAGTTAGCAGCACAGGTTCGTATTCTGAACATAACTTCTTATTCGTCTAGACCACTGAACTTAAACAAAGTTATAATTATTGTAAATACTTTTTCCTTGTCCTTACTTTTTGTTCTCAATTCATCATTAATAATAGTATTTAAATTTATATCATGTTATTTTACAGGTGGCTCATGGTGCCCTAGCGTTGTACAGACTCCTTGTGGACAATCCGATATTTACGATCGACGTTAGCACCTGGATAGAGAATGGGTAAATATCTGTCTTAGATTGATGTGACCCAATGAAATCTAGTTTTTTCTTTTTTTTTTTTTTTTTATGTTAAATAAAATATTTGAACAAGTGTTTACACTTCTTTTTTACTCTAGGAATTCGCAAATATTAATAACATAAATTTTTATTTTTCAGCGAAATATATATATATATATTTTAATCATGAAAAATATCGGCTTTCAACATGATTAGATGATACAAAAATTAAATCAGATATATATTATCTGGGTTTTTTTTTCAGTAAAAAAAAAAATTATTTTCGTTACAGAGAAACAAAGATTATTTTGAGAGGAGAAGATGAATCTGTTCTTCTGGGAATCGCAAAGCAGGCGGATGATGTTGGTTTGCCACACACAATCATTAGAGACGCAGGGAGAACTGAAGTCCCTCCCAACTCGCTCACTGTTGTTTCTGTATTTGGCCCAGAAAACAAAGTCGAATCTATAACCAAATCTCTTAAACTGTTATAATATTCAGTCACTAATCTCATATATAACGCTTTTTTTTTTACTTTTCTTTTTAATTTATATCTGTTGATATAATTTTTCAATGATGTCATATATATATATATATGTAAATATATATATATAGGCAGCTTACAGAAAAAATAAAATTAGTGAACTGGATGAAGATAGCTTAGTACCTCTGTGAGCCTTTGCGAACATGTTAACTGGTTTTTAATTAAAAATTCTAGTCATTCTAATGTTAACACTCTTCCACCCCTATCTTACCTTACCATAAGTGTACAAATTAATTTATACATGTAATATTGTTCCTCCCTCATTCAGTCCACTAGCAGTAAACGTTTTAACTGCGTACATCATTCCAATTGCACAAGTTAACTTATCAAAGTTAGATCGCCTTCATAGAAGCAAGACAGTTGTAACTGTTCACCTTTCATTTCATACATCGTAATAAATGATATGTGTTCTGTTATTTTTTTTTTATAATTTATTGTTGAAATAAATAGTTTTGACATTCAAAGTTGTTAATTCAGTTTAAGAAACCATTTTAATCATATATATACTAACATTTGAATTATTTATGCACCCAAATGTTCTACTAAAGTACTAATATTCAACTTGTTTTGAATAATATATAACCAGGCTTTCTTCTTTTTTTTTTTATTTTACTTTACCATCAGTAACGTATAATGTCCATGAAAAAAAAAAATAAATTTGTTGAACGTTTAAACGCGTTTTGAGATCCTCTGAATCCAGTTTTGATATTTTTTTTTGTTTATTTATCAAATCTGGGAGTTTAACAACAAAAAATTGTTGGACAAATTTGACCGATATATGTTAAAAACAATGTTATGATTGTTAGAAATAATAAAGAAGTATGTACCATCTAACTTCGTAATATTCTTAACTTAATCGAACATATATTGTTTTGTTTGGTTTACTCTGGAAGATGGACAAGATCCAAAACAGGTCAAATGCGAAAATGAATATTACGATATAGGATAGTGAATTCTAATTTCGTAAATATATAGTTCTTTGTATGGAAAACAATCATGTTTTCGGGCATCATTGGACCCAAACGGGTACTACAATTTTTTTCCCCCACTCATCTAGAAAATGTTTAAAACTAGCAATTTCGTAGTTTTTCTTTAATATTGGTAATTGCATGATTTAAATTTCATTATTTTAAAAAATTCACAGTTCCCACCTGTGATCATTTTTTGTGTGAAAATTCATAAATTTTATTCAAAATAATAACAGAAGAAAATTTATTTTTAAATTTAGAGCAATGAATAATCAAAATTATTTAGTATCATTTTCTGACATTATTTCTTGTATATGTGACTCCGCTTGCAGGAAGGCATTTATACCGTATGATCAGTTTGTGTAATTATATCCTGTTAATGACCTACAATCTAATTTTGCCACCAATGCAATACAGGGTGTATTATAGAGTATTAAATTCCACTTACCCCTACTTCGACAATTATAGGATAGTATTTCCTTCAAATGCATTTTATCTCTTGATTTCATTCCATCTGGAGTCTCAATCATCAATGTCTCCAAAGTAAAGTTTACGTTAGGTTAGGTTAGGTTACAGTGGCCGTCCCGAGAGAGAACACAGATAGTCCGCAAGCCAGCCCCTTGTGATACCACAAAAAAGAATTTGGGGCTATTCTCCCCCGTCCCTGGTCCATTCGAACCATCTCGAGAGAACAATAAATATAGACAGATCCCTGATACCAGTGGATGCTATGTTCTCGAGATTGTCAAAGAAATATTCTTCTAATGCTTCTTTTCTTCTTTGACCCAAACCAGGGCATTGACAGAGAAAGTGAGGAATTGTTTCTTCCTCTTCCTCGTTCCGGCATGCCCTGCAAAGTTTACTTTAAAATACAGTTTTTATTTATTCATTATAATTATACATAGAGATTTATCCTTATGAAAGCATTGTGTTTATTACCGTTAATCATTTGCATATTTTCCTCTGATATTTTGAGGATTCTTTGAATGGCGGAAAATTTCAAAAATTACCCCTTAAACAAAATAGGTTTATGTCAAAACTAATAATACGTTTCGAGCACTTAGTGTTCTTCTTCAGGTTTACATCTAAAAAAGTGTTTTTATTTTAGATGTAATAGTTTTTGTGGAGACGTAATTTTTGAAATTTCTAATCATGAGTAAATACCACACTATAACAAATTGCACAAATAATAGATGGGGGGGAAGGAATTGTTTCAACTAACGAGTAAAGTCAACTATATGCGAATTCTATCAAGTGATTCAGATCTTTTAAGTTCCACTCAGTTCCCCCAACATCTATTGGATCTGGAATCCTCGTGCCAGAAGAAAAGAATCAAATTTAACACGGAGAAATCAATCCATATTACCTTTACACTAAGAAGACAAGCTTGCCCTCCAGTCTACATTAACAACTTTCCCTTCTCAATTGCTAAAGTAGTGCGATATCCGGGGATGTACATTGACAAACGACTGACGTGGAATCCACATACAAGACTGAATGAGATGATATAAGATGCTATCTAGACTTCTGAGCAAAAGATCAAATTTGACTACAAAACAAAAGACTAATATATACTACAATACTTAAACCAATTTGGACTTACGGACTCAAAATCTGGGGATCAGCCAGTGTACAAACATCCAAAGAATACAAACAGCCCAATCCATAATCCTTCGAAAAATTATGGGCTCCCTTTTGTTTCTAATGATACAATTCATAACGATTTAAAAATTCCTTTTATCCACCAGGAAATCCGATCACGATACCACAAATTTCATGAATCTTTAGCCTCCAACCTGAACCCTTTAATTCAGCAATTATCATCCCACCAAAATTCCTACCAGAAGGCTAAAAAGATGTTGGCCCCGAGATTTACTGAGCAATACTAACTGATTTCCAGTGATCAGAATAATTTATATGGAGTTATCACCAATGGGTGGTTTCTCCACTCTTTTATTTCATTTTGTTATGTATCACTTATCAATATTACTGGTAACCTGTTGGGTAGTTGTAATAAAATAATAATAAAAAAACTATATGCGAGATTACTTCTGGAAAGAATTGAAATCTTATGTTGAAATAACTCTGTATAGAAGATTCATAATATGAAAAGAGTCTATCAATGAAGATTGATTCTCAATTGGGAGTCCTAAACTTTGCCTTACTCAAGTATATTTAAAGTAGTGATCTTAAACGAGTACCTGACATTGTACAGGCTAAAGGACCGAAGGCTTAACGTCCTCTCCGAGGGACGACATACTCAGATTTATTCACCTCCCACAAGAATAAATCAAGGGTCAGGTGGGTATCACTGTTTACCAAACTATTTCGAGTGACCGCCCCCTTGGGTCCATAAACCTATAACTCAACACCCTTATAGTAATCACATTGCTAGACTAAATAACCAAATGATTAACATTTTAATAATTAAATTAAAATAATTACTAATCGAATATTTATGTAGAATCCAATAGATGTATTGTTTCATAGCATAATTATGCAAAGGAATTAATACACAATAAAAGAAACTTAGGTGAGAATATGCTTTTAACATAAAAATGAATTATCAAAACAAATAATTTTAAGAAACCGTTTCCTAGAAGTTTATATGTTGTCACTTAAATTTAGAAATTATATTGCATGAACATTTTCAATTTTTGGAAATAGAATCCCCGCTCCTTTTTGCATTACCGCCCCCCGATATCAAAGCACCGCCCACTTTGGGAAACACTCGGGTATCGTATCTTGGACCCACCAGTTCAGAGACAAATACGTTTAAAAAAAAAAAGTGTTATGAAAATATTGAAGGTGTCATTGTCAAAAATGAGCAGTGTCACATTGACGATAATATGAAAATGAAAAAAAAAACAACATGAAAAATTATAATAATTTATTAAGAGTTCCATTAAAAAACAACCAGGTTTCTAATAACAATGATTTTTATAAACGAAAAGGAGTAAAATTTGTTTTGAATTATAAAAAGTGTTTATACAATTATTTGGTTTGATTTTTTTTTTTAAATAAAAGACTGAATTAGTTGGTAACAGGAGAATTAAAGCTTAAATAATGTTGCGATGACTGGTTGATATCTGTGGTGTTCATTCCTATCATGTGGACTGTAGACTCCTCTTCTTTGTAAATGATTGGAAAGTATTGGACTCTGCCACTGGACCATCCCTGTCAAATAAAGAATTAATTTAATAAAAAAATATCAACCATTGTATTGAGAAATGAGGCGTCCAGTGTCAGAGGGGCGAACCATCACATTTACCGGTTTTGAGTTAGGCATGGAATATGAAAGACGCAACCCTCCTCTAAATGTATACAAAGATTGGAAGCGATATTGGCACTTATGACAAGTTTGTAGAAGCTCTAGCATAGCTTGTTTTTTCACGTGTTGAGAGCCGATCAACTCTGGAGAATGAATGACAGATGGGCGACAAAATAATGATCTTGATTGTGATACACTTCAGTGACAAAATCATACAAATTCGAATGGTATAATTAATGCATTAATGAATAATGCAATTAAGTATAATTAATTACAACACTAATGTCGTGGTCTAAATGCTTAATTCACATTATAAAGCAAACATTAGCAACATAAAAACATTCATTGCTCCAGTAATGCATCAGTGTCAAGATTTTCCAAAATTAATTATTAAAAATTAGTTACTAATATCAGCAAATGGGTATTCAATGATCTTATTTTGATCTTAATGCAATCATTTTATTATGTTTTTGTATGTTTATTACTATAAATGTCATAATTTTCAAAATGTGGCTATTTTTCTAATTTTTTTTGACATTTGAAAATTTTTTAATATGTTTTTCTTCAGTTCTCATAACAATGTATGGGTAATGAAATATTATAATTATGTGTTATAAGTAATGTTGTGCTACTTCTTGAGAGTTGGGAAACTTCCAAATCTTTAAATCTAATTATCTCAAAACTATAATTTGGCTAGATCGCCCCTCTGACACTGGATGCCTCAAATGTGATCAACAGATAATTTGAAATTATTATTGTTTTAATTTAAAATATAAATTCAACTGTACAACTTCATGCAGTAACCAGTGACTATTTAATCAAAAATTACAATCAAGTCAAAAGTGTTTCATCATGGAAACATCTAGTATTCGGTCCGACGTTTTAGCTTTCATTTACCTTATATATGAAATATATAGAGGGTATGAAGGTGGGCTAGATTAGCTCAGTGGTTAACGTACTCGCCTCTGAACTAATAGGTAAGGGGTTCGATACCCACTATGGCCCTCGATTTATTCACGCAAGAGGTGAATAAATCTTAGCACGTCGTCCCTCGGAGAGGACGTTAAGCTGTCTGTCCCGAGGCTATACGACGTCAGGTACTCGTTTAGAGATCCCCCTAATCCTAACAACACTTGAGTTAGGCAAAATTTAGGGGTTCCAATATAGAATTGAATCTTCATTATGTGGTATCACAAAGGGGCCTATGTGTGTTCTCACGTTTGACTAATACTACAACCTAACCTAACAAAGTAGAGCGTGTTCAGGTTAAAATTTCAATAGCCAGTTTCCAGAGGAAATAAGGTTCTTTGAGGATCCATGAGCCCAATGAAATGCTATTTGAAAATGAATGTATGTCGTACATAGAGCTTATCATTAGTTGTGCAATCCGTAATTGTGAGTTATTTACTCATTCTGAGGTAAAATGTATAAACAAACAAAAGTATCCACACAAATGAAGTTTTATTCAACGCGTTTCGAACACTTTGTGTTCATCATCAGGAAGACACCAAGGATGTGGTGCTGACGGGTTGGTCCAGTGAAAACAACAAGTAGGAAAGTTGTTTCCTACAAAGTAGTTTCCTACTTGTTGTTTTCACTGGACCAACCCGTCAGCACCACATCCTTGGTGTCTTCCTGATGATGAACGCAAAGTATTCGAAACGCGTTGAATAAAACTTCATTTGTGTGGAGACTTTTGTTTGTTTATCCATTTTACCTCAGAATAGAGCTAGATGTTTCAAACTCCAAAAGAGTTTAAAAGTCACCAATTTCATATTAAAGTTCCTGTTAATTTTACTTTCTCACAAAAAAAAAACTTAATCGAAAAAATATTTTTTTTGTGATTCGGTACAAACTACTGCTATTGTGTGGTTATTCCTCACAATAGCAGTAGTTCTGGCTATTTATTAGACATTTAATACGTATAGGGTGAGATCCGTGTAAAATTGATCAAGAAAGGTATTTCGCATAAAATTACATCATGTAAAGTTGTGTCGTCCTGAAAAATAGTTCTCAATGTTCAGAAGTTTAGAAAACTGTTTAATAATAGAGAGATCAACTAGCTTTTAAGGGGCTCTGATTAAGTTGATTTTATTTACTGTCTTTAAAAAAAAGGCAGTAAAATATAGATAATGGTTAAATTTTATGTGGTTAATGCAGCCTTTACATAACTAATTCAGATGATAGGGGTCAGAATGGCATGATTATGGGACTTTAATCATCCCATAATCACTAAGTAAGTGTACTTAGAGTAGGGAGCTTTAATGTGTATCTGGCATAGTACGGGCTCGGGACTGACGGCTTAAACGTCCTCTCCGAGGGAAGACGTGCTCAGATTTATTCACCTTCCGCGTG
Source organism: Hermatobates lingyangjiaoensis (assembly GCA_026182355.1). Taxonomy (NCBI): domain Eukaryota; kingdom Metazoa; phylum Arthropoda; class Insecta; order Hemiptera; family Hermatobatidae; genus Hermatobates; species Hermatobates lingyangjiaoensis. The sequence goes on from JAPFBL010000301.1 coordinate 107,992, forward strand.
AATAAATTCAAGGGCCATTGGGTAAGCCAGATTGTCGGACCTACCAGTTTAGAGGAAAGTACGTTAACCAATGAGTATGCTTATAATAAAGTAAATAATACGTTGCGTCTCGTACCAGATATTATAATATGACAGATTATTTATTCAAATATGTCAAAAAATGGCACGCTAATGTGCGATAGTTATAAATAAATTTCGCTTAAAATACATTACAATACATTCATACGAGTGAAGGCCAAGTAAACGTGTGCGTATTTCATCTAGGTGCTTTAGTACTCAATTATTTGTATGTTTACATAAAAATTTAATAAAAAAATCCTGAGGGAGGCTTACCTGGATTACTATATTATACTTGGAATTAACCTGGATAATTGTTACTTACGATAGTTAGATTTGCTCCTTCCTTAAAAGCATGCTCGAAAGCTATGCAGGATGGACTTTCGTCAGAAGTCCCATAAATGAAATATCTGGAAACAAATAAGCTTAATCAATGTGATTTCAACAGTGAGTATGTGGACTATTTTATAGATAATATATAAATATTTTAAATTTATAAATCAATAAAATAAAACTTATGAGCTTAAGGATTGCAGCAGAATGTATGTACAATCTAAATTTGAAGACTTCGTAAGGGATGATTATGAAAAAAAAAATCTGAAAAGAACAAAATGTGGAAATAACATTCAGAAATAAGAATTGGAGTACTCAGGGAAATCTCAGAACTTTCCAATGACACTTGCTATATGCTTGGTCTTTCACCTTGTCGTGGTGTACACAAACGTGCAGAGGCTGAACAGACGATGAGTCCACGCTTATCTCAGTCAAGTTATCACTCTGCGCAGTGTATCCAATGTACAGTGTGATAAAAAAAATAAGGACACTTTATGAATTTCACACCCACTGTACATTCAAATTTCAAAATTTTTTTTTATTGTTGTTTTGGTATACTCGTCTTGATCATCATGTTCACAGTTTTGAATATATAGCATGTGTTGTTTTTATGTGAAAGGCATAAAGGTTAGTCACGTGTTTGCGATTTTTTGCTGTTCAAAAAATAATTTTCTGTGGAATAGCTATACCACTTTTAACATTTTTTTCACTCAAGTTGATTCACCGCAGCCCCACTGTCAACATTTCAAGAGTTTTTGAGCACTTAAAATCATTTTTTTTTTTACACAAAAATTAATAAAAATTCTCTGCTCATTATTTTCAACAGTAAAAAATCCCCAAGCAGGCAAACACGCGTCTACAACACATGCTACATAGTCAAAACTATGAACATATGATCGGTGCAAGTATACCAACAAAACAAAGAATTTTGAAATTAGAGAGTACAGAGGGCGCGAATTCAAAAAAGTCACCCTACTTTTTGATCACATCTCGTACATTATGTTACAGGTAGTCAGTGCAACAAGAATAAGTGTTTACGGATCAGGAAATAGTTCTAATAACCAGCTCAGTCATACCTCTAGAATCGTCATCCAGCGCTTAGTTTATGCTTCTGTTTGTTACACCACATTAGAGCTTCTTTAACAAGGTTGTTGAAAGTCATACATTTCTTTGACAAATGAAACGACTTGCTAAAATTCATCTCTTTGCTATATTCCGCATTTCTTGCGAATGTTGCTTCTTTAAAGAAATCAAATTTCTGAACAACTTTGCTACATAAGAGACACCAGTGTATCCCAGATTTTTGCTGGGAACATCAGGAAAAGATCTTTCATACCTAGTTTTTTAATGAGGTTGAAAATTTATTACATTTATTTGTGTATCTAGTTAATTTAATTTAACCATTTTTTTATTATTTGAATTATACGTTTTTGTTTTGAAGAATCTTTCGTTTTCTTTTATGATGACTGTATATGTATACGAATACTGTAATAAGATGTAAGTCTGAGATAAATGTAATTTGTAATTTCATGAAAACAAATACTTTCAAGACGTTCTGGAAATATTCATTTTGATGAAAGTTAAAGGCCAGCGGGGGGGGGGGGGGTCTAATCTTACGACCACCCCGGGTGTCGAATATAGTTGCTACGTCACTGACTCTTTGTATCGTCTTTGAACCAAATGTAACACGTCATTTATAATTCACCGCCCCTAGTGGGGCCATGCAGCCCTACCACAGGCTGCATTGGCTTTATATCCACAGGTTCATTGAACCAGGGGGCTACAAAGGTCACTGACCTTTCCTGTAGCTGAGCAGGTTCTGAAGGATCAGTGGTCTAGAGTTTGATCCGAAACTCTTGAAATAAGTCGGTACTACGGACGGCGGGGATCCATGGAGGGTTTACTCTCCAGCCCGCCCAGAGGTCGGACTCGTAGTGGCTGTTGGTTCTCACCCAGGTTGGGTAGACCCTTGTGGTCGCTGTGTGAGAAGCAGTAACTTCTCGGAAGGATGCCTGCTTAGCATACCGGGGAGCTAGAGACCCCAAACCCTTACCAGTGGGAACGTACCATAAATTCAGCTGAATGGACTGGATAACTGGTACTTGCCTGGTAGAAGCTTTAGCTTTTGACTGGATCTCAGAATGGGGACGATATGATACCACCCCTCTCTCGAATCCTTTATATTACGAATAGAGAGACCTTAAAGGCTTTCTAGCACTTATTGACACGGACCGGGGTCGGGCCGGGTCAGACTTCATACCCGCGGGCCTGGGTCGGGTCGAACTAGATTTTTTAGGCCCTATCTTACCTTCAGAACCAGTTGGAAAGAATATTCCTAATGAAATAAAAAAAACTCTAGCAATACTTACTGTGGAATCAGATGAAAGTGTGGTGTGAATACAGACTTGAAGAGAGCGATACGACTTGAAGTTTCAAAGGCGACAGCAAGGAAGTGACCTCTGTCGTCCCAAGCAAGGTCTATCACCGGGCCTCCAATACTAAAACATTAACCTCGTTTAAACCACAAACATACCTCCCATTTAGCATCCTATGCTGTAAAGGCTAGTTAAAAACATGATATCCAGCAACATGAGTCTTTCATTTATGTGCTATTGTGGCACACTTTCTTTTTAGAAGTGATTATAAATACTTCACAACTGATTATTATTATTTTTGGCTACTTGTTTGCTGACTTGTTGGCGGTCATCAGCGTAATATTACAAAAAAATGTAGTTTCATTTTGAAAATATTATTTAAAGATAAAACAGACTTAAATTTTCGTCATTTTATGAAATAAATTTTATGCTTATTAAAACTTAAAGGCCTCTGTTTTGTTTATCAAATTTCATTGTCTATCCGTTGTCGAACGTCTACTTCATTATCTATTCATTCGTCTATTGTCATTCGTTTCGTTGTCTATTTCATTGTCTATACACAATTGACTTATTGTTTACAGTAATGAAAGGATTCATAGCCTTTCTGTTGTTTCCAAGGTAAATCACAATTACAAAATATGTTGTTACAAAATGCAATTGTGTTAAAAATGTGAAAAAATTCATAAAATTTTGTTATATACTATAATATAATTCAAAGTTTTGTTATCTCGACTACATATATTCAACGCTATTTTTATTTCTTCATCAAATTTTGGACAAGCATCAAATAGTAAAATACTTTTAAGCCAACGTTTCGTCTATATTTGTAAGCATCTTCGGGGCTACTTCAATACAAAATTAATTCCAGTAATATGAAAAACAAGTATAAGTTACATTATTCATATCCATGGTATTATTCCGTTACAATAGGTTGATATATCCCTGAAGATGTCTATAAATGTAGTGGTTTAAAGGTGTTTTACTGTTTGACGCTGGACCAAACTAAGAAAAATAGTATTATAATATATAATAAAAGTTTATCTATTTTTCTGAGCTAAAATACTTAACCTGGCCTGAATTCAGATATTATATTAAAACAAATACCTCGACTCTCGAGTTTCCGTACGTTCAAGTTTCGTACTTTTTTTTTCTTCTGAATAGCATAAATTATTATCCGAGCATTGGTAACTCACAATGAGGACAGAACGAGACCGAGTAGCCTAGGCTACTCCTATTTCGTTATTTTAAGCAAAACTATACCTTCATCGTGCATAAACAATATTATTATTATTACTTATTTTAATGTATAAAAAAATTTGTATTAATAATAGTGTTTATTTAAATTAAATGTGTAGTGCTAAAGTAAATGACACTGCGTTAGCCTAGCCAAGCTATTCTCAAAGGGGTCCATGAGGACCCCCTGGGGGCCTATGATCACCAAGGGGTCTATTGGGGGGTCTATGGATGTCTCTTTAGTAAAAAATAAATTTATAAATAAAAAATAAAAATAATAAAAACAAATGAATAAATAAAATGAACATAATATTAATAATAATAAATAAAATATTTATAAATGAATATTGCATATAATAAAAAAAATAAAAATGATGGATAGTTTTGTTATTCATTAATATGCAGCTATTTTTACGGTAATATTATTTGTTTTATTTATTATTATTATGGTTTCCATGGACTTTAAAATATAGATATAATTATTGATATTTCAGTTTCTTTCTTCGTTAGAATTTCCCGACGTAACTCTGATCTCTGAATAAAACTCTGATCTAAAGGAAGCCGATAGTCTGAATCAATTTGAAAGCATTGGAGTGGGTATCAGTACAATAAATAATACAATTTTATCAATTTCTTTGAGATAAATACTTGCCCTGGACTACATTCAGAACGGATTCAAAAATAAAATTAAAGATAAATTCAAATGAGATTAAGAAAATAAGTAAATAGAAAAATGAAATTCCTATATACTTATATAAAAATGATCCAACTACAGTATGAAATGGGAAAACAAGACTAACATCTTTCAACCGTAACAAGCGGTCTTCGTCCGAGTCAAAACCCAACTGACGACTCTGACGAAGATCGCTTGTTACGGTTGAAAGATCTTAGTCTTGTTTTCCATTTTCATATTGTCCCCTCAACAGATCTCTAAACCCCTCACCAGGTGTTTTCTGCATCTAGTGTTTCAGTTGGGTTTTGACTCTGACAAAGACCGCTTGTTACGGTTGAAAAATCTTAGTCTTGTTTTTCCATTTCATATTGTGGTTTGATCATTGATTGTTATTTCACGTGTTTATGTAAAATCTTTTTATCGATGAACTTACATAGAAATGTACTTTATACAAATTTCATAATAAGGTAGAAATAGAGAAATATTTTGAAACTTACATAAGAGATCCATTTGGAAGTTCAGTTGGAGTGAAGTCAGCAACAACATGAGCTAAATGTTTATCCGATGTGGTTTTATAAATGTTTGATCGATTTTCAAAATCAAGGCAGTAAAGAAAAGGTTCTTCTGAAGTAGCAAATACAAGTTGTTTTGAAGAAGGGGAAAAACTTGCAGTCACTATGCTGCAACCGTGTCCTTGCCAGCTGTCGCAGGTCCAGTCGTTGTTACACTTCCACAGTCTAGATCATAGCAAATAAAAAGAATCAGTCTAGAAATGTGCAAAATATTATTCTCAGGTGGCAATCTGTTGTAAAAATATCTATTTTATTTTTCTTTGCCGAGAAAACCATATATTCGATAGCATTCCCTATTATTTTTATTATAAGGCTGCAATAAGTGATCATCATAGATAAGTAAATTTAACTAACAAGCTATTTTTGACAAGAACATTTACGTGCTCAAATAGTATTAAGTATACAAACTAACCATATGTGTAGATCCTAAAAAAAGTTTGTTGTCGGTTTGGCGAAACCCAATATTGTCCAAAAAAAAACTACCAGTTTAAAATACAAAAGACTATAATATCAAAAATAACCTCTCAAACAGTGTGCAATGTAACGTGTTTACAAACATTTGGACACATACCTAACAAAAACCACATTCACTCATTCTCAGATAGACATCATGTAAACAAAATTTCTCAGGGGCCTGAAAACCTGTAAATCTATAATTTTCTCCATGATTACTATGTTTTACATATGGTAAAGTTAAAAAGAAGTAGTTTGGTCTCCTTAGTGCCATTAAGGCATGCCATAACTTAAGGAAAATAAGAGAATAAAACTCTTACAAAATATAAATAAGTATATGAAATACATGCTGAATTCGAATTTGAATCCAATTCATATTAAGAAATTAAAATACCGAATCCTGCATGAAAAACAACTCAAATTAATATTTTTTAAATTATTAAAATTGAAATTAAAATCAATGATTGCTTAATTATTTTCTAGCCCTGGTATATAACCATCTTAGGAAAATGTATCCAGGTAAAATAAGTTTTATGTCCTCTCCCTCTTTATCTAGTTCTCAACAGCTGACACAATCCTTCAGTTTTATTTATTTCTGGGATATATTAATTGTAAATGTTAGGTTACGTTAAGTTGTAGAAGCAGCCCTACAAGGGAACACACATAGGCCGAACATTGTCCCTACACAAAGAAGATTCATTCTACATTGAAAGACCCAAATTTTGTCTAACTCAAGTGTATTTAGGAGTAGGGATCTTTAACAAGTACCTGACATCGTATAGGCTCGGGATCGATGGTTTAAAAATCCTCTCCGAGGGCAGACGTGATGAGATTTTATTAATCTCCCACGTGAATAAATTTAAGACCATAGTGGGTATTGAACCGCGGACCTACCAGTCCACAAGCGAATACGTTGCCACTGGGCTACCTATTAGTTATTGCAGAATGAAATATCTTAGTACGTAAATTTTCTTATTCACTCAACCGGTTGAGCCTTTCCTGTCGACACCATCTTTCAGATCTTCTTATCCATGTTCTATCCATCTTGAAACTCCGGAATTTCACTCAGGAAAATGGACAAGAAGAAAAACTGGTTGAATTAAGGTATATCATTTTTCCAAAATTTTACTAACTACCTCTTTCTACTACTAACAATAACAGATTTTAATTAACTTAATTCTAAGTACAGTTCAGATTTGTTTGTATCTGACGAAGAACACTAAATGCACGTAACGGATTGTTTGTCATTTCATAAAAAAAAAAATACGAAACATTTTTGATAAATTCAATACAGGTAAGATACCTGAAAATATTGGAATAGGTGGCTTGAAGGAGTTGCATTCCGTCTGGACTCCACAAGAGAAGCGCCGTGCCATGGCCTCCTGCTCTTCTGAGACTGACAGCGCTTCTGGTGTCCACGTGCCAAATCAATATAGTGCAGTTTCTGTAACTTCCGCTTGCCAACAAGTTACCCTTAACAATTAAATACGAAATAAAAACAACTTTTTCTTAAAAAAAAAAAAAAAAAAAAGCATTTACTAAACAATTTATCTTATAATCTAGCAAACGTCTTTGATGGGTATTTTACAAAAATTCAGATATGAGATACGTGGAATTCCAAAATATTATTAGAAATTATAAAGTGGTAGAAAATATCATTACTATTAGAGTCCTTAAGAGTCTTAGATTTGGAGTTTCTTTGACGTTTTGCATCCATATTAATTATATTCTAAGCAAACTTCTTATCTAGTACGCGGGTAGGTAGGACTCACGTTTTTAGAGCGAAAAAAATTACGATAAACACACGGGAAATTAAAATATACTAACAATATCTACTTCCTACAGTATCAGGCACCTAAAAATACCTGTATATCTATATAGGTTTTGTCTGTACATTGCTTAGAACTGATTCATTTCAAGTTATCTTTACGTTTTATACATTAGAGAAAAAAATAAGATATATTTATTTTAAAAAATATACAGGTTTAGGTGCTTAATACTGTAACAAGTTGGTATTGTTACTTAATACATCTGTGCAGCTAGCCAAACACAGCTTAAAAGTTCATAACTTCGCTTCTAGGTTGAATTTCCATTCAATTCAATTCAATTCTTATCTTTTAAGTTAGACGTACACAAATCTGTCAAAGTTTTAGCTCGCTATGACTTATAGCGACTGAGCTTACTTGTGTCAAATTTTTGGACCAAAAAAAACAGACAGAAATTTTTTTAATGGTGGATTCGGTTTCTCTAAATGTATAAAACGTAAAGATAACTTGAAATGAGTCAGTTCTAAGCAATATACAAATAAAACCTTTCTTTTATTTATATAGATTCGAATATACGAGTTTAATGGCCCATGATTTTCATTTTTTCAACAACCATCTTTATAGCCTTCACGCATCTATCCACACAATCTTTCAGATTAAATTATAAGTACAAAAATTTTGATCATTTTAAAAAAGAATTATTATAAAATATTTCAATAAACTAGAAAACAAATTCCATGTTATTTATAAACTAAAATCCCAGTGGCGTAGAACCATTTTTGCCACCCTGGGCGGTTGTAAGATTGCTGAATGCATTAACCTTCAAAATTCCAGAAAAACCTCATGATATTTATTTTTATCATGGAATTAATTTTCAACGATCTCATTTTAGATTGATGTTATTAGTTCCAGACTTACATATTATTACAATACTAGTATACATACATATATATATATATATATAATATATATATATATATATATATATATGATTCAACACCACAATAAAACAAATAATATTACATATAATGCTCTAAGACCTTTCGTCAAAACAACATCAGAGAGCTACATGAAACAAACAACAAGTATATTAGCAAGTTAACCTGGATGATTGAAGTCTTTAGGATTGCTGGCATCCCTGTCTAAATTTAAAGTTCCTAAAATTGAAGGGGTCTTAATTTTCTTACTTATTTCTTTTGTCAATATTTCATCCAGTTTGTACAATCCAGGACTATTGTTTATTAAATTTTCATAGAAGTTCTTTATGAAGGCACTTTCAATAATATTTCTCTTTCTTTCTGAAGCCACAAAGATTATTTCTTTTGCTTCACTCCAATTTATTAAATGATTTTTGTTCCTTACATGCAAGTACAAGGCACATGTAAGGAACAAAAATCATTTAATACATTGGAGTGAAGCAAAAGAATTAATTTTTGTGGCTTCAGAAAGAAAGAGAAATATTATTGAAAGTGCCTTCATAAAGAACTTCTATGAAAATTTAATAAACAATAGTCCTGGATTGTACAAACTGGATGAAATATTGACAAAAGAAATAAGTAAGAAAATTAAGACCCCTTCAATTTTAGGAACTTTAAATTTAGACAGGGATGCCAGCAATCCTGAAGACTTCAATCATCCAGGTTAACTTGCTAATATACTTGTTGTTTGGTTCATTTAGCTCTCTGATGATGTTTTAACGAAAGGCCTTAGAGCATTATATATAATATTATTTGTTTTATTGTGGTGTTGAATTCATATATTCTATCAAGAGTTATTGTTGATTATTTATCTTTCACATATATATATAGTCTTCATAAAAGAAAACCAAAGATTTTTCAAAACAAAAATAATAACTTTCAACCATTATGGAAAAAATAGTTTTGAACAATTTAAAACATATTTATTTTTAATTTGCAAATATTGCAGTTGAAAATTCCGTTTAAAAAATAGTATTACACTCATAAAACATAAAAACAATTATGACCTTAAAAAGTCATTTTGGTATAAAATTTCAGATTTTTTGTCAGCTTTTTATGATTTTATTTTTTTTTTTATTTTGACACCCTCAAAATGCCGCCCCCTGGCAAGTGCCACCCGGGGGCAAACCCCCTCCCCCCCTGTTTCGCTACTGCATATTTAGACTGCTAAATAAGTCTAAGATCACAAAAATGAGCAAAATACAACCACTTCAAACAAAACAATAGCTAATATATGATTTCAGGAATATTAGTACACGAAATTAAGTTATATACAGTTTTGGTAATAATTTTCAGATTTTTTGTTAGCTTTTTATGATTTTAATTTTTTTCCATTTTTACATCCCCAAAATGCCACCCCCTGGCACGGGGGCGAACCCCGCCTTCCCTTGCTAGGCCACTCTAACATCCACAGGTACTGGATGTGGTATCTTGAGTCCACCATATTGATCACATTGGATAATTTACAGTATCATCGGCATGAAATATCCCACTTCCCACATATTTTTAATTTAAATATTAACAATCTGCTTTACAGATAAGTTCTGATATAAGAAAAATCGATATATTATATATATTGTTATAGGAGTCTTAACTAATTCTTAATTAATTAATATCAAATTTTTGGAGTTCTCAAGTATACCACAGTGTGTTTTTTTTATCTTATTTACTGAATGAACCCACCTGTGGATTCCAAGCAACAGTGGACACATCGATGTGGTCAGGCGAGGAAAGGTGAACAGCTGAGTTGATGGAAGGCTTGGCTATTACAGAATTAGGGTCGACGTGCCACAGGTATATACCCTGTGCGCACCCAACTGCAAGCTCACTGCTACTAAGAGGTCTGAAATAATTCTCAAATTAAGCATAATTCATTTGCTGCAAGCTCACTGCTACTAAGAGGTCTGAAATAATTCTCAAATTAAGCATAATTCATTTGCTGCAAGCTCACTGCTACTAAGAGGTCTGATATAATTCTCAAATTAAGAATAATTCATTTGCTGCAAGCTCACTGCTACTAAGAGGTCTGAAATAATTCTCAAATTAAGCATAATTCATTTGCTATATTTTCTACAAATTTAATAGAAACAAATTTTCCCCCATAATATTGGATTCCATAAAATTTTCATTTGTTATTGTATAAATTTGAGATACATCATGGTCAATAGTTTTGCATGTATGGTATGAAATGCTAAAACAGATGTTTTATTTCTATTTATAAATGTAATACCTACGTTTTTTTTATTGTATTCCATTTCCATGCCAAAAACACAGACTTTTATTTCCTATGATAGATGAAATTAACAGTTAAACAGTTTTTTTGTTTATTTATTATCCATGAATTCTATAAGTAAATTGGTTTGTCTACCAAAATACTTCGAAGTGTAGGGGTAAATTCATTTTACTACAAATTCTATTGGGGTGACACCCAAAAAAGTTACTCAACCCCTGGAATAGAGTGTTCCCAAATTTTTGATACATACGAGTATAAATCGCAAATTATAATAAAATTATGAAAAATTGATTTTGATGATCACAAAATATAAACATTTGTTCTTGATAAAAACATGAAATAATTTTTGTAATGAATAATACACTTAAGTTTAAAAACAGAAAAAAAATCAGTAAGAAATCTATAAACAATAGTGCAGTTTATTAAAAAAGTGTCAGTTGGGTAGGAAAATACGTTAATTAATTAAAACGAGTTCAAAATTCAAGAATAGTAACACACAGAGTAGGGAAACACACTTACAGACTCAAATTTTTGGGTAATCAGTCTTCAGGAGGAAAGAGAAAGGGAGACCAAGCACGTTGTAGACGCAACGGCAAGTAACCCAATTTTAATTAATTAAAATAAATATTACGGAGGTAGTCAAATAAACGGTCCACAGATGAAGAGACTACGGTTTTAAGATATACTTCAGTTGACCATCCAAAGCCTTCTCGGTCCAAAATAGGATTCCATTCATTGCTTAGTAACGCGACTAGGACACAGTATCTGGGATTTGATCATCAGGGAATCTACTCCTTATTTGCGAAAGACTCATAATTCCTTCTGAGGTAAAATGGATAAACAAATAAAAGTCTCCACACAAATGAAGTTTTATTCAACAGCAACAACACGTTTCGAGCACTTTGTGTTCATCATCAGGTAGACACTATAATACAAATCATATCTAATCAGTTACAAAAGTAGAGTGAAATAATAAAATTCAATTAATAGAATTCAAGGCATAGTATTAATTTAATTTTATTATTTCACTCTAATTTTGTAACAATTTGTATTATAGTGCCTTCCTGATGATGAACATAAAGTGTTCGAAACGCGTTGTTGTTGTTGAATAAACTTCATTTGTGTGGAGACTTTTCATTGCATATCTATTTTACCTCAGAATAAAAACAATTACGACCTTAAAAACTCATTTTGGTATAAAATTTCAGATTTTTTTTAGAATTTTATTATTTTAATTTTTTTATATTTTACTCCCTCAAAATACCACTGCATATTTAGACTGCTATAGAAGTCTAAGATCACAAAAATGAGTAAAATACATTCCAATTCAACCAAAAGATAAGCTAATATATGATTTGAGAAATATTTTTTAAATATCAGTACACAAAACTAAGTTATCTATAGTTATTTTAAACAGTTTACTTAAGGAAGATGAATAGAGGTTACTGCATTGTTTATTCAAACATGTACAAATACCTCCAGGCTATCGATGAGATGGTGGTCATATTCCTGGCTTTGAGTATTGGATTTAGAGTACTCTTGGGTGAGAAGACAGTAATGCATTCATCATGGTTACTGTCTTGGTAGAGAAGAGCCAGTTTAGTGCAATGTGGGTGCCAACAGATGACTCGTGCAGTTAAATAGGAGGACATCTTTTTAATCACCCGGATCAGTCCATTCTGTAAACCAAACACATACTACCATAACATATTATCCATAAAAAAAAACAGACACCAATTACTAACTTTAAGATTTTATGTTTTAATAAATTTCTCACAAAAGTCAATATGAACTTTTAATATACTAAGACATAGTCACAACATACAACAAAGTAAATGTAACATTACCAGTGACAATGATAAAAGAAATATGTATATACACTTACACATAGAGGCAGGAGGGAAGAAATGATCCACTACTGCTGCAATCAGCTATAGTTTGGTATTTACTCATATTGCGGGATTTCAAAAAATAATAAAGAGACTATATTTCCGGGCGTAAAAAAATGCATACATAAAAAATGTGAATTATAGTTTTCAATTCATTAATTGAGCAATCTATAATAGTGTGGTATTTATTCATGATGGGGAATTTCAAAAACAATTAAGTCTTTACACAAAAGAGCTTTATGTTAAAACTTAGCTTTATGTTAAAATACTTAGTATTCTTCTTCAGGTTTACATCTGCACTACTGAGGGTGTTGCGACCTCAGCTCTGTATTAACTCTTACTCTCTATCATTTGACATTTATGATTCTTGATGACCTCTTTCATCAAGTAACCATCAGTCGTATAAGGACTATAACGCTTATACTCTCTTTCATTTTACATTTATGATTCTTGATGATCTCTTTCATCAAGTAACCATCAGTCTTATAAAGACTATAAGGCTTATACTCTCTATCGTTTTACATGTATGATTCTTGATGATCTCTTTCATCAAGTAACCATCAGTCTTATAAAGACTATAAGGCTTATACTCTCTATCATTTTACATGTATGATTCTTGATGATCTCTTTCATCAAGTAACCATCAGTCTTATAAAGACTATAAGGCTTATACTCTCTATTATTTTACATTTATGATTCTTGATGATCTCTTTCATCAAGTAACCATCAGTCTTATAAAGACTATAAGGCTTATACTCTCTATCATTTTACATGTATGATTCTTGATGATCTCTTTCATCAAGTAACCATCAGTCTTATAAAGACTATAAGGCTTATACTCTCTATCATTTTACATTTATGATTCTTGATGATCTCTTTCATCAAGTAACCATCAGTCGTATAAGGACTATAAGGCTTATATTCTCTATCATTTTACATTTATGATTCTTGATTATCTCTTTGATCAAGTAACTATCAGTCTTATAAAGACTATAAGGCTTATGTTTATAGCTTTTTGTTGATGTAGGTCGTGGAAGCCTACCTAAGCGAGATCCACCTTTGGAAATTTAAGAGGACTGTCTCCTTTTGTCTCATTCGTGAAGAAACTGTAAGTTTCTCCTGACGTGGTGGAATGACCACGTCATAAAAAACAATCAATCTATTCTGCTTTATCATCAAAATAATTAATTTATTCTGTATAGCCGAAAGTCTGAAGGACATGAATAAATCAAAACAGTCTTAAAGTCCTCTCCGAAGGACGGGCAACGTGCTCAGATTATTTTCGCCTCTATCGTGCATAAATCGTGGAATAGAGTGGGCATTAAACCCCGGATCTACCAGACCAGAGACGAACACGTTGCCACTGGGCTACCTATCCCCTAGAGCTGACGTAGCAGATCCAACAGTGAGCATATTTGCTATCTTAACCAGTGACAAATAACGGAAAATGAACACATGGCTGTCATGAAGCTAGCAGAAGGACAAACCCATCTGCGGAAGTATATTGGACGTTAGACAACAAATGGGAGAAGTAAAAGCAGTTATATTTCTTTTTCTATAAAAAAGCAGGTTTTTTAAAAGAATTTTTACATAGTACATTGAAATTGTTTCAAATGTAGGAATTGGGAATGGTAAGTTGCATTCAGTGAATTTCAATTGAAAGAACATCAAACGTAAATGGTTAAATTGAACAAGGTAGGTAGTATTAATTTAAAGAGTTAATATTTGGTATAACAAGCAATGGGATCATATTCTCGAAATGCTAGCACTGGTAATACTTCATTTACTATATTGTCAATAAAATATATATACTTTCATACCTCTCCATGATGATATCCAACATAGCCTTTTAATGTATCAATAAAACTAATTGATCTTAATAACATTTGAGCAATTTTTTGTCCATAGGCTTCATTTTCGTCGGCTAAAACTTCAAGCATAGTATAGGTATCATGTTCATACCTTAAACATGAAACATGTTAACTACAAAATAATGAAGTTAATGATATAAATATTGATCATATGGGTACCAGGCTCTTAGAAGACGATTCAACAAACTACCAGAAGAAGGAAGAAAAACATCTCTTCCAGGATGTCTTTGAAGAACTGGTTCGGTTTTCACTGGCAGACTAATCACTGGGTGAGACGCAATCTGTAAGAGTAATAAAGAATCATTTTAAACATTCCTGTGCTTTCAATATGAATTCATTAATTGTAAGAGGAATTTGAATTTTATGGTACTTAATAATATTCAGCTAAATGTTAATAGAATTAAACAAAATTATAAAATGATTTTCCATAAGAGCAACAAAAACCAGTATCCAAAGAACAAAGTCTGTCAGTATACCTGAATCATTAACATAGGATAAATTTATTAAAATGTAATTACTAACAGCAGATGTATAAATATTAACGTCAGCGTGTCCTATTTTAGAATAGTGTAATTTCCCATCGATATCACAACAAGGCAGGTGTTCTTCTTTCGAAATATCTGGAAAATCAGCAAACGAGCACATAATTCTACACCTTTGCTATTATGATAATGTTAACTACTAATCCAGTAATTGAAGAAACGTTAACTTTTGAAATTTGGCGGTCAAATAAGAAGGCAAGATAATCTCATGGTGAAAACATTGTAGAAGAGATATGATTTTATAATTTTGAATAATTGTTGGGGCATAAGTTCATGTTTTAGTGGAATATCTCAATAAAATATCTCTAACTAAATTTGAATGAAAAGTAAAAAAATGTAATTCAAAATGAAATTGTTATTCTCCTTAAAATAAATTATTTTTGTCACAGCACTTTTCTTATGACTCAAATAAGAATTTTCTCGAAGTCAAAGTGTTTTCAGTGAATTTACTTTCTTGACTTGTATCTCCCATTAATTTAAAATGTATGAAGTAAAAGTTGAAAAATTAAGCAACACTGAATGTAGACACGTTCTAAGATTACTGCTGTTTTGTGAACCCTTCGTTAGGTTATGCATTTGTGCGTGAATCTTTGAAGATTTTATCGTTTCATATCTTAAACATCCTTTACATATTAATATTAAGTAGAATACTGTAATGGCAAATGAAACTCTTCAGTTAAGAGGGACCTTTAAAGGTCATAATGGATGGGTTACACAAATAGCTACTAATCCGAAGTACCCCGATACTTTACTTTCTTGTTCAAGAGGTACTTTTTTGTTATATTTTATAATTAATCGTTTAGTTTCTTATTGTAAAAACAAAACTTTAAACCTTGTAATACATTAGAAAGTAATGTTATTTTCAATTAATGTACTCTCAATATTTGATGTTTGTACAGATTGACATATCGAGGAAATGAAGCTTAGGTTCTTAATTTTATAGAAATCATAAGCTATGTTCCGATTAAGACAGAAAGATGGAAACCTGTGTATGGCTCAGAGTGTACGTAATGATTTTGTGCCAATGCATCGTTATCTGATTAAAGTATACCCTAAGGAATACTTTTAGAATTTTTCCAATATTTGATATTTCTAGTTTAGATATTCAACATTTCGTTGCAGAATTTTACCAAACAATTTTGTTGAATAGTTTTTGTTTGAATTGATAATAGCTGTATATTTTCGGTGTTCCTAAATTACATATTTGACTAAATTGATACTGAAATGGAAAGCCTATTAAATTAGTGGAAAGTCAAATTAGTTTTCACCTGCTCTTTTTTGGAAATTGCCTAAAGTTTAATTGTATTTTTTTTTTCATTTTCAAATGTTGACCTTTTATTTTAAGACAAAACTTTAATTTCTTGGAAGATTGGGAAGGATGACAATTCTATCTTTGGCACTCCACAGAAGCGTCTTCACGGTCACTCCCATTTTCTCAGCGATGTTGTACTATCTTCTGATGGAAACTATGCACTGTCAGGTTCTTGGGACAAAACACTTAGACTGTGGGATCTGAATGCTGGTAAATCCACCAGACGTTTTAAGGATCACTCTAAGGTAAATCTTAGTTCCGGACTATTTAGATTATAGAATCATCATATAATTATGTCAGTTAATCTTCTATCAACGACCTATATATCTATCTTCTATACTTATAAAACTCTGATGACCGATCTTGTTTGAATAAATAATAAAATATACCTATTTCTGGGAATCGAACCCACGACCTTTGCATTTGAAGTCTAGCGCGCTACGCTCTGCGTCAAGAGAACTTTTTTTTTACAAATCTCTTCCAAAATCTGATATAAATAATGTATTGTATACTTAAAAAACTCTGTTGATCTTTACTGCTTTTTACATGTTCTTTTGTACACGGAGTCAGTTGGGTTTTTGACTCAGACGAAGAGTCAAAAACCCTTTGATGTCAGGGTTTTTGACTCTGACGAAAACCGCTTGTTACGGTTGAAAGATCTTAGTCTTTTTTCCCATTTCATTTTGTGGTTTGATCATTGATTGTTATTTCATGTGTTTATGTGAAATCTTTGTATATATATATAAAGTAAATTTTATTTATCAGAAATCGGACAGTTTTACAGGTTCAAATCACACTTTGAAAGTCACCGTTTGTATTTAAAATTCGTGGTTGGAGCTTTCATATTAACCAGATATGAAAATCCGATAGTATGTACAATAAACTATTACATTTAAAATGAATAATTTTAGGAACCAAACTTGAACACAAATGTTCAGCACAAATACGAATGTTTTAAGGTAATATTATAAAAAGACATACCTTTTATTAATGTTATTTAATGTTGGGTAAAATAAATTTGATGTTTCAGTTTACACGTTTTGTTTGTTTTAAATATTATTGAGTGTATGAATAACTTGAATTGATGTTTTATTTTAGTCATAAAATAAATGAAAGTTTTCATTTTTAAATTATTTGTTATTTTATTAAAAATACTTTCTATATATATATCTGGAATCATGTTAAGAAAACTATGTCAAAAGTTTGGACCACGTAAAGAACCTTTGTTTTCATGACTTACCATGAATCAGCTATAACAGTCATTCTGCTAATCAGTTCAGAATGAGTATTGTTTCTCATTCCTTGTTGTTAAACTCATTCAGTTGAATTTATGTTCTTAACTATTGCAATAATTTCTTTAACACTGAGTGACACACGGAGTCGTCTAGTATTACTTAAAATTAACAAATGATCTCTGTTTTCAGGACGTGTTGAGTGTGGCATTTTCTAATGACAACAGACAAATCGTATCTGGTAGCAGAGATCGTACTATTAAGTTGTGGAACACACTTGCTGAATGCAAATACACAATTCAAGTAAGTAGGGTTTTTTCTTTAGGTTTTTTTAAGTCAACAGGGATATAAATTTGAATAATTTTCCTTGTTTAGGATGATGTACACAGCGATTGGGTTTCGTGCGTGCGATTTTCTCCCAACCATAGCAATCCAATCATTGTTTCTTGCGGTTGGGATAGAGCTGTCAAGGTAAGAATTTTCTTTGTGCTATTAACTTTGTATTGTTTGATTGAAATTACATACTTTTTTTTTCCGAAGGTTTGGAATCTTACGAACTGTAAATTGAAATTGACTCACTATGGCCACACTGGGTATCTGAATACCGTGACTGTGTCTCCAGACGGTTCTCTCTGTGCATCAGGAGGCAAGGTAGTTCATCCTTAATATTATTCCTTAATTCCATCTAAGTTGGATGTCGTGTTATTAGTTTTGTTAAACATTTACTAGACTCAATCTTTATCTTGATTTTTTTTTATATTCAAACCAAATTATCTTTTATTTTTCATTTGTTCCTGAGTTTTGTAGTTCATTAATAATTACGATTATTACAGAGCTACCATACTCATTCCTTGGCCCATTTAATTTCAAGTGCGGCCTAGAACAAAGTACCACTGAAATAAAGGAACCCTAACTGCCATTTTCATTACATGAACTTCTATGGTTACTTCAGTTTTCTATTTTCGATCATAACAATGCCTGTTATATGTTACTAGCTGATCTAATTCATTTGAAAATGTAATCTATGTAAGGGAGCAGGTCATAAATATACTTCCTGATTTGGTGGTTACCCAAATCAGGAAAACAAAAAAAAATCCATATGTTTCTTTGTATCTGAATATCTCCAGTTTTATTTCTATAGCGGACAGACAGACAAACTTTGTGTTATATATATACAGGTATGTTACTATTCTACATAATATAGTGAATATAGTTATTGTACTATATTTACATATCATGTTTAAAAAAGTGATGAAGTTGTATATTTACATAGTTAGATCCTTAATTTGATTATTAAATCGTACTTAAAAACATTCAATTAAAATTGAATGGTAACTCATGTATAAATTAAGCCAGGCATGGGTAACCTGCGTCCCAGAACGTGTTGTGTGGTCCTCTGAGATATCTGGAATTCTGTCTTTTGCTGGAAATATTTATTTTTTGTCGAATATTTAGGTTTTTTTTTTTGAACAGTAATCTTTTAGAAATTGTGTTGTGATAATTGTTTTCAATTATGAAATAATGAGATATAAATAATAATTTTCGTTATAAGAATAATAAAACGTTTATTATCGAATATATAGGTCACTCAATAATGTAGTTCTTTATGTGGGTTGTAGATTGTTTTGGTAAATGTATTATAGTTCTTACTCTAATTTTAGCCCTGAACATGATGTACAAATACATCGAAACGTTGGCCTAGGAAGGAGTTCATTGTCTTTTATATGACCTAGCCCTTAATAACAAAACATACAATAGAATAGAAGAGGTCAAGAAAATTTTTTTGAGAATACGAGTATATATATATTATATACATATAAGCTGAATGTATCGACATACCTCAGAAATTACCATGCAGCTTGCGGTTACTTGGAAATTATGTAATGCGGCCCCCAGGTCTTAAAAGGTTGTCAATAAAACAACGACATGTTTCGGTCTCGTAGACAATCATCAGGCTAAGCTTACGACTAAAGCATAGGGTGTATTACATTGTAACCAAGTTATGTAAGTAATTTATCCAATGTAACTTGGTACTAAAAAGGTAACCAAGCATGAAATTGGCATAAACTTTTTTAGAAACATGTTTGCAAGAAGGATTGCTACCAACCTTCACTGATATTTTTTTGGTAAAAAGATTTGACATAAACACGTGAAATAACAATCAATGATCAAACCACAATAAGAAATGGGAAAACATGACTAAGATCTTTCAACCGCAACAAGCGGTCGAAAGATCTTAGTCTTGTTTTCCTATTTCTTATTGTGATTTGATCATTATATGTTTTTGTAAATAATTTGTGTTTTTTGAACAGGACTACAAGGCCATGCTGTGGGACTTGAATGATGGCAAGCACTTACATACATTAGACCACAATGATATCATCACTGCATTGTGCTTCAGCCCAAACCGATATTGGCTTTGTGCTGCTTTTGGTCCTTCTATCAAGATTTGGGTATTTATATTTTCCTTTCGGCAAATATTATTTCAGCTTCTTATTTTTTCCATTAGCCCTCTATACAAAAATAATAGATGTGTGAAATTATTGAGTTTTTGTTGAAATTTTGACTTTAGTTTTAGATGTTTTTTTTTCATTATTATAAAATAAGGGTCGCAAATTAACCTGTATATGTGTGAACAAAATATCTCAAAAGTAAAAACATGAAGTTTAGTTATAATCACTAAATATCATATTTAGGTTACTGTGTTAGTTAGAAGAAACGAAAACATGTTACGCTCTGAAATGGAACAGAGTTCTTGGTACTAACATTTCATTTTCATAGGACTATGAAAATTAAGATTTGCTTGTATCTGGGTGATATTTGTTTGGATCTGAGTGATATTTATCTAAATAAATATACAAGTTCAATATTAGAGAAGAGTAACGCACAGAGCAAAGAAACACACTTAATAACTGAAATTTTTAGAAAAACCGTCTTCAGGAGAAAAGAGTGTGGGAGACCAAGCACGCCGTAATCTCTTCTTCTGAAGACGAATTTTCAAAAAAAATTGAGTTAGTGTGTTTCTTTACTCTTGTTTGTTACTCTTTTTCGATTTTGAACTTTGCATTATGTCAGTTTTTTTTTTTAATTCATGCTTAATTAATGTAAGGTACGATCCAGGGAACTTGGTTTCTAGGGTCAAAATGTTAGGAAATTGTTCTATAATAGATATAAACTAACTTTTAAGGGGTTCTGATGAGGATGGAATGAATGAGGGGTAATTATTAATTTGGTTAATAATTAATTAATCGTAAGGGTTACTGTTACTTGCAGTTAAATTTAAGTCAAGTCTGTATAGAATATGTCCCCTCTATGACTCTTAGAGCATGCGTGATAATAATTTTGTGGTTATTAAACTGTTAATATTCATTCATTGTTTATCCATCTAGTCATCTAGATGGCTGCAAGACCATACGACCACGAATACGACTCCTTTCCCTGACAGACTAATGCCCCCAGTATTGACAATGCCTACTGACCAAAACAAAAAAAAAAAAAGCAGCAAGATAATTTAGCAGTAGTGGGCCTCTGGTCCGGAACTGCTAATTACGACGTGCACTGTCGTGCATGGAACTCTTCGTTGGTCGTTGGAGTCATCTAGTATATTGTTAACAAAAGGTCGCGCTAGTTCTACCCACCAAGTGGAAGCGCTTAAAACAAAGAAAGAAGTTGAAAGGTAACTTACTTACCTCTGCGGGACAAGCGTTTTACTTTTCAACACATTAAATTATGACAAGAAATACTTGTGGATTGAGGACCAAGGTAGCCGAGTAGCAAAGCGCTCGCCTCTGTACTGGTAGATCCAGGGTTCAATACCCACTCTGGCCCTCTGTTGTATTCACGTGGGAGGTGAAAAAAATCTGAACACGTCGTTACTCGGAGAGGTCGTTAAGCCGTCCGTTTGATTTCAGGTAAACGTTAAAATCCCTACTCTAAATACACACATGAATTAGGTAGAATGTAAGACTCCCAATGTAGACTGATCTCATTGTGTGGGCCAATGTTCGGCATATGTGTGTACTCTTGTGAAACTCCCACTGTAACCTAACTTAACCTATGCAGTGGATTGTGAATCTAGCTGAAAGATTTGCTGACTTAAAAACAAATATATCTGATCTGCAACATGTTAGGTCTGTGAGAACCTGTTTTAGGTTATGTCTTATCTTTATTGCAATTATGCAAAATAATCCGTTTATATATATAAGAAAAATCTATTGCTGTAATTAATATTAACTATTTAAGTGTTTTGAAATTAAGAAATCGCATCATTTAAAAGCATACTTTTTTTATCTTTTTTACTTCACTATAAGTAAAGTATAGTGATCGTGAAAAAAAAATTCGATCTCAAGATTTTGACGGAATTATATGTTTTGAGGTTTCAGAAATCGTTTTATGAAGTTTTTTTCGATCATGTCTGCCTGTGGGTGGGTGGTTGAGTATGTATCCAAAGTTTGTGGACACGTTACTGTCTAGAATCTTTGATGGATCAAATTGATATTTTACACAAAAATGGGCCTCATAATGCAGAGAACCCAATGGTTTGGGAGCAATTATGCATGACTGGAAAGTCACTTTTTTCACTAAAAACTTGTTTTTAGATAACTTTTTTTTCTAAAGTACTAATTCTATAGTTTTGACATTTTGGCTTTATGATATTAGAAATTATATATTAATATATATATATATAATATTTATTAGAAATCATATTATGATATTGTGCTTACTTATAGTAAAATTTAGTGTAGGCCACTTCAGATTTTTTTAAACAATTTTAACTTATTTCTTTAATTAGTTTTAATGCTGCTAATTGTAATATATATATATATATATATATATATATATATATATATGGTATATATCTATATGATGTAATTTTTTGAGGGTTGAGGTCTAATGATTTTAAACTAGTCCTTTTGCCGACGTTTCGACATATATTTATGTCATCTTCAGAGCTACAACATGATTGTTTTACAATCAGCACTACTATTACTGCTATTTGGTTATTTATTACATTTTAATATGTACAGTAACAGAGAGGAATTTATTGATAAATCAGTTATTTCGACTATGAATTTTTTTTTTATACATATATTGAATTAACGATATTGTTATAATTATTCTTTTGCTTTTACAATTATTTCATAAGTATAGAGAAAACTATTTGATTACCTTGGAAGTCTGCTTACGTTGTAAACGTAGATTTCCAATATCGTTATGTCAATATAATAAAAAAAAAATCCATAGTCTAAATAACTGATTTATCAATAAATTCCTCTCTGTTACTGTTCAGATTAAAATGTAATAAATAACCAAATAGTAGTAAAAGTAGTGCTAATTGTAAAACAATCATGTTGTAGCCCTGAAGATGGCATAAATATATGTCGAAACGTCGGCACTAGTCGAAAAGGACTATTTTAAAATCATCAGACCTCAACCCTCAAAAAATTACACCATATAAATATTGGGTCAAGAAAACAAATCATGATATATATCCATAATTTTATTCAGGATCTGGAAAGCAAAGATATGGTAGAGGAATTGAAACCCGAAGTGGTATCTTCTGCAACCAAAACTGACCCTCCCCAGTGTCTTTCTCTTGCTTGGTCCACCGATGGGCAGACACTCTTCGCCGGCTACTCTGACAATCTCATCAGGGTTTGGCAGGTTCTACTTTCATCAAGATAAACACTTTTTGTTACAATAAAACACATAAACAGAATTATATTGTTTTATGTTCTCCCTTCTTTTGCTATTTCAGTAGTAATAAATAATTTTTAATTATATATAAATGAATTAATAATCTGTGTTTATATTGTATTAATGTAAAAAAAAATATACATTTTATTGAATGTAAAAGTTATTAAATCGTAACCTGGTATCAGGTTTTTATTTTTTTTTTTAAAATTTTTAGAAATAACATATTTCTTTGGTTATCAAAGAAAAATACAAGTATAGGATACATTTCAATATCTTTTACAATTTAACGAGTTGATTAAAATTATAGAAATGTACAAACCAGTGCAAAGAAATACAAAATTGAAAGTGTATCTGAAGTTTTTTCGACTCGTTTAATGCTTTCATAAAAGAGTGTTATTGTAAGGTAAAAAAAGTTAATGGAATAGGCTCCGCATACAGAAGTTTAATAATATATACAACAATATCCTTGTTTTTATTCCTGAAGAATAATATTCAGTGCTCGAAACGCGTTTTTATATTATTAAACTTCTCTATGTGGAGATTATTTCATTAGCTTTTTACCCTGTAGTTAGTAAATACCAAATAATAATTGATTGCACTACCTTATAAGAATGTAGTTGTTACACAAAGTACAACAAGAAGAAGTCTGACTTTGGGGATGTTTTGATCCCTAAATTATCATATATGCCATGATTAGAGTAAGGAGAGGGAATGCACCCGAAAGATCTTTTATGTGGAGACTTAAGTGTTTCTTTTCTTTATTACAATCACATAATAAATGCTTGCATAGCTCGTGAGTTATCATATATGTGTTCTCCATGGAAGATAACATTGCCTAATCATTGCAATTGTCTCTTAAGGAATATCTTTGCATGGTGGAAATTGATTCGCCATGTTTATAGTTACCATCGAACTTATTCATCGTGGATTAATTCAACACTTGATTAAAACAGTTGCACTTTGTGAGTTTTTTTTGCACAGTCTCAGGTTTTTGTTTATTAATTTAACTTAGGTTTTGTTCTATATGATTTTCTGAAATGGACATAAAAGACGATGCAACTGTTACCCTAATCAATTTATGGTTGAGTTTCTGTTCCGATTTCGAATTAAATGTAAAACTATTTTTAGCTGTGATACAATTGTTTCTCTTATTTTTTACTTAATAATTTTGACAGGTTGTCTAATGAAACCCTTTTCATCATGAGATCCTTCAATGACAAATTTATTCTGATTAAAAACAACTTCGACAAGTTTGGAGTGCATAGAAGCCTGGATAATATTTATCATGTTTTCAATCAACTTATAATTCTGAAATGAATTTCTAGGAACAGAGAACTTGCATTTGAAAAGTGTTAAATTCTATTTGCTGTCAATTTTAATAATGTTTACTTTAGTGTGATTAAAGAATAGTGATCTTGAAAACATTCATCTCCAGATTTGGACGGATTTACATGTTTTGAAGTCCATAAAGTCGTTTTATAACTATTTTTCGATGATATCTGTGTGATAGTGTGTCCAAAAGTTTGTGTAGATGCTACAGTCCAAAATTTTTGGCGGTTATACTTTATGTTAGTATTTTACACAAAAAATGGGTCTCATAGTGTAGATGAACCCTATTGTTTGTGTTGCCTGATGGGAAAGAAAGATCTTAGTCTTTTTTCTGATTTCTTATTGTGGTTTGGACGTTGATTTTTGTTTCACGTGTTTATTGCTTTGAGTATAAAATTAATCAGATCGTTACATTCATTAGTAAATAAATGACGTTTGACGTCACTTAGGTGCTGGTATTAAATGTAAAGAACGTTGAAAACAAATTTTAAACATTTATAAAATTAAAACTTATTTAGATTGATTTTTGGTTTACATTCACCAGTAAATAAATGACGCTTGGCGTGACGTAAGTGACTGGTGTTCATTTCGAGAAAGAAACGTTTAAAACATTTTAAACTTTAGTAATAATATCTCGTTCATAGTTGACTGTAACTACAATATCAAAGAAAACAATTCCATATGTAGCTATTTAAGTCAATATAAATTATATTCATTATTAGAACGAGACTTAATAGCAACTAATTGAAATGATCAATTAGATGTCTGTTTTTCTAGACATGCGCATACAGCAGGAGTTTATGAAATTTACTTATCTGATCTGAAACCAATCTACATGATTTGGACTGAGTACAGCAGGAAGTTCAATTTTCAACCATTTCCACATAATTGGTTGGAGCTAATGAATGCATCGAATTCATAGCGATAGTTAAACAAAAATCAGTTGGTTGTAAAGAAGTTTGATATTATATTTACTTATAGTAAAGTTGAGTTTAGGCCACTACAGATTTTGATTAGAAAGGGAAGAAATACAAAGTTTCCATTCACTAAAAAGATTTTATCAAATGACCAGACGCGTTTCAAGCACTTAGGGTTCATCTTCAGGTTACATTTACCTCAGTAAGGTGGTATTGACTGTTTAAGGAGTCAAAGTGCACTGATTCCTTGTGTGTGGAGACTTAGTGTTTCTTCATATTTCTAATCATAAGTAAATACCACACAATAACTGCTTGAATAGCTGGTAAGTTAATAAAAATATTTTTTTTTTCCAAAATTATGTTTTAATTAATAATGTACGAATAAAATTAATTTATATTTAAAAGAAATTACATGGTTAAGAATAAAATATAGATATAATAATAATTAATTATGAAAATATAATCTCATGTTAGGTTAAGTATTAAGTCACCACACAAGAAAGTTTATTACAAGAAACTAAACAACGCGTTTCGAACACTTGATGTTCTTCTTCAGGTTACATCTGCAAGGACTTGCTTGGTCTCACCTCCGGAACAACCACCCCAGTAGAGCAGATGTAACCTGAAGAAGAACATCAAGTATTCGAAACGCGTTGTTTAGTTTCTTGTAATAAACTTTCTTTGTGTGGTAACTTAATACTTTTCCTAACATGAGTAAATACCACACTATAATAGATTGCACAGTTAATGAATGAAAATAAAATCTAAAAATATGGTAAAATCAGTAAAATTTTAGTTTTTCTCTAATTAAATGTATTATTATTTCTTTCTTTTTTACTAAATCTTTGAAATGATAATTATCTATGTAAACTCTACCGTATAAATTTGCAATGCATTGAAAGTTAATTTAAAATATTACTCAACTAATAATTAGTCCTAATGATTTAGTCATTGTAGTTCATTTGATGTTTTAAGAGGCTGTGACAATGATTACATTTTTGTAAAAATTAGTAAAAAAGAGGTAACTGTATGAAAACGAAACATTGAGTTAAATAGCTGGTCTATTAACTTAATTATATTTACTTTCAGCAAAGTTGAGTGTTCACGACACATTTTTGTTCAATAATGTAATACCTTACTTGAAAATTGAATTACTAATATATGTATTCCACAAAAATATGCATTATTTCCATTTTTTGCATTTAATTATAGAAAAATTATCGATTTTAAAATGTTTATTTAAAATTAATATTAAAAGTTAATATAAATCATTTTTGTTGAATACAGTCCAGCAGAATTAATAGGTCTGTATTTAGTTTACGATTATTTCACGTCCATTGTAAATACACTGGCTTAATTACGAGCCAAATCTCTTACATTGTTTCAATCATAATGGCGTCATTAGCTTTTGTAAAGCGTCGGTTTTTTTAATCGGTGTTTAGAAAAAAATTATTACATACAAATGTTTAAAAGTGATTTTATTAATTAGATTACTAATTAGTGCACACATGTGAAATTATTTTCGTGTTCGTATAAGTGTTTGAAAAAAAGAAGAAAAAAGTCTACACATCAAAAAAGAAAGTTAGTATACAATTTAAAATTATCTTCTTTTTTTACTTCATTGCGTTGAATTATGCCTATTAAATGATGACAAACAAAAGTAGATTGAAAATAATTACATTACATTAAGGAATGCAACAAAAATGAAAGTCATCCTTACTCAGAAAAACTATTGTAATATACCTGAATGTAATTATTTCTAATTCTTTACAATATTATATAATTAATTAGATTTCTATATATTAATAACAATAGATGGAATTCAAATATAACCTTTTAATATTAGAAAAGAAAACAAAGATAGTAATAATAATAATTATATTTATAGTATGAAAGAAACATCACAAATACTAGTAAAACGGGATCGAATTTTTTCACGATCACTATACTTAGTAAAGTAAAAATATTATAATATGGCTAATGATTCAGTTTTTAGAAAATTTTAACTTTTATGTTGTTTATAACTTTGTATATAAAGTTGAAAACTAATTTAAACAACTTTAAAATAATCAATAACATAATATGAATATATTTTTTTTCAATCAATGTTTCAATACAAACATTTTGAACGTTTTGTTTTTACAATCTTTTTTTACTAACATTAGTTATTTTGCTTAAGCCTATTTTGTTTAAATTCAGCCAAAAATTAAGTTGATTATAACTTGCAAATAGTTATAAAATAAGTATTGAATTCATTACTACTTTTAATTTTATTATTGATAAATTAACTTAAACATTATTTAAGAAGTCAGAACCTTTTTCGCAGTAATTCTACGTTGTAATAGGTTTCTTGTATATATTATGGTTTTTGTGTTTAATTTATTTGATTGTCAATTAATAGTTGACTTTCAACTATTGAAAGACAATTTAGTCGTAATCTAATAATGACTAATATCAGCAATTATTAGTAAGTAACCTATTAATGGATTTAAGATTCAAAGAAATAATTTAAAACATACAGGATGACAGGACTGTATATGTGATGTTTTTCTAACATTAAAAGTTTACCATTTCGTTTAAATATTTTTACATTTCATTGATAATGTAATGATACTTAAAGAAAATATAATTAGCATTATTACTACAACAATTTTAGGTATTGTTTACATTTGTATATAATCTAAATTTGAAATTTATAAATGAAGGGTAACTGGAAGTTATTCTTAGTAACTGAACTGTCATATTGTTACATTTTTACTTTAATATAAGTAAAGTATAGATCTCGTTTTACTAGTATTTGTGATGTTTCTTTCTTACTATAAATATAACTATTATTATTACTATTCTTAGACAGAAATTTCTTAGGGAAAGGTTGCAATTCATAATTTCGTATGACAGTTATGGATTCTTACATTACAATTTGGTTTGTACATTTGTCTGAAAAGTGGTCTTCAAATGTCTGAAGAACTAATACTCTGTAGTTCTTCAGAACTACAGAGATCAATATTTGCTTACCTCAGAAATCTGTTTTATTGCAATGATTTCGGACAAACTATTATTGGATAAACAGATAGGAGTTTAAGTCAACAATATGAAGTTCACATTCATGATTTAGTCAGAGAAGGAATAAATAGAAGAAAATTTTAAATGTTGAAAACAAAAAAAGTATTTTTCTCAATAAAAGTTAAAAATGTTGACTTATGTTTGAATGTAAAAGCTTTGGAGCAGGCAAATATCATTATGTTGTAAACCTGCTTGATATATTTTTTTTTACTCATAGTAAAGTTCAATGCAGACCACTTCAGATTTTACTAAAATTAAAATCCTTTTACCCTCTCATTATGTCAAAATAGGTAACGAAAGTGTTGCGTATAAATGAGATTCTAATTCCCTTTGTATCTCAGGAGTAATAGACTATTGTTTTCTGGACCATTTATATTGCAATGCTCAAGCAAGTACAAGTACATATCAACAGGAATATTAAAATTTATTTTATAAATATTTAGAATCATAGAAATAAACTAGCAAAATAAACCATTACAAGGTGAAATTGTATAAAAGTATAATTTGTTTGTGTTACAACTCAAACTATCTTCAACAATATAATGAAGATAAAGCTTTATAGTTGCCAGAAATATACTAATTTGTTTGAATGATGCAACGTCATCATCATCATCAACCTGATGATGATTAGGTACATATCAACATGTGTACTATTACAGTAAAGGTATAACTATTTTACTATATTTTCATCACCATTGTAGAATGATGGCAGCCATATTTGAAAAAATAAATCATTTAATTAAATTGATTATTCCTGATTTTTGTAATAAATTCAATTATAGTACAGTTGAGAATAGATCAAATCATATTTTTTTTTAAAGAAAAAACTAAATATATTAAATTTTACATAAAAATAATTTTTACTTTAAGGGAGCTATCATAAAGCAAAACTGTGTCCATTGTCCTTAATTGTTACGCGTCCAGAAGTGCCTTTAAATAACGTTTTAATAATTTAGAAGTTTATTCATTCAACTTGATATTTCACAAAATGATAACTTCAAATAGTAAGTACGATTTTCGTCTCAACTTATTTATGTGGTATTATAACTACTTTAATAGTTTAATATTAATATTATATGAAAATAATTAGTTGATATGGTGGATTAAAGCTAAATACAAGCAATATGGCGGATAGAATTTTAAATTACCATTCTTTTTGGTTAACACATTTTATATCTTTTTGCTAAAATATAATTTTGTGGATTCAACATGTCGTTATAAAGCATTTAAAATGCTTTTTAATGAATTATTTTAATGATTGAATTAAAATACTTCATAATTATATAATTTATAAAGTATAATTATATACTTTATTAACATTACATATTTGTGACAGAATATTTTTTATATAAAAATTAAACCTCTTTTGATTCGAATTATGTTGTAAAATTAAGATAGTTTTACTTAATTGCTTAAAGATTTTGATTTACTTATTGATTATAATAACTGAATTTAGAAGATTCATTTAAGATGAATGAAGACATAATGTTTCTATTTAAGTTATTAAAATTAAGTATGAAAGTTATACTTCTTATAATTTAGTAGCATTACTTAAGCAAAATATTTTTTATAAGTCTTGTTAAAGATGTATGTATTTGTACTTCTAATTTCATTAAATTCATAAACACATAATTTCTAATTTCATAAACACAACAAACTTAACAGAAAGCACATTATGACTTGGATGTCAGAGCAATGGGATAATATTAATTACAGATTATCCAATTACAATTAAGGGGAGTGTACTTAACTAAGTTATTGATAAGAAGTGAATTTCATACTACGATTGTAATTTAAAATAAGAAAGACATTTTATTTTTGTAATGAGAACTGATACGTTTAATAATGTTCAAGATCACTTTGAAATTGTAAATTAATCAGGTTTTTACAATTTTATATTGAATGTATTGATACTTCTGTCAGTTATTGATTAATTTCTTACATTTGTTTACCGTCTTTTTTTAAAAATAAACATTTTGAACTTATGTTGGTAAATTGCTATAACTCGCGTTTTAAATCTTGATAGCTAATTTAATTTATGATTTATAAAGTATACTTTATAGGTTTAATAATGTTCACTCTAGATTCTTTTTCAACAGTTTAATTATTAATTATAAACAGCTTAACTGTAATTAACTATTTATTAACTAATTTATTAAGTTAAATGCTTCCAGGTACATTAGAATAAATTAATCAAAATGTGAATTGTTATTCTTGTTTCTAAAAGATAGATTCCTTGTATCACAACTTTGAAGGTTTTAAGATCCCTGTATTGATTTAAAGACTTTCAATCAAGAATTGTAAATATTTTTCCAAAATCTATGTCTCTTTATAATGTGATAATAAAGACAGCTATATTCCAACAATCAATTAATTTAGTTGATTATAAATGAGTTTGATAATATATTTACTCAAAGTACTGTTGAATGTAAACTACTCCATTTGTTTATGTTGTATACAAATTATATTGGTACAATATTTCTGTTTACAGTCAGTTCTTCATTTATCAAGATCCTTTATGTTAAGCAGACATAAATTACTCTTTTAAATGTGCGTACTTATTAATTATATAATATTAATAACGATTAGGAGGATTATTACCCGTTCATGTAAGTCAGTCAAATGTTTGGGGGATTTCAAGAATCACGTCTCCACACAACAAAAAAAAGATTAATATATAGCTAACAACGCGTTTCGAACACTTAGTGTTCTTCTTCAGGTTAACATCTAAAAAAAATATACATATCTGTAAGCTTTAAGAACATCAGAGTGAAGTATTTGAAATTTAATACAATATATGAATGTTGAGTTGAATTGTTAAGTTTTTTAACAAATAATGAATTAGTATGACCATTTAGGTTTAGGATTAATTAATTCATTTTTCATACTAATTCCATTGTTCAAAACCTCAACAATTCAATTCAACATCATATATTGTATTCAATTTCATTTCAATAATTCATTCTAATATTCTTAAAGCTCACAGATATGTATATTTTTTTAGATGTTAACTTGAAGAAGAACATTAAGTGTTCGAAACGCGTTGTTAGTTTCATATTAACATTTTTTTGTTGCGTGGAGACTTAATTCTTGAAATCCCCAAATATGAGCAAATACCATATCATAACAGATTGCACAAGTAACAAGTAATGAATCAGTCAAATGTATTATGCAATCATTTTTTATTTGAATATTTTATTAATTTAATATGTTTAACAAATTAAATTATACATAAAATTATTTTAATTTTACTTGGAGCACTGATTTGATATCTTCTGATTTGTTTTTCTTTTATATTATAAAACAAGGTTGTTATTTAATATTGTAAGAATGTGATTCTGACAAGTAATTTCAAAAGGCAGTTATTATTTGACTTTCTTTGCTTTCCTAGTAACTAAAACAAAAATTGTTTTTTATTTCATGATGAAAATGTACAAAACGATAATTGTTTATTATCCGCAAATGAATGGCAAACTGGAGTCACTGTTTCGGCATAAATTACTATGAAACACCTTTATTATGGTTCAACATTGTCTAAAACTAGATAGTTCTCCTAATGAATAATTATTTATAACAGGAATG
Source organism: Hermatobates lingyangjiaoensis (assembly GCA_026182355.1). Classification (NCBI taxonomy): domain Eukaryota; kingdom Metazoa; phylum Arthropoda; class Insecta; order Hemiptera; family Hermatobatidae; genus Hermatobates; species Hermatobates lingyangjiaoensis. The sequence continues at coordinate 140,098 of JAPFBL010000301.1, forward strand.
TCCTAATTTGTTGTCAGTTTTATAGGAACATTCTCACCCACATACACTCAGATATCATCAAAGCATTTAAAGCACATCGAGTGTTTAAATTCATCAAACTTCGAAAATCAAATTTGTTCATTATCGCTAGATTTTACTTTTGAGAAGCAAAATACTGTAGGCTGAACCCATTATTAAAAACTTATTTCTGAAAGTAATTTAAAAAAAAATGTATATTTTAAATTTAAATTATAACTATTATTCTCAGTTCCTTATTGTTTTAAACCATTAAACGATAAATATAAATTTATCATTGAACAGGTTAAAAGAAAAATGGTTCAGGTGGGGATGGTAACCCTAGGACAGCGTAAGTGAACTTTTGGACTCCCCAGTTCGTTCATGCCTGTGCCAATCGTGGATAGCTTCTCGTCGAGGAAAGATGGCGGATAGAGCACTGTGGCATATGCCAAGGTATTACTATCAATTTTTCTTTGTTCATGGATAATTTCATTTGATATTTTATTTCAACACTATTCTTTATGCATATATTATATAAGTTTTATGATTTCATATCAATAAATTAAGTGTTAATTTTCATCTTAACTTTCATTAAGTTAATTAATTGTCTTTGATTCACAGATGATAAACAAACTTTAATAAGTGTTCTTATCGTAGAATTTAATTTAAAATAAAGTTTATGGTTAAATTCAAATGCAGTTGATTCATAATGAATTAGTTATGTTGCTAGAGGAATGTGAAGTGAGATGGAGAAGTGGCAGTCATTGGAGGAAAGCATCCAAAGAGAAGGAAATAATATAATCATTTTAATATTTCACTTCTGGCAAATCGAGTTTTTGAGGGTAGCCTTACTGAGAAACGGCTGTTAATCATTTATATCAATATTCATTTAGAAAAAAAACAACTTATATTTCACTTATTATGGAGAAACTTTTTACGAACTCCAATCTTTGAGGTTTAACGCCACATCTAAAAATTAGAGATAGGAAACATGTTTCTCCATCGTATGTGAATCATCAGTATATTTTTGAATTTTTTTATCCCGTGTTGGGGTCACTTGTTCATCATCCAAGTGTTAGAGATATACTCATACAAATGGTGTCATGTAAAGAAAATATTTTAAAGGTTTTCATTGATTTATTCAAATATGAAAGAAATATTAACCATTTGATAGTTTTGTTTTATTAATAGAAATATTGTGCTCTCTAATAGTATTATATTTATTAATTTTATACGATAATATTAATTGAATTTATTCAATAATATAGCTTAGTGCTGTGATTCCTACACACGAAAAGCAAGGATATTAGATGTACCAGGTAGAGCATGTTAAACTCTCGGCCAGGCGAGCCTTTAAACTTGTTAAATATAATATGTGAATTTATTTTTTAATAGTAAATTTCGTTTTTATATTCATGTAGTTAAGTTTAGCATAGTTGTAGGGTCTATTTTAAATTATTTCTAAGTGATTGTTAGTTTAATAGCTTCTCTTTACTTATAAATAGTTAATATTATGCTTTGAGGTTTTAAATGGCGGCGCATGAATATTGTGTTCCAGCACCGTGATGAACGAACAGAGACGGACAAAGCCGATCTAATCCGAACATATCCATATGTTTGCATAAGCCATCACAAATTGCAGTGTTGCTCTCACGTTTGCATATGATATTTGAAACTTAACGTGAATTTTTGTTTTTATTTATAATAAACTTAACAATAACTTTTAGTTTATTAACTAAAGTTAAAATTTACTTTAACGTGAATTTTGGTTTTTATTTATTATAAACTAAAAAGTTATTTAATAAAAATATAATCAAACTTCAAGAACAATGATTAAGAAAATATTAATTTGAAGAGTAGCATTGTCAATGAAAAAAAAAAATGCTTCACCAAAGAACATAATGCACGCATAACATAAACATCCCACATGTACGCACCTACGTATTCTAACAACAAGCACGTACTACACACATGTACGTCAAACACCACATTCACATACCCATCAAATATTCTACCACACCGCACACCATGCACACAGAACACACCCACTCATCACACATTCACATGACAATGTTAATGGTAAATTGTAATAGTTATGCTAATATATCAACTATTTCTGTTTTCCTTATGTCCTAGAGGTTATATTCTGTTATATATATTCTGTTACATATATAACAGGTTATATATATTCTGTTTTCCTATTTATAACCCACAGGTTATACATTTGTATTTCATTGTCCTAATTTTGAAATTGCAATAAAATTATATAGTTTGCATATTTTGTACTCAAATAACGTGAAAAAATTATCACAATGTTTTTCTCTTCAAATCTGTTTATGTTTGCGCTTTTAAAATAGTGTATGGAATACAGCGAATAGCTAGTTTAGTTTGTAGAGTTTTTATAGAGTTTGAATATTGAATAGCTAGTTTTGTATTGAGCTGGAGTTTGAATATTGAATAGCTAGTTTTGTATTCAGGTAGAGTTTCAATATTGAATAACTAGTTTTGTATTGAGGTAGAGTTTGAATATTGAATAACTAGTTTTGTATTGAGGTAGAGTTTAAATATTGAGTAACTAGTTTTATATTGTGTTGGAGTTTGAATATTGAATAACTAGTTTTGAATTGAGGTAGAGTTTGAATATTGAATAGCTGGATTTCTATTAAGCTGGAGTTTGAATATTGAATAATTAGATTTTTATTGAGCTAAGGTTTGAACTCCAGTTAATTTCAATTATAACACATTATATTTATCAGTTAATTATTTATCACATAATTATATTATTCATGATTAAGTTAATAAACTCACTAACTTACTTCATTTAAAGTTCATTGAAATACACATTTCATTGTGTATTTTATCAAACAAAGTGTGATAGTAGAGAATTAATAAAGTAATCAAATTATAAACTAGGGAGCCAGGTTACCTCAGTGGCAACGTGATTGCCTCTGAACTGGTAAATTCAGGGTTTGATACCCACCTAGCCCACAATTTATTTACGTAGGATGTGATTTTTTTTATATTTATGCAGGTACCCATATTGATGGTGGTAGTATGTTCTATATACATATACTATATATATATAAAACAAGATTTCACAATAAACACGTGAAATAACAATCAATGATCAAACAACAGTATAAAATGGGAAAAAAAGATTTTTTTGAATTGACATATGCAAGTACGTTAATAAGTTTTCTATATACACTTAAACGTCACTCTTTAGGTAACCTACGGGTCAGGACATCTAAGAAGGACAAATTACCACTTACTTCTCACCTGGCCCTCGATTTATTCACGCGGGAGGTGAATAAATCTGAGCACGTCGTCCCTCGGAGAAGGACGTTAAACCCGTCGGTCCCGAGCCTGTACGATGTCAGGTACTCGTTAAAGATCCCTACTCTAAATACATTTGAGTTAGGCAAAATTTAGGACTCCCCACTGTAGAATCAATCTTCATTGTGTGGTATCACAAAGGGCCAATGCTTGGCCTACGTGTGTTCCCTTGTGGGACAGCCACTGCAACCTAGTAGTACCACTTACTTCTTCTTCTATTGTCGATTCTTGAACTCGATTGTCGGCATTAATGAATTTAATTTTATTAGAAAAGCATCTTTATTTATAGATTTAGGGCAGATACATAATATATCGTCAACTTCTAAACCATTTACCATGACTAGGCAATATTGAACTTAATATTTTTGTTTCAAAAAATTGCATGTATAAATTACTTAGGAGGGGGGATAAGCAGTTACCCATTGGAAGCCCAAATTTTTGTATATAAAAATTATTTTCAAACTGAAAATGATAATCTACTACACATAACTTAATTAACTCTATTATAGTGGTAGATGGAAGGGGAATGTAATAATTAATTAATTCCTCCTGGAGTAAGCTCAATAGATCAGTTACAGGTACATTGGTAAAAAGAGACTTCACATCGAAACTAATCAATCTATAATTTTTATTCATTTGACACTTTTTAATTTTCTTATTAAATCAAGATTGTTTTTAATATGGCTGCCTGAAATTTTTCCAATTAATCTGCTCAAAACACTAACTAACCATTTAGACAAGCCATATGAAGCCAAACCAACCGAATTCACAATCAAACGTATTGGGTAATTATGTTTATGTGTCTTGATCAACCCGTACATATATGGCAATGAAGGTGATTTTGATAAAAATGTAGTAGTAAGTTTGGGTTGATTTTTTAAGATAGTTTTAATTTTTTTATTAAGCGAAGTAGTGACCCTTTTCAAAGGATTAGACTTTAACTTTGTATACACTTTTTTTATTTTTTTTAACATGATCTCCATTTTATTTACGTAATCTTTTTTATTTAACATTACAGTGACTATTCATTTGTCGTCTTTAGTAATTTTGATAATATTATTAATACTATGGGGATAAGCAGTCGCCCATTGCAAGACCAAATTTTTGTTTATTAAAATTATTTTCAAACTGAAAATCACAATCTGTGTTGACCTTTATTTCAGACCATATCGTTTTTAAATCAATACACATAACTTAATTAACTCTATTGTAGTGGTAGAAGAACGGGGAAGAGAATAATTAACTAATTCATCCTGGACTAGGCACTACATACCTTCGTTAGGTAGAATGTATTGTCATAAGAAAGTAATAGTATTATTTGATTATAACTAGGAAAAACTAGACTGACAAATAGTCTACTTTATTTTACCCTACCATTGAGTTAGAATTAACATGTGTATTCTGTTTCAGGTACAGTCGAAAGGATACCTGTACACAGGTAAGTGGGCATGTTAATGTGTTTATTGCATGTAATTATATATATATATATATATATGTTTAGCTTATATGTTATATTTATTATAGTATCCAAAGTTGATCAGGTTTCCATTATGTTGTTTGTTGTAACCGATATTTATATTGATAAGAGTGAAAGCTAATTAGAAATGAAGCAGACATTCCACCCTCAAATACTCTTCAAACTCCTCTTACTTCCAATGTTCTTCTCAGACTGAGTCCTAAATCTATTAGAGTTCTAGAACAGTGATTCTATAAGATTGCAAGATATCTCTGAGTGATTGAATATAATGTATCCATACATAAAAAAAAAATAGCTACCGTACATCAACTTACGATTACATCTTCTTAAGTGAACGCATCAATATTATGAGAGATAAGTAACAACGATTTTCATGTCATAAAGACAGTGCTTTTGTTTTACCAATGAGGGGGATCAAATTTTGACAAATGCGAGGAAAATTCTATATTTCGGCAACATTATATAGTCAAAAAAGGGTATATATAAAGAATATTAAATGTATTGAAGAAGAAACGCCTTCTCCTCCCTATTCCTATCAAACATAGCCCCAAACACTGAAGAAGACACCGTGGCTCATCAACTTCTTCTTCACTGTCAACAAGAAGAAATAAATTGAAGGTAACTTTCATTTTCTACAATTTTTTTTAAATTATTACTTTTTTCGTATAGTATTTGACTTAAAAATCATAAAAAAAAGTCTAAAAAAAGATTTGTATATAGTGTTCCTTGAAGTTATTTTGTAGATTTAAGAGCTCCTCTGACTGGAAAGAGTTTCAGAATCCGCTAACTTAGAATCTGACAAAAAGGTTTCAAACGTGAGCTACCATTGAAAACACCTAACAGTGCAGCAAACTGTGAATCTTCAATGGAACCTAGCAATGAGACCTGTATCATCGGAAGCAGGACTTTGTTGAGGTATTTCAAGTCTACTGCCTCAGGATCATTTAAGATACAAAATGTGATGAAATATCCATCATTTCAAAATTATTAAGACCAAAAGGTGATGAAATATCCATAATTTTATAATTATGGAGACCAAAAGGTCTACTCCATAATTTAATTTAATCTGTGAAGGATAAAATATAAAAATATGTACATTTTTGTAAGAAACTCTTTTACAAATAATTTTAACTAATTATGGTTGAGTAATATGTCTATTATTATTATTAAGTCTAAATTCGCCTAACTATTTATAATTGAGAATCTTATATAGCGTATATATTTTGTTTAGAAACAATTTTGACTATATTCTTATACCATTCTGATACCAATTCTAATACTCATATATTTAATACTATATTTAATATAATCAGTAATGGTATTTGGTTATATTATTATTTAAATTTTGGTAAATGTACTAACTACTTAAATATTTTATAGTAGCTGAAAGAAATATGTGTTTCCTGATCTTTAACTCAACATTTATTCGACCATTGCTGTCCCTGCTAATGTAACATATATATATGGAAAAGCTCAAAGTTGTATGAACAAGTATGATTGCATTTCTATTTTAACTCTACTATCTCAGGTAATTTTACACTTTTTGAGTACAATCGGTATTTTATATTTTTAAATCAATATTTATTTAAAAAGTAAAATCTTCTATTCTCTATATTATTTCTTATAATTTGTGTACAAACATTTTTGAGTGTTTTTCAGCAGAAGAGGGATCATTTATGTTCATTAAGACAAGGCATGCACATTCATCATTTAGGCAAACTCCAGTATATAACTCCAATGACGTGAGAGGTTGAAATGCATTTAAGATGAGTAAACAACTATGATTACTTACATTAGAAATAAGTAAAAGCGTCATACCTCGTAAGAATACCTATTTCTAATATAAATCATACTAACCTTAGAGGTATAAACAATATGCATGTATTTAACTATGATTACATTCATATTTTAATTTCACAAATCATATTAACTATTAGTGGAAGAATAATGTGTCTTTTATTATTATCATGAAGTCTAAATTCGCAAAACTATTTCTTATTTAGTCTCTTATATAAGATTTATATATTCTGCAGAAACAATTTTCCAGGTCAGAAATGAGAAGTAATTAATTTCTTATCTTAATTTTACAAAATGATATTAAATATTAGTGGTTTGTTAAAACGTCTTTTATTATTATTAAGTCTATATTCACATAACTATTTCTAATTTAGTCTCCTATATTACTTCTATAATTTATTAGAAACAATTTTCATTATATTCTAATACCATTTTTATACTAATTCAAATACTAATATATTCTAATACTATATCAGATACCAATAGTATCTGATTAATACAATATAATGGTATATTCTTTATTATTACCATTGATTATATTCTTTTTTAAATTTACTAATTATATTAACCATTAGAGGTTGAATAATATGCCTTTTATTATTATTAAGTTTAAATTCACAGAACTATTTCTATATCAGCCTCCTATATAACTTATATACATTTTTTAGAAACAATTTTGGAGTTTAGTAATGTTATTAGATTAATATATTATTTTACTTTTACAAATAACATACACTAATAGTGGTTAAATAATATAGTGGTTATGTACTTAAATAACCATTAGCACACTTTCCAAGATAAAATTAATTTCCTTTTTTTTGGTACTTTAAAATAGATGTGTACTTAACAACTCTGATTATAAAATAATCTTTTGTATGTATCTGTTGGTCTCAATAATTCGTGTTAGTTCTCTATGTGATTTGTAGATTGTTTTGGTATTATAGTTCTTACTCTAATTTTAGCCCTGAAGATGATGTACAAATACATCGAAAAGTTGGCCTGGGAAGGAGTTTATTTTCTTTTATATGACCTAGCCCTCAATAACAAAACATACAATAGAATGGAAGAGGTCAAGAACAATTTATTGACATTATATATATATATATATATTTTGGAAAATATTTTCGAGGTCAGTAAAGGTATCAGATTATAATATTATTTTAATTCTGCAAATTATATTAGGTACTAGTGGTTAAGTAATGTGTCTTTTATAATTATTACTAAGTCTAAATTCACTTATCTATTTGTAATATAGTCTATTAAATATCATATTCTATTTTTGAGAACAAATTTATAGGCTATTAATAAAATGTGATTACACTCTAATTTCAATTTAAAAATTTTTTTTGCCTAATTGTTGTTGAATTATATGCCTTTTATTATTAATTCTAGATTCACATAGCTATTTTATATTAGTCTCTTATTTAGCCTATATATTTTGTTTAGAAACAATTTTGGAGGTAATAGAATGTGATTACATTGTTATTTTAATTTTGCTCTCTATATTAACAAAAATGTCGGTTAATTTGTATTTTATTATTATGAAGCCTATATTAACATAACTATTATTACTTTAGACTCCTATATTACTTACATCTTTGATTTAGGTTTGGAGAAGGTTTTTCTTTAAATATTAGAATATTTAAATAATATTCTAATACCATTTTTATACTAATACCAATATATTCAAATACTATATAAAATACCATTACTAATGGTATTTGATTATATTCTTATTATTTTACTAATTATATAAACTATTAGTGTTTCAATAAATGTCTTTTGTTATTACTATTCATTCATATAATTCATATTCATTCATAATTCATATAAATTATCGATTTTAGCCTCCTATATAACTAATATTTTTTTACTTTACTATAAGTAAGTATAGTGATCGTGTAAAAATTTGATCTCTTGATTTTGACGGAATTATATGTTTTGAGGTCCCAGGAGTCGTTTTCTCGATATGATGTTTTCTCGATGATGTCTGTGTGTGTGTGTGTGAGGGTGGGTGGGTGAGTGTGTTAGCATTGCTTGTTGCAAGCTATGGTCCAGAATCTTTGATGAATCAAGTTAATATTTTACACCAAATTGGGCCTCATAGTGTAGATGACCCCTATTGTTTGGGAAGAATTATGCATAACGGGAAAGTTACTTTTTTTTTGTTAAAAACAGTTTTTTAAAAAAACATTTTTTTCACCTAAACTGATAACCCTAGAGTTTTAATATTTTTGCATTATCTTTGTGGTTACAAATGGAACAAATGAAAAATATATTCAGAATTTTAAAACAACGAGAAATATTTTTTTTCAAAAAATGTAAAAATTTTGACTTATAATTCAATCTCAAAGCTTGTGAGAGCGATACAAGCCATACCGTTTGACCGATCAAAATGAAACTATATCTTAAAATAGACCGTCATATGGAAAATGAGATGAGATATTTTGTTTGAAAATTAAATTCACCAAAGAGGCGTTAAAGTAGGATTTCTGTTTTCAGAAAATTTTTTTTTGACGCTAAACGGCTCATTAAAAAATCATAAAAATTTGAACCAAAATAGAACAACAAATTAGCAATTTACAAAAAAAATCATGAAATTTCAATTACGGCAAAGAGCAATAAAGTTATAAAAACTGTTTGTTTATCCTGGACTAAGGTATCACCTGCTATACTTGTAGAATTTTTTTTTTAGTATCAAAGTTGCAGGTTAGTAATGGTATAAGAATAAATCTTATTTTATTTTATTAATTATATTAGCAAATACAGGTGAAATAATGTATCTATTAAAACTATTATAATGTCTAGATTCACATACCTAATTCTAATTTAGCCTCTTAGAGAGCACATATATTTTGTTTAGAAATAATTTTTGAGGTCAGTAATAACATGTGATTACATTCTTATTATAATTTTGCTTTGTATATAAATCACTTGTGGATAGTTAATATGTCTTTTATTACTATTAAGTTTATATTCACAAATTTATTATAATTTTAGACGCCTAAAGTACTAGTGTATCTTTTTTAGAAACAATTTTTATTATTCTGTAATTCAACAAAAGTCTCCGCACAAATGAAGTTTTATTCAACGCGTTTCGAACACTTTATGTTCATCATCAGGAAGACACTATAATACAAATTATATCTAATTAGTTACAAAAATTAGAGTGAAATAATAAAATTCAATTAAGAGAATTCAAGACATACCCAAGGATGTGGTACTGACGGATTGGTCCAGTGAAAACAACTAGTAGGAAAAAGATCCGTTGCGAAAGAGTGGGGGTAGGCATTTAGGAGATAAGGTGACAAAAGGCTTCGGGTATGCTTGAAAACCGTTAACTGAAATACAGAAGGCCAGAACCACTAATTTAGAGGAAAGAAACTTTTTTTATTTTTTTATTTTTTTTATTTTTTTATTTTATTTAACACAATTACGGATTGCACAACTAATGATTTAATTTTTATTATATTCTAGTACCATGCTTATACTGTTTCTAAGACTAATATTGTATTACTATATATATAATACCATTAGTAATCGTTTTTGAATATATTCTTCTTTTAATTTTACTAATTATATTAGATTAAAATAACTAATTCTATATAGTCTATTCTATTCTATTTAGAAATAATTTTTGAACCCAGTAATAATATGTGATTACATTCGTAATTTAATTCTATAAATTATATTAACTAACTGTTGTATAATAATGTGTCATGTCTTATTATTAGCTATAGATTCAATTAACTATTTCTAATTTATTTTTTTAATTAGCATATAAATTGTGCTTAAAACAATTTTGGAGGACAGTAAAAAAACGATTATATTTTTATTATATTCTAATACTATTTTTGTACTAAAGTAATTTTGTTGTATGGATAAATTACTTCTGGTTGTTTAATATGCTTTTATTATTACTAAGTCTATATTCACAAAACTGTTACAACTATAGACTCCTATACTACATGTGTATACTGTTTAGAAATTATTATTATATTCTAATACCATTCTTATACTGTTCTAAGACTTATATTGCATTACTACCATATATCAAATACCATTATAAATGGTATTTGATTATAAACTTTTTTTAATTTTACCAATTATATAAAGTGATTATAAATATATAAAGTATGTAAATTATTACCAATTATTAATTAAGTGATTCAATAATGTCACTTAATTAATATTATTAAGTCTAAATTATATAAAGTGATTATAAATATATAAAGTATATAAATTATTACCAATTATTAATTAAGTGATTCAATAATGTCACTTAATTACTATCATTAAGTATAAATTCATATAAATTATCGATTTCGTTCCCCCTATATAACTTATGGTGAAAGTATAAGCCACAAGGAAAAAGTAAAAAAACACAGAAAATATGCTTTTTTTTTACTTTTTCCTTGTGGCTTATACTTTCATTAGTTTTCATCACGTGTTTATTGTGATTATTTAGTATAACTTATGGTATATAGGTTTTTTAGAAACATCGTTTGAGGCTAGTAATGGTATTAGAAGATATCTTATTTTAATTTCTCTAATCATATTAGCTATTAAAGGTTAAATAGTGTAGATATTATTATTATTATTACTATTAAGTCTTGATTAACATAACTTATTCTAATTTAGTCTCTCATATAGCTTATATATTTTGTTTAGAAATAATTTCAATAATAATATTAATGAATAGAATGTAATTACATTCTTAATTTAATGTATCAAATGTTTAATAACTAACTGATGTTGTATAATCTGTTATCTATTATTATGAAGTATAGATTCAAATAACTATTTCTAATTTAGTCTCTTAATTAATATTCAAATTATGTTTAAAACTATTTTGGATATAAGTAAGAAGATGTGATGACATTCTTATTTTAATTTTGCTTTGTATAAAACGAATTTTGCTTTGTTACCTGAAGAAAAACCTCAATTGTTCAAAACGCGTTGTTATTTTTTTTATAATAAACTTTTTTCTGTGGAGACATAATACTTCCTCCAATATATTTTTTCCAATCAACTGATTTGTTTTGGTTATATTTTAGGTATTCCCTGCTGTATTCAACGCTGGTTTTGACCTAATGGAAATATACTAACCAAAAATGGACCGAGTGCGGTAGTTTTGGAGCCCTTTTCAAGAAACTTGGATGAAACTGTATTCCACACCTAATCCTATCATAGCTGCAATCAAAGTAAGTTGTTAATTTCATCTAATGTATTTTATATTCAGATTATTCTATTTTTATTTTCTATTGTTTTATTTAATTTAGAAATTTGATTATTAGTTTTTGTCTTCACTATTCCTGGACCTGTGTCTTAGAAAGTTTTAGTTTACCAAACCCTGAAAACTTACCATCTAAATATTTTTTTTATAAATATATAAAGTATATACATTATTACCAATTATTAATTAAGTGATTCAATAATGTCACTTAATTACTATTATTAAGTCTAAATTCATATAAATTATCGATTTCGTTCCCCCTATATAACTTATATAGGTTTGTATCTGCTATATTTTTTTTTAGAAAAATACTATATTTTTTAGAAAACCTTTGTATTTACTGTATACCATACAAAATCACTATGAGATGCTAAGGTGCCCTTTATTCATAAAATTATTGTACGACCATCTATTTGACAGCAGGCTGATGACCTGATCGCTCATCCAAATTCAATTCGCCTGTCAAAGTTCTATTAATCCCTTGAATGTGATTAAAAAAGAAACACCCTCATGGGACTTCCTCTAACGATAAATTAACAATGTAGAAACCATGTTACTGGTGTTATCAGTAAGTGATCACTTATTACTTTACTATAAGTAAAGTATATTGATCGTGAAAAAAATTGATCTCCTTAATTTTGACGGAATTACATCTTTTATGGTCCCCAAAAGATGTAAAAAGTCGTTTTAAGTCGGTTTTTCGATGGTGTGTGTGTGTGTGTGTGTGTGTGTGTGTGTGTGTGTGTGTGTGTGTGTGTGTGTTTGTTTGTTTGCGTGGGTGGTTGGGTGAGTGTGCATCCAAAATTTGTGGCCACACTACGGTCCAGAATCTTTAATGAATCAAATTGATATTTTACACAAAAATGGGTCTCATAGTCTAGATCAGTGTTTCCCAAACTTTTTCGAGCGACCGCCCCCTCGGGTCCGTAAACCTATACTCAACACTCCTCAATAATCAGAATCTTAGACTAAATAACGAAATGAGTAACATTTTAATAAATAAATTAATATAATGACTAATCCAATATTTATTTAGAATCCAATAGATGTATTGTTTCATAGCATATTTATGCAAAAGAATTAATACACAATAAAAGAAACTTAGATGAGAATATACTTTTAACATAAAAATAAACTATCAAAACAAATAATTTTAAGAAACCTTTTCCTAGAAGTTTACATGTGGTGTTTTCATTTAAATTTAGAAATTATATTGCATGAACATTTTCAATTTATGGAAATAGAATCCCCAAATCCTTTTTGCATTAGCGCCCCCCGATATCAAAGCACCGCCCACTTTGGGAAATACTGGTCTAGATGAACCCTATTGTTTGGGAATAATTATGGAAGATGGGAAAGCCATTATTTTTGCCAAAATGTGTTTTTAGATAAATTTTTTTCCTCCGAAACAACTAATTCAAGTGTCTTCATATTTTGGCATTACCTTTAAGGCTAAAAAATCAGTAACTAAAAAAATTGTTAGTTTTTCATTTTTATTTTTATTTTTCATGGAGGGTGATTATAGTACTGGGTCCTAAAGAAAATGGTACTTCACCTGTTCTGTACTATAGTACCCCAGTTAGCTGAAGGTTTTCATTACAAATGTCAATTTATTTCTATTTCTAACGTAGTGCAATCACTTATTATGTAGTATTTACTCATTTTAGGGTAAAAAGTTAATGAAATGGTCTCCACCTATAAGAATTTAATGGTATAAACAACGCGTTTCGAACACATAGTGTTCTTCCTCAGGCATTAACTAAGGGTGAGTGTCGGTGGTACAACTGTCAATTTATTTATTTTTTTTTTTCAATAAAACGTACAATTTTTGATTTACCATTCAATCGGCAAGTTTGTGAGGGCGATACCGTTTCACGGATCAAAATAATTTTAAACAAAAAAAATAGAGCATGAGCTCTATTTTAAATAGATCCACAATAAACCATATGTGGGCATAAGGTGAGTTAATGTTTTTTTTTTTTCAAAATTACATTAACCAAAGAAGCATTAAGGTGCATTCTATGTTATGGTCAAATGTTTTTGACATTAAACGACTCATTAAAAACAAACGAAATTTTATGAAAAAATGGAACAAAAACATGGGAAATTTATAAAAAAATCATGAAATTTCAATTGCCGTAAAGAGCAATAAAGCTATAAAAACTGAATAGTCATCCTGGAGTAATAGAGCAGTTCTATACTTATTAAATTTTTTTTACATTTATTTACAATGTTGACATCGACAATTTTTTTTAAGAAAATCGACTGAAATAATATTGATGTTTAGAGATTTAATGAAAAAAATGTAAAACGATTTAATGACTTAATATTAGATGTTAAGAATAAAATTCATACTCATATAAAAAAATCAACGTCAAATAATTTCTGACGCTTTCCACGGTATGATGGATTTATCTAACAAAATACCTGTACTCTAATCAATTTATATGTTCCATCCATTAACAAAACATAATATCAGATTAAGCTTATTTGATTTTCATTCATAAAAAGATTTCAGAGAAACACGTGAAACAACAATCAATGATCAAACCACAATATGAAAATGGGAAAACAAGACTAAGATCTTTCAACCGTAACAAGCGGTCTTCGTTAGAGTCAAAAACCCAACTGAAACACTAGATGCAGAAAACATCTGGTGAGGGGTTGAGAAGAGTGAGAGGGGAATAGTGGTCTTTTAATTTAAAGGGTGAAAGCGCAGGAAAGGACTAATGTCCAGAAAGAGATGTTTAGGGAAACAATGGAGTACAGTACGAAAGAGTAAAAAATTATCCGCTAGATGTCAACCCTCTTAGAAGAGGCTATTGCTCTCGTAACGAAAGTATCAATCAGTAAATATATAACGCTTGGTGTCACATAAGTGGCTGGTATTCATTACGAGTAAGAAACGTTAAAAACATTTTAATTTTGTAAAATTTAAACTTTAATGATAAGATAACGTTCACCTCTTGTTAACCTCAAGTTCACGTTCATGGTCACGTAGTTAGCTGACCGTAACTACAATATCAAAGAAAACAATTCCTTGTGTAGATATTTAAGTCAATAAAAGTTATATTCATTATTAGAACCAGACTTAATAGCAACTAATTGAAATGATCAATTATATGTCATTAATTTCTAAACATATTCATAGAGCAGTATTTTATGAAACATATTTCTTCGATCCGAATAAATACGTGATATTGGCCGATTAGAGCAGAAAGTTTAATTTTCAATCATTTTCACATAAATGGTTGGTGCTAATGAATGCATCTAATTTATAACGATAGTTAAATAAAAATCAATTGGTTGTAAAGACGATTGATATTATATTTACTTATAGTAAAGTTGAGTACAGGACACTACAGATTTTGATTAGAAAGGGAAGAAATACAAAGTTTCTTCTGAGAAAAACGATTTTATCAAACTACGACGCATTTCGAATACTTAGAGCTTTTCGTCATGTTAAATTTACCTCAGTATGGTATGATAAAGCTAGAAAGTAACACAATTGTAATATGATACCGTGTTAGGCATCAAGTTATGTTGATGACAGGTGTGACAGTGGTAGAAACACAAGTTCTAATGTGAGCACATGTTAGGGGTTGTTATGTTTTTAGTTAAGAGTTGAAGGACATGATGAATTAGATGGCATCAAGTTATGTTGATGACAGGTGTGACAGTGGTAGAAACACAAGTTCTAATGTGAGCACGTGTTAGGGGTTGTTATGTTTTTAGTTAAGAGTTGAAGGACATGATGAATTAGATGACATCAAGTTATGTTGATGACAGGTGTGACAGTGGTAGAAACACAAGTTCTAATGTGAGCACGTGTTAGGGGTTGTATGTTTTTATGACAGGTGTGACAGTGGTAGAAACACAAGTTCTAATGTGAGCACGTGTTAGGGGTTGTTATGTTTTTAGTTAAGAGTTGAAGGACATGATGAATTAGATAGCATCAAGTTATGTTGATGACAGGTGTGACAGTGGTAAAAACACAAGTTCTAATGTGAGCACGTGTTACGGGTTGTATGTTTTTATGACAGGTGTGACAGTGGTAGAAACACAAGTTCTAATGTGAGCACATGTTAGGGGTTGTTATGTTTTTAGTTAAGAGTTGAAGGACATGATGAATTAGATAGCATCAAGTTATGTTGATGACAGGTGTGACAGTGGTAAAAACACAAGTTCTAATATGAGCACGTGTTACGGGTTGTATGTTTTTATGACAGGTGTGACAGTGGTAGAAACACAAGTTCTAATGTGAGCACGTGTTAGGGGTTGTTATGTTTTTAGTTAAGAGTTGAAGGACATGATGAATTAGATGACATCAAGTTATGCTGGTGACAGGTGTGACAGTGGTAGAAACACAAGTTCTAATGTGAGCACGTGTTAGGGGTTGTTATGTTTTTAGTTGAAAGGTTGAAGGACATGACGAATGAGACCACGCAGGCACAGGTGGTTGGAGTGCCAGAGGTGACCGGCTTGTGGTAGGCTTGTGAAGAGGTTAGTGTAAACATTGTGTACTAAGTGGCCGGTGGGTGGGGCCGAGTATGGAGGTAGGGATGATGACCCGATCTATCTAGGCCAAAGCCGACATCCCGCCAGACCTCCGGAGTCTTCGCCTGCCGCCGCACCCTCGCTCTGGATACCTTCTCAAGGTACATTCTCGCCTCTTCATAGCAATCCTTTTAGTTATTTATGTCTCACAACATGCGTACACCCTATAGAAGTATCTTATCAAAATCTCAGTAGGCTCAGATAAAAAAAAGAATCTTTGAATGCTATACTTGTGATGTGCTACCTCTGGCACTGAACCACCTGTTGTCTTACCCATCGTGCCCTTCATCCTCTCAAATACAAACATAACAACCCCTAAGACATCATCATAATACAACTTGTGATTGTATAATTACTATACTATATAGTATATAGTATAGTATAGTATAGTATAGTATATCTATTGTACAAGATTATTACTATAATCTTAACTGTCGTCAAGAACTTGATACCATCTCATTCATCATGTCCTTCAACCTTTCAACATTGGTTCTGTTCCTTGTGGGAGGGAGGGTAGTACGTTCCTTGTACTACGCTCCTACGTTTACTAGGTATTAATAACAAATCTCTGTTGGGGTTGTTTTGACACTGACGAAAGCCGATTGTACAGTTGAAATATCTGAAGTCTTTCTTCTTATTTCTCACTATGGTTTGGATGTTGATTTTATAGATATTATACTTGTCAAAATGATTGAATTTACATCATTCAATCTAGAAACAACATGATCAACATTTTTCCATCTCACATAAAAAAAAAAGAAATAGGTTTTTGAGCTAAGTTTAAACTTTAATAATACCAGTGGCAAGCACGCTAAACTGTAGACTAATGTTGACTACTCTATAGCTGAGTTACTGACACTTTCTCAAGACATATATATCATATATAATATAAAAAACAATCAAAGATCAAACCACAATAAGAAAATGGGAAAACAAGACTAAGGTCTTTCAACCGTAACAAGCGGTCTTCGTCAGAGTCAAAAACCTAACTGAAATACTATATGCAGATGTTTATGTGAAATCTTTTTATCATATATAATATATATATATATATATATATATATATAATTCAATGTACATAAAGAAACATAGAGCAATTAAAAACACACACTTACAGTCTCTAATTTTCGGTTGAACCGTCTTCAGAAGAGATAAGAGAGGGAAACCAAGCGCACTGGTACAGAGACGGTTGGCTTGGTTTCCCTCTCTTATCTCTCCTGAAGACGGTTTAACCAAAAATTAGAGATTGTAAGTGTGTGTTTTTAATTTCTCTATGTTTTTTTATGTACATTTGAACTGTATTTGTCCATTTCGGATCGTATTTTTATCGAAAAAGTGTATATATATATAACACAATCAAGCAATCAAATATTCCAAATCCACGTCTCTGTTGGTACAGTCAATCGACTTTTTCTACAAAGAAAAATCCACTTCTTCTTTAAACTGCAAATAAATTTCACTATTTAAAATTTTCAAATGCAAAGGAACCATAAATTTAATAATATTTTCTTGAAATATTTAATTGTAATTTAAATTATTTGTCTCATATTTATAGTTTATTTTGATGTAAAAGAAATTAAATATCAAATTAACTTATGAATTTGATTAAAAAGAAGAATACGAGAATTACTCGTAAGACATGTTTTTTTAAAAAAAATTTAAAATCGACAAATAATAATAAATCTAATAAAAAAATATTATTATTGTGCTATTTATGGAATAGGAGGTTTATAGTAGGGTAAAAAAGTTAATGAAATAGTCTCCACATATAGAAGTTTAATAATATAAACAAAGCGGTTTGAACACGTGGTGTTGTTCTTCAGGCATACAACCAATGATGAGTGTCTGTGTACAACTGAAGAACACTATGTGTTCGAAATACGCTGTTTATATGGAGACTATTTTATTAACTTTTTTACCCTATAATGAGTAAATACCACATAATAACTGATTGCACTCCTTAGAATAAAAGTTTTATATTTTGTTGCTATTAAAAAACTTATTACTATTACTTCTATTATTTATAAAAAACTGCTTTATTTAGTAATCAAAGAATTAGTTCTGTATTGTTTCACTAATGGTATGTTATACTCTAACTGCAGACTCGCGGAGTAGAATTGAGTTATATTAGATATAGGGAAAATCATCATACCTCGTACGTTGTTCTTGGAGTCTTTGGAGCACATTCGACTCTAACTGCAGACTCGCGGAGTAGAATTGAGTTATATTAGATATAGGGAAAATCATCATACTTCGTACGATGTTCTTGGAGTCTTTGGAGCACATTCGACTATAACTGCAGACTCGCGGAGTAGAATTGAGTTATATTAGATATAGGGAAAATCGTCATACCCCGTACGATGTTCTTGGAGTCTTTGGAGCACATTCGACTCTAACTGCAGACTCGCGAAGTAGAATTGAGTTATATTAGATATAGGGAAAATCGTCATACCTCCTACGATGTTCTTGGAGTCTTTGGAGCACATTCGACTCTAACTGCAGACTCACGAAGTAGAATTGAGTTATATTAAATATAGGAAAAACCGTCATACCTCGTACGATGTTCTTGGAGTCTTTGAAGCACATTCGACTCTAACTGCAACTCGCGAAGTAGAATTGAGTTATATTAGATATAGGGAAAACCGTCATACCTTGTACGATGTTCTTAGAGTCTTTGGAGCACATTCGACTCTAACTGCAGACTCGCGAAGTAGAATTGAGTTATATTAAATATAGGAAAAACCGTCATACCTCGTACGATGTTCTTGGAGTCTTTGAAGCACATTCGACTCTAACTGCAGACTCGCGAAGTAGAATTGAGTTATATTAGATATAGGGAAAATCGTCATACCTCGTACGATGTTCTTGGAGTCTTTGGAGCACATTCGACTCTAACTGCAGACTCGCGAAGTAGAATTGAGTTATATTAAATATAGGAAAAACCGTCATACCTCGTACGATGTTCTTGGAGTCTTTGAAGCACATTCGACTCTAACTGCAGACTCGCGAAGTAGAATTGAGTTATATTAGATATAGGGAAAACCGTCATACCCCGTACGATGTTCTTAGAGTCTTTGGAGCACATTCGACTCCAAGAACATCGTACAAAGTATAACGGTTTGTCCTATATCTAATACAAATCATACTAACCTCAGTGGTAGTAACAATATGCAAATGGATTTGAGTTTTATATGAATGGAATTCGAATAAGATAAATTGCCTTCTGTTAAAACAGTTAAATAAAAGATGTGGCATATTAAAGTATGTTTATTTCTTAAAAATAAATTTATGAAATAAATAAATCTGGTTCAGTTTATATAGTTGGCAATATGGCATGTATTTAGTTCATTGTTGTGACGGGATACTTGCCCGCAGAACAGCTGGTCAACTCGGTGTCCTAGATACCGTCTTTTGATTTAGCATTACACTTTAAGGAGTTCAGTACCTACTGAATATACTCAATCGCGGAATACAAAATAATTTTGCGTAGATTCAATAATTTAATAATTTACAATTGATTTATTGATTTAATGTAAAATGCGTTTCAGAGATAGGAGGGCTACAATGCTATGTGCATTGCTTATAGTTTTTACTTATTTAAGATCAAAAGCATAATTTTCACCAATACAGTGACTTGTCAGTGCAACAAGAACATTAATATGTGGAATTCAAAACAGACGATTAAAGAAACGGTTATAAACAAAACAACTTAAGTTTTATATTTCAATCCAACTAAACACAACATCACAGGTCACTTGTCAAAACAAGTCTACCTATTCTAGAAAATACAAAAATATTCAGTTTAGGGATAGTAAAGAAATACTCAAGAATACAATAATGAATAGAAGCGAAGTCGCTTTGCGGCAATATTACATGTTCTTCTGGAATACGACTACAATAATATAAATAACTAAAAAAACATGAATCAAGATGCGGTCAGTTTCTTCAGCTTTCAATCAAACTCTCATTATTTTTAGCTAGTTTCCTATTTATATCTTTTTATCTATTCTATACCTTTTATTTACTACTATAGATATATTTTTTATATTCTATTTATCTATTTTTTTCTTTTCTTTATTATTATTTATGATTAACTCATTTTGTTTTTGATTGATTATGATTTTTTATTTAATTTGTACTTTTACTTTTTTTATACTATCTCCTTTTTCTATATATATATATATATATTGAATAGAATACATGAAAAAATGAAAGGTCTGTGTGGCGAATAAAAACTTTAACACATAGGGAAGAACACAGAAAGTCATCATTGGAAAGAAGTGTTCACTTCGTTATTTCGACATCCGTCGTCTTCAGGAAGAAGTGATTCAGACTTTTTCCTGATGACGACAGATGTCGAAATATTAAAGTGAGTTCTGTAGAGACCTTCTGGGTTCTTTCCTATGTGTTGTTAAAGTTTTTATATAAATATATATATGAAGTTTAAACCATAATGGAAAAAAGAAACCAATAGAAATAAATGCTCTGAGGTCTTTCATTTTATGTCATCAGATAGCAAACAAAGTAAAAACTGAAATATTAGCATAAAAAGATAATAACGTAACCCTTTTTATGTTAGCTTCTTAGTTTTTACTTTGTTTGCTCACTTATGATATACATTGAAAGGCCTCAGAGCATTTATTTCTATTGGTTTCCTTTTTTCATTGTGGTTTAAACTATATTTATTGCATCACGTGTTTATTTATTGTGATTTTTCTGCATATATATATATATATATATATATATATATATATAACAATCGTAACGAAGACCGCTTGTTACGATTGAAAGATCTTAGTCTTGTTTTCGCATTTCATATTGTGGTTTGATCATATATATATATATATATATTATATATATATATATATATATATATATATATATATATATATATATATATATATGATCAAACCACAATATGAAATGCGAAAACAAGACTAAGATCTTTCAATCGTAACAAGCGGTCTTCGTCAGAGTCAAAAACCCAACTGAAATATATTATATATACGTATATATATATATATATATTTATTTTTTTTTATTATAATTTCTCTCCAATTCCCTTTGATTCTTTTATATTTACTCAACTTGTACTGCTTATCTGAATTTCTGTTATATCTTCTCTTAATTCTATTACTTTAAGACCGCATTCGAGGGGCAACACTGGCGGTTGTCAGATTTGGCTACTAAAACGCGGACGACTGATATCGATCAATTATTGTTATTAAATTTTAAACGCAATTTAGTATTAGTAACATAGGAATGGTAATAATTAAATATTTTTCAGTACCGGTAGGTTTAGTGTCCCTTGACATTTTAAATAATCCAATTCCCACGCACTTTAAGTTTTATATTCAATAAAGGAATAATACTGCCTTTATTTGTTTTACATGTAATATTAAGAACATTTTGGCATGAATTAAACACATTAACCAGATGTTTTGCGTTTCTGTTTTCAATAAATAGGAACAAGCAGAAAAAGCAATTTACGTGTAATCTATTTAATTCTGATGTGCTTTGACACCAGATGTCCTATTTTACTTCTTTGATAAAAGACTATTTGTTTTGGTTGAAAAATTTTAGTCCATATATATCGAATTATACGAGTACCTTTGAACATGAACTCTGATCTATTTGCTGATTCAAATAATATAACTTAATGTTTTGTTAAATTTGATTATTTTTATTCATTTATTTTTTTAATTAATATTGAATTTATAATTCAATTGCTTACTGTTGGACTTGCATTGTTTAATTTTATAGTGTATTTCTTCTTATCAAGCTATATTGTCATATTGAGTTTCCAGCTGTTTTGTTACATTCATTCTCCATTAATTTTGTGTTAGCTTTTCAGTTTTTACTTTGTTTGCTCTCTGATGACATATATTGAAAGACCTCAGAGCATTTATTTCTATTGTTTTCCTTTGTCCATTGTGGTTTAAACTTCATATATATATATATGTATATATAAATGATCAAACCACAATAAGAAATGGGAAAACAAGACAGATTCATAAAACGCAAGACAGAACACAAAACAATTTCTTATTGTGGTTTGATCATTGATTGTTATTTCACGTGTTTATGTTAAATCTTTTTATATATGTATATATATTTATAGGTGTGTTCTCTAATCGGGGTTCGGTCAATTTTCCAGGATAAAAAATCAAACTTTTTAAGTACCGGTAGGTTTAGTGTCCCTTGACATTTTAAATAATACAATTCCGTTTATTGTATTAACCGAAACAACGTTTCGGTTTTATCTAAAACCTTTTTCATAGGCATGTTCTCCATACACTCTTCTTATATCCTCATAAAAACCCATATTTATTCTTATATAAACCCAAATATATATATATAACAGATTAGAACACACTCCGATTAGAGAACACACCTATTCTATTTAACGGTCGATATATTATTGAATCTGTTATATATATATATATATATATATATATATATATATATATATATATAATTAAAAACTTGAAAAAAGATTCCGGAGTACTAATTACGGCGACAAATGTAAAGTAACAAATAGAAAACTTCCAGATTGGTTCACTTTGCTTCAATATTTTGATATCCATTGTCATCAGACAGAAGTAAGCCACTTGAATAATACCAGAGAACTGAAGTATCCGGCGACACGAAAGTATCTTCGTTTCTTCTTCTCGTTTTGTTCAGCCTTTCTTTCACTATACTGCAGCATATTACTCATATATATATATATATATATATATATATATATATATATAATCTAGAATATTCAAAAGAACACAGAGAAATGAAATCACTGAAACTCACTACTATATTTTGATGGCCTCGTTATCAGGAAGATAGAAGTGAATGGCTCCAAAGGCTGATAACGACTCAGTTAAAAAAAAGGCTGTTTTGAGTATCTGTGATTTCATTTCTGTGTGTTCTTTTAACAATTTTAGTTTACTCAGTTTGAAGAATCTGTTCATCTAATTGGATATATATATCAATTAAATTAAACAGTCCAAAGGACTTTTAAATAAAAGAAAATTATAACGAAAGTAACACAAAAATAGAAACAGGCGTAACTCACTTCTGTTTTGTGACGATCGTCGTCATCAGGAGGCGAAGAGTCACGCAGAAAGACAGGTTACAATCCTATATACAAGTATATAGAAATATAGAAGTGACTTATGACTGTTTCATCTCTGTGTTACTTTCGTTATAACTTTATATATATATGAATGATCAAACCAAAATATGATTTGAGAAAAAAAGACTAAGAACTTTCAACCGTAACAAGCGGTCTTCATCAGAGTCAAAAACCCATTGAGTTGTGTATTGTTTCTACGTGTTCTTTTCTTGCAATATATATACATACATATATATATATATATATATATATATATATAAAGATTCACATAAACACGTGAAATAACAAAATCAATGATCAAACAATAATATGAAATGGGAAAAAAAGACTAAGATCTTTCAACCGTCACAAGCGGTCTTCGTCAGAGTTAAAAAACCAACGAAGTCCGCTTGTTACTGTTGAAAGATCTTAGTCTTGTTTTCCCATTTCATACTGTGGTTTGATCATTGATATATATATATTAATATACTTCGAAAAAAATGAAAGGTCCGTGTAGACAATAAAAACTTTAACACATAGGAAAGAACACTGAAAGTCACTACAGAACTCATTTCGATATTTCGACATCCGTCGTCATCGAGAAGAAGTGCGAAGTACTCGCGTTGAGAAGCAAACTACTACTTGGAGTGAGTTCTGTAGTGACTTTCTGTGTTCTTTTCTATGTGTTAAAGTTTATATATATATATATATATATATTTATCAACAGGAAAGCGATCCATAAAGGACAACAAGGTTTCACAATAAACGATAGACACAGATTAAAGATACGAATAAATTTATAGTCTCTAATTTTCGGTTGAACCATCATCAGGAGAGTTGAGATAGGGACACCAAGCGCACTTATGAAGTCACTGTTGGTCTGTCTTTAGATTACAGTTGTTCGTGTAGTACTGGTTGCTGTTCTAATGTGTGTTATAAATTTACAAAAAAAAACAACTTCAAGTTTAAGCGCAGAAGCAAGTATGAAGTCCGTGAGATCCATCTGAACTAGCTCTTATATCCTATTGTTTACTGAAGCATATTAATTATTCCTTTACAATCATCGCTGTTCGCAGACAAAAACAACTTTGTCGGAAGAAAGGACTTCAGACATTGTAGGAAGAACGTGCTTTTCACTTCATTGTTCTTTGTTCAGAAATAGCGTCTTTAACAGGCTAATGGTATTTCCAGACTGTTGTTTGAATGCTTTAACAATGGATATAGTATTACTTCACGTCTCTTGTGAATTTATAAGGAAAGGCAAGTTATTCAGTTAATCATAGCATATCGAGATCAACTGCATCAGCTTAATAAACACGCAACATATCAAAGAATTATATAAAAAAAAAATACAATTTATTCTATTCATTTTGTTATGTCAATTTTCACTTTATATATTCAACTTTTTGTTTTCTTTTCTCTAAAAAAAAAATTTTAGTTATTTAATTATTCAATGTTGAAAGTTTTAACAAATATGTTTGAGATGTAGATATAATGTGATAGATGTGACACATATAATTATAACTGAGTGGACGCATTTACGTCTCCGTTCCTTCATTCTTTCTCCTTTTATTTTCTTTCTTTCTACTCTCCTGAAGACGGCAAGACGCCGAAATTATCGAGATTCGTGAGTGTTCGTCCTTTTTCTTGTGTTCTCTAGCTGTAACTTTAATTATATCTACATATATATATATATCAATGAGTTGGGTTTTTGACTCTGACGAAGACCGCTTGTTACGGTTGAAAGATCTTAGTCTTGTTTTCCCATTTCTTATTGTGGTTTGATCATTGATTGTTGTTTCACGTGTTTATGTGAAATCTTTATATATATATATATATATATATATATATATATATCAGTGGCGACTCCTGACCTTTTTCTTTAGGCATGCAATTTTCAAAGAATAAAAGAAATACAGAGAAATACCCTTCTAATTCTCATGTTCAGTCTTTTCATGTTGCACAAAAGGATAATGATGTATTAAAAACATTTTATGGGGATTTGAATCAGGTTTTATTTGGAAATACTTTTAACATTAACTTTTATTAACCAATACAATAAAAATAGGCAAAAATTGTTTTTATTAAAGAAAGAGATACACAATACATCATTTGAATAAAAACTTCTTGCAAAATTCTTCGATAACAAAACCATAAAACTTCTCTCTATCTGCCATGAAATCTTTAAGTAAATGTCTTTCAATTGAAATTAGGGATAAATTAGACAATCGCTCTTCACTTTGGGAGCTTCGTAAATAACTTTTAATTCTTTTGAGGGCAGAAAACGATCTCTCAACACTTGCTGTTGTTATGGGAATAGTCGTAACCAAATTCATGAGTTTATAAATTTCCGGAAGACCTGTGTGCAAATCACTTTCCAGTATGTATTTGATGAGCTCAGCAAGCCTGAGTTGCAGTGTATGCAAACTTCGTTCTTGTTTCTCTTGGCAATTAAGAACATTTTCATTAACCAGAAATGATAAGAGTAAACCCCTGCATTGGGAAGCTTAGCGCAATCATAGAAAATGGTTCCTTAGCGTGTAGTGGAATAAAAAAAAGGGGTTCCTTTAAATATTTCGAGTCTCGAACATTTTGGTTTCTTTAAAGATGAATTCTATGCATGCAATGCATGCGTTGCATTCCCTGAGAAATCGCCACTGATATATATATATATATATTATAGTTTTGAGTATGTATAACTTTATATCTCAAAGTTCAAAGATAAAATTTTTTTGGTTATATATCTGATATAATAATGCATTTACATTACAAAAATGGATAAACATCTTCCCTCGTATTTCGGTGTCGAAGTTCAGCTTTTAGTTTACTGTTTGTTGCATCCAAACACGTCCTTGCATACTATTATATCTAAACATTTTTTAAAATCGTGTTGGAAGAGTAAATTTATTTCACTGTTTTTTTAATTTTTTTAAATTTACAGTGAAATCTCTGCTGACTGTTTGCGTGGTTTATGTTAAATTATTATTCAGCAACCAATAATGTTGTCCTAAACTGTTTTTTGTTAAATTTAATTATGTTATAGTTAAAAAAAAATAGCTATGGTCACTTAAAACAGATCTTGTTTAGACAATAATGGACAATTTATTTTAACAAGTGAATTGGTTTTGAAAGTTAACTTTTTCTTTCTTTTTTTTTTTTGTTTGCAAAATATAATTTTAGAAAAAGAAACAAAAAATAATGATACTATATAGGCTTATAGGAAAAGCTGTGATTTTAGGGAAGATTGCCCATTTGGCCTGCAGAAAGGAAGGCTAAAACGATTTATTGTTCCAAAGAGATTTTCTAGTCGTTAGTAAGGATGGTGGTAGAGTCAAGTGGTTGTTATCACATTTTGGATTAGCACGGTTGAGAGAGAGAGCATTAACCTTGTTTGGAAAACGTGCTCGCGCTCTACAGATATTGCAGTATCATTGCTAAAAACACCCATTGATGCCTTTACTGGATAGTTGCATTAAAAACTCACTCTTACACACTATTATATCTGAACGTTTTCTTTTTTTTTAAACTCGTGTTTAATGGTTATCTCATTACGGTTTAAAGACTAACTGATGTAACATATACAGGCCTCAAAAGTATCATTGATGAAAGGTCAAGATCAAGACTTGCTCGTGGTTAGCGCGCTTGCTGCAGCTACAGCTTCAGCAAATCTGAAGTTTTCTGTATTACACAAAACATAGACTCCTAAAAATAATATATGTTGTTCTTTTAATTCAACCATGTCGATACCAGTAACATTTTACACATTATATCCAACTTTACATATTATTTAAATTTTAAAGTATTTCACATAAACACGTAACAACAATCAATGATCAAACCACAATAAGAATTGGATAAACAAGACTAAGATCTTTCAACCGTAACAAGCGGTCTTCTGTCAAGTCAAAATACCCAACTGAATTGAGTTTTTGTATTACAAGACCGCTTGTTACGGTCTAAAGATCTTAGTCTTGTTTTCCCATTTCTTATTGTGGTTTGATCATTGATATATATATATATATATGTTTGTGTGTGTGTATGTGTGTGTGTGTGTGTGTGTGTGTGTGTGTGTGTGTGTGTGTGTGTGTGTTGTATGTGTGTGTGTGTGTGTGTGTGTGTGTGTGTGTGTGTGTGTGTATGTATGTATGTGTGTGTGTGTGTGTGTGTGTGTGTGTGTGTGTGTGTGATGTGTGAGTGTGTGTGTTTATGCACTATGATTCAAAATAATATTGTAAAACACGGACTGATTGAAAACTAAAATGTTGTTTACACACGAAAAAATACTTTTCTCTTCGTAAAACTAAATATATGGCCAATTATAATACCCTATTGATAATTTATGCAACAAAAACTTGCTAACAATATTTGTCACCAAAAAAAAAGAAAGTTTCGGTGAAAGTGTAAATATGTAAAGAATATTTAATTGAAATGATGATGAGTGTTGACAAATGGTTAGAGAGACATCGTTAACTGCCATATTGTGTCTGGAATCTTCAAACAATATCTGAATTTGAAAGTAACTCATGACCTTAAAAACTATTATTTACTTTTTTTTAAAAAAAAAACAAAAAAGTCCTGGTATGGTATAACAAAAAAGATGTGGTAGTAGTTAAGTTGGTTTTCCAAAGAAATAAGCCACACTTCCCGACTCTAGAGGGTTCTAAAGACAAAACCCTATAAGTGTTAACAGAGGAAAATAATCCACTTCTTTCATTAACAATACAAAATACTTATTTTAACTTATTTTACATTCATTAATAATTTAACATTATAATATTTTTTTTTTCTTAAATGTCTATACTGTACAAAAGTATTACAAATTGTTTATAGCCACGTTTTTTATTTAATGAGGAAGGCTTAACAGGCCACTCCTCTCCATAAACCAAGACCTTACGTATGAGAGCCAGTCTTTGTGGTTCTCTCAAACAGCATTCATACACCAAGTGTCTAGGAGATTGGGGTGTCTCCGCGTTACATGCGCATGATGGACTAGAAGCTATTCTCAACCTATTCAGGTGTTCTTTAAATGGCCCATGTCCTGTAAGTATTGGGATAGTTTATAGTTTATTTGGAAATGTTTCATGGATAATCTTTGTTTTATACTAGGAAAATATTATATAATAAAATACGTACGTACGGGGTGTTCCAAAAGTGTTGCCCACATTTTGACATTGAATATCTCGGAAACTATTAAAGATATAAAAACGAATCTGGTAAAATCAGAAAGCTTGTTATTTCAAGTTTTACATGAAATGTTCAAAGATGTTCAATGTGAGCACCATTTGTTACACGATATACATCAAGCCGATAGTCAAATTCTTGCCAAACGAGTCCCAGCATTGCATTGTCAATGGTTGAAACAGCTTCTGTTATTCGTGCTTTGAGTTGAGTTGCGTCCCGTTCTTTTAGCTGGACATAAGCACCCATCTGTTGTAAATTTACTATCCCATCTCACTATGGACTTCCTGTATGGTAGCTCCTTTCCGAATTTTCGGCGAAATGCACGTTGAACAACAGTGCATGACTCAGTTTTTGCAAATTCAAGCACACAAAACGCCTTTTTCGGTTGAGAGAACGCCATTATTGGGTTTGAAAAGAAATACAAAAACTAATAGCCTTGCAAAAAACTTGATATAATTTGCTTTAAAATAGCAAAACTTTTATCTTAATACCATTCATAGTTCAGGAGATATGAGAACTTCAAATTGGGTCAAGACTTTTGGAACACCCCGTATTTAAAACTTATAGGGTTGTTTCCTGCGAGAGGGGTAGGCGGCAGATTACGCTGCAAAACGTATCCCATTATACGAATAAATCAGATACGAATCCTCCCCCGGAACGATTTAATTTCGTATCTCGAGGCATTACTCTACAAATGATCTCTTGTTGTCATACATATCAAAGAATTAGACTGTTCAGCTAGATCGTTGCTTTAATAGCAGCGACTTTCTCCTTAAATGAGTCAATTGAACTCCTAGTTCAAGACCATTTTGAATACATTGCTTGCGTGTTTATTCAGGGTCAGGTCGTGATAAGCATTTGTTCTGCACCACATACACACCCTATACTCGTACATCATTCACCAAACAAAACAAACCCCTAACATCAAATTCACCTTCCATAAAACACTTATTAAATCCTATCTGAGCATTATTCCAGTTTTGATTGAATTTCATTCTATTTAATTGAAATGAAATTGATTACAATCACAAAATCTTTTCTCTTTGATTCTATGTTTTTATTTAGTAAAAGCGTGCCAAACAAAACATTCATTCATTTCCCGTTGATTATAGTCCTTACGTGTAATTAGCACTCATAATTAGAGCAGAAATAATTATTAGAAATATCCGAGTAATTATAATATAATAGAGCCTTGAAATTGTCAATAAAAATATATAATTATTTAATAAGATTTTACTCTCTCCGGCTAATGTAGTCACTTTTCAGGATATAAAAGTTTTATGGAATATATAATACTAATATTTACTCTGGAAACGAAATTTGGTATTATAGTACAATAGTACAATATACTATTGTACTATATATATATATATATATATATCTTTTTTATAAGTATCTTTTTTAAATAAAATAAATTCAAAACGAAGGAAACACACATAAAGACACAGACATAACTCACATCGATATTTCGACCATCGTCGTCATCAGGAGGTGTGAAGAGCGAAGAGTCCCGCAGGAAGGCAAGTTGCCGCCTTTTGGTCGAAATATCGATGTAAGTTATGTCTGTGTCTTTATGTGTGTTTCCTTCGTTTTGAATTTATTTTATATATATATATATATATAGTACTGTATATTGTACAATATAGTACAATACAATATACATGCATATTGTTAATACCACTGAGGTTAGTATGATTTATATTAGAAATAGGTAAAACCGTCATACCTCGTAAGATGAACGTGGAGTTGGAGCGCTTTCGGACGTTGTCCATCTTCGATCACAACAAAACATGTGGGTTGTTGAAGATGGAAAACGTCCGAAAGCACTCCAACTCCATGATCATCTTACGAGGTATGACGCTTTTACTTATTTCTACTATAAACAATACAATATAGTGTTTTTTCTCATTTCTTATTTTTGCCTGACTCAAGTGTATTTAGAGTAGGGTTTTTTAGCGAGAGTCTGACATCGTACAAAAACTGAAGACATGCTCTGAATTTTTTTAATCTTCCGCATGAAAAAATCCAGGACCAGAGTGTTCAAGCTCAGAGGAGAGCTTGCAAGCCACTTGGCTACCCTGATACCCTAAAAACTTTTTTTTTTTGTTTTTTAATGCCCGCATACTTCTATAGGCTTTCGCCTTTTAGACTGTACTAGGAGCAGGAACTGAGGCTGATTTCGTAAATATTATTTGGTAAACTAACCTAACTATTGCAACACGTTATAGGTTATTTTTTACGATGGTTACAGGTCCTTTCTGAAGGATGATGTTCTCAGATTTATTCATCTCAGACGTAAATAAGTCGAAAGGTAGGTGGGTATTGAACCCTTGGCTTACCAGTTTAGAGGCGAGTACTTTAACCACTTAGCTGAACCTGGCCCCCATTTTTTTTTGATGTTAGGTTAGGTTGCAGTGGCAGTCCCACAAGGGAATACACGTAGGCCAAGCATTGGCCCGGCCCTTTGTGATACCACACAATGAAGAGTGATTCTACAGTGGGAGTCTTAAATTTTGCCTAACTCAAATGTATTTAGAGTAGGGATCTTTAACGAGTACCTGACATCGTACAGGCTCGGGCCCGACGGTTTAACGTCCTTCTCCGAGGGACGACGTGCTCAGATTTATTCACCTCCCGCGTAAATCGAGGGCCAGGTGAGGATTGAACCCCGGTCCTATGAGTTCAGAGGTGAGCACGTAACCACTGAGCTAGCCTGGCCCCCCTTTTTTTTATGTTATTTATTACATTTAGTTGAGCGGCAAAGGGATGAGATAGGGTCGAGAGAGGCTTGGCTGAATGGAAGGAAAGTGAGAAGAACGCATCACCTTTCACTGGCTGGTGGCCGAGTGACCGGCGCGAAAGCTAACGGACCAGCAACCTTGGCCCACACACCCAGTCGCCTCCCTCTCCTCTCTATATCGCGGCCGACGACAACCTGCCCTTCGCCGGCGCTCCCTCACCACCAGACCAACTGCCACAACCACCTTCAACACTACTAGGTCACATCATTGCCCATATACTTCCACCGAAATAATAACTTATTTCCACCGAACTTAGCTATATTCATAATAAAAATAAATATTGATACAGCTTCTCGACCACTGATTCTTAAAGTTCAAAGATGGATTTACTGAGGATTTTGGTCTTTCATACTGGTAACATTTCTTTCTAACATTCAAGTCATCTATCTGG
This sequence comes from Hermatobates lingyangjiaoensis, assembly GCA_026182355.1. NCBI lineage: Eukaryota > Metazoa > Arthropoda > Insecta > Hemiptera > Hermatobatidae > Hermatobates > Hermatobates lingyangjiaoensis. The sequence continues at coordinate 171,979 of JAPFBL010000301.1, forward strand.
TGTAAAACTTCACCTACATTACGTCTAAGAACTAGTTTCGTCTGTACATCAGCAACAAGATATGGCGTTCTTTTTAATGTTGTGTGTATTAAAGAAGAATTGTTCTCTAAATTCACAAATATACATATATATATATAAAGTAGAGTCGTCGCTCTACCTTTCTGCGGGACTCTTCACCTACTGATGACAACGATGGTCGAAATATAGATGTGAGTTATTCCTTTGTCTATCTGTGTGCTACCTTCTTTTTAATTTGTTTTATATATATATATATATATATATATATATATACAAATTCAATAATATATCAACCGTTGGATAGAATAGGTATATATATATATATATATATATATATATATATAACAGATTCAATAATATATCGACCGTTTGATAGAATAGGTGTGTTCTCTAATCGGGGTTCGATCAATTTTCCAGGATAAAAAATCAAACTCTCGTTGCCAACGTTTTGGTTTTATTTAAAACCTTTTTCAAAGGCAGAAGTAAGAATTTTTTAACTAAGAAAATGAAATTTACATTGTTGTTTCTTTAAATAATGTAAATTTCATTTTCTTAGTTAAAAAATTCTTACTTCTGCCTATGAAAAAGGTTTTAAATAAAACCGAAACGTTGGCAACGAGAGTTTGATTTTTTATCCTGGAAAATTGACCGAACCCCGATTAGAGAACACACCTATATATATATATATATATATATATATATATATATTTTAATAATTTTATATATATCAATATATACAGAGAATGTATATGTAGAAATCCATACCATGTGTGCTATTTTAACTTCTATACCAAGGAAGATGTAGCCTGATGATGAACACCAAGTGTTCGAAACGTGTTGTGTGATTAAATCCTTTTTGTGTGGGAAGTCTTAGTGTTTCCTTTCCTTTCTATTCATCCATTTGTTGTCCATCTAGGTGGTTCTCATAGCAAGGGGCACGGCGGCGATAAACCTCCTTTTTTCATTTAACTAATGATTTCTAATTAATACTTAATTATTTACTTAACTACAAGAAATCTGTTGAAAATTTAATAAATTTCAAACGTTTTCGAGTCTCTTAAATTTATTTTAGCAGATTTTTTTTTTACTATGTATATTGTATATTGAAAAGATCCAAAATTTTTAAATCGTTCGAAAATTTGAATGATTTTAATGAAATGTGATAGATATTTCGTCACTGGCACGGCAAAGAATTTAGACTGCTTTAAATTGTATTTCAGTATTGTGATATACGCCATTTCACAATGTTACGAATATATATATATCAAAATAGAACTAGTTATTATCAAAGCTGTTTTATAGCTGAAACTATTTTCGAAAATAGCCTAAAAAAAATATATGTATATAACATAAAACATATATAGATAAAAATATATATAACATCAAAAGAGAAAAAACAACTGTTTGTGGTTAGAACCTAAATATTTTCTGTTGGACTTTTTAGTACGCCCGTATGATCCCCCATGTAGTGTGCTCATTAACCATGATTACGTTTGAACACATTGACCTCTCCTCATTGGTGATATCCTGGTTATACCATTCCTTAAGCAATAGACTCGCCTGTCTTAGCCTCAGAAGGCAGTTTTAAGTTTTAAATCCTTCAGCCTTTCCTAGTTTGTGTTTATCGGTTTTTTTTTAAATTCTCTTGAAATTCTGTCAATAATGACAATGATGATACGCCTAAATATAAAAAAAAAAAGAATCCATTCAAAACACAGTTGATACTAACTTAGATAACGTGATGAGTCATTGTGTACGTGTTCAAGCTGTTTTCATTCTATATACTTGCAGAACACCCCGAATTTACCAGCCTTATTCGGAATAAAAACTATTTATAATTATTAAATAAAATTTTGTCAAAAAACTAAACTTGAAGTTAGCAATTCACAAAAAAAAAAGCATAAAATTCTGATTATACCAAAGGGCAGGATACCTACAAAAACTGAAAATTCATCATTGAATAATGAATTACTTGCTATACTTGTTGGGTTTGTTAACATTTTTAACATTGTTAACAATTATTTACATTTATGAGGGACGTAGTGACTGACACAGGTTCTTTTATAATAGTGTGGATAAGTTTTTTTTTATTATTACTGTTTAACTGATCTCCTACAAGGTGATAACATCAACCATTTACCAGCATTTTGTTTGATCGGTGATTCTACAGATTCTACTTTGGTAGTCCTACATTTTGCCTAACTCAAGTGCATTTCGAGTAGCGATCTTTAACGAGTACCTGACATCGTACAGGCTAAGGGACCGACGGCTTAACGTCTTCTCCGAGGCACGATATACTCAGACTTATAGCCTTCCGCGTGAATAAATCGAGGGCCAGGTGGGGATTGAACCCCAAACCTACCAGCCCAGAGGCGAGTACGTTAACCACTAAGCTAACCTGACCCTTAATGGATAAGGTCTTTAATCTATCAACTAATTTTCCTAATATGACAATATGCTGTTTTAAATTTTATTTGATAACTAAATATTTTTACTTTACTCTAAGTAAAAATAGGGGTATCAAGAAACATCTATTTTTATGATTTTGACAGATTTACTTGTTTTGATGTTCCCTCAACCCTGTGCCCACCAGTGCAGAGGCGAATACATTAATCTCTTAGCTAACCTGGTTCCAATTTTTATTTTAAAGGAAATTTTTAAATAGCTTGAAATGAATATGAATTCATTTAATATTCAAATGCTATCAAATATTAAAATAAATGATCAAATATTGAACAAAAATAGTTTTATTGACATAAAATACATAATACACAATTCTATATTGACCAGAAACGTTATAGATGTTACGATTTTGACGTCTTTTCATTAGCCCATTATGACAAGCATGGGCAACATGGTCTTGTATTGTTTAAAGCTAGACCAAACCTCTATAAAGTAAGAAAATAAGTGTTTAAGAATAAATATAAAAAAAAATTTTATTTTTCTCTTTCAAATCTATCAAGCACTGCGTTGTAACGTTTTACATAAAATTGAATACAATTAATTAAATACATTCATTCGAAAATATCATGAATTATTGTAGGGTAAAAAGCTAATGAAATAGTCTCCACATATCGAAATTTAATAGTATAAACAACACATTTCGACACGTAGTGCTCTTCTTCAGGCAGCAAGGTAACTAAGGATATACCAAAGACACTCGCCCTTAGTTAAGGGTGAGTGAACACGTAGAACACGTAGTGCTCTTCTTCAGGCAGTAACGTAACTAAGGATATACCACAGACACTCACCCTTAGTTAAGGGTGAGTGAACACGTAGAACACGTAAGAACACGTTGTGCTCTTCTTCAGGCAGTAACGTAACTAAGGATATACCATAGACACTCATCCTTAGTTAATGCCTGAATAAAAACACTAGTTATTCGAAACGCGTTGTTTATACTATTATATTTTTATATGTGGAGACTATTTGATTAGCTTTTTACCCTACAATGAGTAATGACCACATAATAACTGATTGCACTACCTTTGTATCACGAATGAATTCATGCAATCACATAAAATGAATTCCTGATGATAAATCAAATATCGCCTTATTATGATTACTGTAGATAATCTATACTGCAGTAATTAAAGGACTTTTTTTCCATGAATATTGTTATTAGCAATTTGTTTCAATTTAAACAACACGGATTTTGCTTTCCATTGCAGCGCTGCTCTCTTTGTTTTGTCTTCTTTTCTTCTTTACTTCACTGTTACAAATGAGCAATTATTTCCTTTGCCGGGAAAAGAAATAAAGAGATGAAATAGAGTCCCAATTCTCACAAGTTTACCTCCGATGTAAAGAGTTTCTGTTATGCTGTAAGGTGGACGGAAACAATGATTTCGCCTTTCAACTGGCCTGAAAAAAAAACTTTTTCATCAAGTCTGCATGGTATTGAACCATAAAATTGCATCTTTATTAAAGAAAAACACAATCTTTGAAACACGCAATATATTTGAAACACAATCTTTGAAACACCTATTTTCTTTTTTCTTTTATCAAAGTTTGGTCTAGCTTCAAACAATACAGCACCTTTAAGCCTTCGTGTATATATATATCTTCAGGTCTACATCAATAAAGAATTGAATTACAGTAATATAAAAAATTTTTATAACTTATAAATTTGTTTCATGGTACAGTAATTAAATTCTATGTTGATGTAGTCCTCAAGATGTCTACAAATTCAAACGAAACGTCGGCTTAAATGTGTTTTATTGTTTGAAGATACACCAAACCTTGAGAAAAACGAAAATAAGTGTTTAAAAAAATATATAAAATATTTTTATTTTTCTTTTTTTATCGAGGTTTAGTCTAGCTTCCAGCAATAAAACACTTTTAAGCTAACGTTTCGTCTATATTTGTAGACATCTTCAGAGCTACATCACTACAGAATTTACCTACAGTAACATGAAAAAAATTTATTAGTTACATTATTTAATTAATATACAAAATTCCTTGGTATTTTCCTATTTCAAGGTAATTGTGTATATTAATTATAAAATGTAATTTATAATTTTTTTTTATGTTACTGTAATTAAATTCCGTATTGCTGTACCTTATTTTGAGGGGGTAAAAATAGAAAATCGAAAAAATGAAATTAATAAAAAGCTAACAAAAACTGTGAAATTTTATACCAACATGAGTTTGATGTAGCTCTGAAGATTTCTAAAAATATAGACTAAACGTTGGTTTTGTCTATAATGCCAATTTTTGGTATTCTAGAATTTGGTATTAGAAAGAGATTTGATTGATCCCTAAAAGTAACCCTACAGTAATATTTTAATTATTTTTTTTTATTTTTTGACATTTAAAAAGGTAAACCTAAAAGTTAGTTTACTTTCAAGCAATGTGGAGCTTTCTTTCAGTTTTATTGAATAAACGCGAAATGACCTAAGAATGTTATTTGAATTCAGGTCACCAGATTTCAATCTCTGGTTTTAGAGAGGGAGAAAGGAAGTCATGGATTGTCTTTCCTTTACAGTTTCGTTTGAAAAAGAAAGAATGCAGACAGAATAGAAATAACTTTAGTCGTAAAAATATCTATTATAATAAATGCTTAAGAAATACAAAGTGGGTAGTTGATGTTAAGTACAGTGTCTGAATCGACAATAAGTGCGAAAGTTCGGCTAATCGAAACTATGTACACACTTGTGGCTAATCTAAACCATCGTACACACTTGTGGTTAATCTAAACTATCGTATACACTTGAGTAACACCTATAAATAACTGTTACACTTAAGGTGGTTAACTCTCAAAACTTTTTTAAAAATACAATTAAAATAAATTTAATAGAAAACAATGCACAAGTAAAGTAAATTTTTAATTGGATATTTATTTTTTTTTTACTTTTTTTGGTTTTATATATGAAATATAGAGATGTGAAAGTTTTGAAGTCAGCTGAGACCAAAAAATAGGTTTCAATAATTCGACTATATATATATAAAATAAATTCAAAACGAAGGAAACACACAGAAAGACACAGACATAACTTACATCGATATTTCGACCATCGTCGTCATCAGGAGGTGTGAAGAGCGAAGAGTCCCGCAGGAAGGCAGGGTGGTGACTCATATAACTTTTCAGTCATAGGAGGTGACCTCCTGATGACGACGATGGTCGAAATATAGATGTGAGTTATGTCTGTGTCTTTCTGTGTGTTTCCTTCGTTTTGAATTTATTTTATTTAAAAAAGTCCGCTGGACCGTTTCTTTTAATTGTATATATATATAAAAGATGAAAAAACAACACATAAAGAAAGAGAACACTTACTGGATTAATATTTCGAACCAAAGTTCGTCATCAGGAAGAGAGTGGAAGGGAAGAAGAAAAGGTATGTGCGTTCAAGAGTGGGTTTCACAAAACTGTCATGGTGACGACCTTCCACCCACCGTCTTGAACGCACTGATGACGAACTTTGGTTCGAAATATATTGATCCAGTAAGTGTTCTCTTTCGTTATGTGTGTTTTTTCAGTTATTTATCTGTCCAGTTTGTACTGATTTCATATTGTGGTTGATCATATATATATATATATATATATATATATATATATATATATATATAAAAAGATTTCACATAAACACGTGAAACAACAATCAATGATCAAACCACAATCAGAAATGGGAAAACAAGACTAAGATCTTTCAACCGTAACAAGCGGTCTTCGTCAGAGTCAAAAACCCAACTGATTTTTGACTCAGTTGGGTTTTTGACTCTGACGAAGACCGCTTGTTACGGTTGAAAGATCTTAGTCTTGTTTTCCCATTTCTGATTGTGGTTTGATCATATTATATATATATATATATATATATATATATATAATATTCAATAATATATCAACCGCTGGATAGAATAGGTGTATAATGTAATCGGGATTCGGTCAATTTTCCAGGATCAAAATCAAACTCTCAATGCCGACGTTTCGGTTTTATTTAATACCTTTTTCATAGGCAGAAGTCAGAATTTTTGAATTAGAAAAATGATGAAATTTACATTATATAAAATGAAGTAACAATAGGTAGTTAGTGAACTAACATCTTAACTGGTCAAAAACTTGGACCAGACTAGTCAACGTTTCGATGTATTTGTACATCATCTTCAGGACTAAAATTAGAGTAAGAACTATAATACATTTACCAAAACAATCTACAACTCTCATAGAGAACTAACACAAATTTTTGAGACTAACATACATACAAAAGGTTATTTTATAATCAGAGTTGTTAAGTACACATCTATTTCAAAGTATCATTTTTGGAGATTATACATATATATATATATATATATATATATATATATAATATATATATATATATATACTTTTCAGAGTAAAGTTTAGGTACACTTTAACTCTGTAGTCTCTAATTTTTGTTTTAACGATCATCAGGTGACAAATTCTTGGTAAGTGTCAAATAAAACATGACATTAAATATTACTAACAGTGTCACCAAATGTTCCATCATTTTTAAAGTAACTGTATAGATATACTATAAAGATGTTTGTTTTGCTATTTAACCATAACGAATCCCAGAAATAAAAAAAAATCTATTGATTTGTAGCTACATAAAGAAAATATCTAAATTGTTAAGTTTATTTTGATACGAAAGACATTTTATATCATATTTCTAAAATTTCTCAAACAATTTTTTTAACATGTCATGAAAAAATTTCATCGAAAAAATGGTGATCCGATGTCACGTCCCAGGTGGTCATTTGCCACATGACTTGTTTCCCACATAACTACGTGTCTTTACTTTCTAAAGGAGTAAGAACAATATTATTTCAAAGAAATAAATAGTTATCATTTAAATTTATTCTAAATTAATATATTATTTAAATTATGGATAATCAATTTAATTTTCCAAGATGTCATTACACGAGAGAACAACACATTGGGTAAAGATCGTCCGGTTATCGTAAATTGATTGATTGAGAGTCGTAAATTTTCCTTAATTCAAGTATATTTAGAGTGTGGATTTTTAACTTGTTCCGGACATCGTGCAGATTCTGGACTGACGGTTTAACGTCCTCTCTGAAATATGATATGATCAGATTTTTTTTTACCATCTTCCGCAAGAATAAATCCTTGGGTATTGAACCACGAAACTATCAGTCCAATAGGAAAAGCACGTAAGCCACTGGGCTACCCTGGCCCCTTTGTGTTATAGTAAATTGAAAATAGTCTTGTTAAATAATTTCAATGTCAGGTCATGGAGAAGATCTGCGATCATGGAGTCATTCTTCGAGTGACAGTGGACTGTGAGGATTTACATTGTGCCGTGTCCAATGGTCTCTCTCTCACTCCTCCTATTCACTGTTAGACCTATTGTTCATTTCGTTGCACTTTCTTCTCAAAATCGTATCAAAACTAGCTCCGAGAAACAGTTGTATTCTAGAAAAATAATATCCTGATTTATAATAAAAATTATTATTTTTATTATAAATTTATTAAACTTATTTCAATTTTGATATTCCATACTTACTGGCCTTACAATAATCGTCTATTACCTTTAATTTTTTTTTCAAAAATCAAATGTTTTTAAATATATAATTCTTTATTTTCACTTTATTTTTTTTTTCACAGTTTTTCTTTCTTAAGTAGTAAAAAAGTTTTTCATAGAAAAAACTTTCTATAGTTTTGCCATACCACGAATCATTGGACCCCCTTCCAAGATTAGCCAAACAACTTGATTTTAATATAGTGTTTTCTAATCGTAATAACGTGGGTAACATGTTAACAAAAAACTCTCCCAGCGAATTGGAGTCCGCTGGTATTTATAAAATACCGTGCAAAAATTGCCATAAAATTTATATTGGTCAAACTGGTAAATCATTAAAAACACGTGTAAAACAACACCAATATAACGTAAGTAGACAGGAAAAAAGTAGGGCCTTATTCTTGCATATAAAAAATGAAAATCATCATATTGATTGGACAGGAGCTAAATTTATTACCTATGAAAAATCAATGTTGTTAAGAAATATTATTGAATCGTCTCTAATTAAATTTAATAGATCAAATATTATAAACATTAGTAACGGTCTCTTCAAACTTGATACTTTTGTCACGAGGGCAATAGCCTCTTCAAAGAGGGTTGACAGCTAGCGGATAGTTTTTTACTTTTTCTTACTGTACTCCTTTGTTTCCCCAAACATCCCTTTCTGGACATTAGTCCTTTCCTGCACTTTCACCCTTTTAAAATACCACTCTTCCCTCCCACTCTTCTCAACTCCTCACCAGATGTTTTCTGCATCTAGTGTTCAGTTGGGTTTTTGACTCTGACGAAGACCGCTTGTTACGGTTGAAAGATCTTAGTCTTGTTTTCCCATTTCTTATTGTGGTTTGATCATTGATTTTCTTAAGTAGTATGGAATTTAAAATTATTCAAAAAAAAAAAAATAGAAAAATAAAATGGTTATTGTACTGTTGAATAACATTATTCAAAATTTAATACAAAAAGTTCGTTTGTTTTCAACCACCATACGAAAAATAATATCCGTCATTATCTATTCTTAGAACAACACAAAAGACTTTTACCTTTTGTGCTGTTCTAAGGATAGAAATTGTACTTCAGTTATTTGACTAGCAGTGGAGTAGCAAGGGGGGATGGGTGGGAGGGTCGGACCACACCAGGTGGCATTTTTGAGGGGATAAAAATAAAAAATAAAAAAAATTAAAATAATAAAATGCTAACAAAAACTCTGAAATTTTAAACGAGTTTTTCAGGTCGTCATTGTTTTATGTTGGTACAATTACGTAAAATTAGTTTTATGTTTGAATACTGATTTTAAACGAACTTTTCAACTGTTATATTTGCAAATAAAAAATAAATGTATTTCAAATTTTTTCAAAACTAATTTTTAAAGGGGTTAAAAGTTTGTTATATTTGTTTACGTAGCCACTGAATTTAATTTAACAATTTTTTAATGATTTGAATGATATGTTTTTTTTTTTCGAAAAAAAAAAGATTTTTCGAAAACCAAAGAGGTTTTCTTTGATGACGACTGTATATGTATAGGAGTATTATAATAAGTACATGCATATTATTATTACCACTGAGGTTAGTATGATTTATATTATTAATATGGCAACCTACTAAGTTAGGTTAGTTAGGTAGATTAGTTGCGATCGAAGATGGACAACGTCCGAAAGCGCTCCAACGACTCCAAGATAATTTTACGAGGTCTGACGGTTTGCCATATTAATAATATATTATAATAAGATGTAAGTCTCAGACTTAGTGGCCAGGTTAGCTCAGTGGTTAAAGTACTCGCCTCTGGACTGATTGTCCGGGTTTCGATCCCCATCTGGCCCTCGATTTATTCACGCATGAAGTGAATATATCCTGAGTACGTCGTTCCTCGGAGAGGATGTTAAGCCATCGGTCCCGAGCCTGTACGATATCAGATACTCGTTAAGGATCCCTAGTCGAAATGCACTTGAATTTGTTTAATTTAGGACTCCGATTGTAGAATCTGTAGAATCACCTATCAAACAAAATGCTGGTAAACGGCTGACGATATATCCCGCGAGGGGATCGGTTTAAACAATAGAAAAAAAAAGTCTGGGACTATTGACAGCAGTCTAAAATTAAATCCTTTGTTGTAATTCCATGAAAACAAATATTTTGAAGCCTTTTTAATTTTGGAGTTTAACAGATTATCAAAGACCAGCCCTTTCAAATCTTACTTTCAAAACGAGTTGCTATGCCAGTGTTGGCTAAAACTTTAGTTATGAGCAAATCACTCTACTAGGTTTAATCAACGTTACGAGTCATATATTTTACCAGAATCAGAATTTATTAAGTGAGGACTCGAACAAATAACTGATATAACCCAGGCTTGGGTCTGATATCTTTAAATACTCTCTGAGGGGCAGCATATACATGTTTCCGTCTCACATATAAAAAAAAAACCTAGATCTTGGCCGTGATTTGAACCGGCAATCTTCAATATTGAAGACAAGCACGCTTCCTGTTTGGCTACGCCTCAACCTCATTCAGAAAACCAGTCTTATAATAACTCGGTCAAATAATTTAATAAAGGCCCATGTTGTTTGAATTGCTTGTAATTATGATTAAATACTGTTTTACCATATCTGTGAAAAAAATAGTAATATTTTGTAACAGAACATCCAGAACAAATATTATTAATTTCACTGATATACATCTTTACCAATTATAATTATTCATGTTAGAGTATTTTTGAATTATAACCACGCGCTGAGTGGTTAGTTGTTTGCGACTCGAGCAGAACTCATCTTCTTTTTCTCCTGATGACGACAAGAAGGTCGAAATATTGAAGTGAGTTGTCTTGTTTCTACGTGTTATTTTCTTAAAGATCGTTTCACATTAGCTTTCAGTAAATATAAAATTAACGAAGAATTTGTAGTAATGGTGAAAGTGCTTCTAATTAATTTGTAAAGAACAGAAATATATTTTGATAAAATTATATTTAACGGAGAATGTTTATTTTTATTTTAAATTATTTTTAACAAAAATTCTTGTTTCAACAGAACTATTAGCAATAAAAATATTTCAAAAATAAATTACATTATACAAGTGTAAAATTACAAGTAAAAATTATTTCAGAAGGAGATGTATCTTAGAGGTTAAAAATTTGCCTCTTTTATTGAGTACAAATGATTAAATCTGAGATATTTAACTGAAGATGTTTTTTCAGTATCGACATGCATTTCAAATGAATTATTTCACTTATTCACGACTGATGTTTAAAGTTATTCGTGAATTTATTATTTTTCCTGTGAATTTTTATACTGGGGTAAATGAATGATTCTAAGTCTGCACACAAAAACGTTTTTTTATTCAAAGTATGCGTTTCAAACACTTTGTGTTCGTCATCAGGTAAACTTCCTATGGAAGTAGTGGAGGACGAACGTTGATTCAACGTTCGACAGTTGTCTGTCATCCACTCTTTCCATTGGAAGTTTACCTGATGATGAACACGAAGTGTTTGAAACGCGTAGTTTGAGTAAAAAAAAACTTCTTTTACGAGGAGACTTCGTAATATCAATTTACCCCAGTGAATACTACGCAGTTACGGATTGCAAAAATAACGAGTTGTTTATTTTTAATTTAAATGGACATATTATGTTCATCTTATCAGCACTCCAAGTCAAAATATATTTTAATTTTCTTTATACTACGTATTTGCATTTTATGTAGTGTTGCATTTGATTACGTCGTTTCTCATTTGATAACGTCAGTGTAGCATTTGATTACGTCGTTTCTCATTTGATAGCGTCAATATTGCATTTGATTACGTCGTTTCTCATTTAATAACGTCAGAGTTGCATTTGATTTCACTGACGACGTGAAATGAGAAACGACGTAATCAAATGCAACAGTGACATTGTCAAATGAGCACTATCATTTGCAACACCAACATAATAGATCAAAAAACCCTAGAAATAACTACCAAGCACTCATCTCACTTCTGTCACTTTTTCATCTCACCAGTGAACTAAAGTGGACTAAAAAGATGCCAGAACTGTTCATCAACATCAAATCAAACTTTTAAAATAATTTAGCACAGTGACAAAATAAAAGTAACTCTCTATATTTTCATGGCTGCTAAAGATATAAATTTACTGATTTAAGATATAAAAAGCAAGCATGCTGCCTGTTAGCTAAACCTATACTCTCATAAAATAACTAACTAACATATATATATATATATATCGATAAAAAGATTTCACATAAACACGTGAAACAACAATCAATGATCAAACCACAATAAGAAATGGGAAAACAAGACTAAGATCTTTCAACCGTAACAAGCGGTCTTCGTCAGAATGATTCGTCAATCTGACGAAGACCGCTTGTTACGGTTGAAAGATCTTAGTCTTGTTTTCCCATTTCTTATTGTGGTTTGATCATTGATATATATATATATATATGATAATTTTCTCCTGAAGACGGATCATCCGAAAATTTGAGTTTGTAAGTGTGTCTCTTTCTCTGTGTGTTGCTTTTCTTCGTTTGTGAACTGATTTGCGTCCAGTTTGGATCGTTTTTTAGAATTTTAAGTGGAGTATATATATATATATATATATATATATATATATGAGACTAAATTAATAATGATACACAATTTAAAATATAAACAAAGCATGGAGACAAGTTTATGATGATTTGCGATGGAGTAAGTTACCTGTCTACATTGAGTATGAATTGAGAGTAACGTAACTTTTAGGCCAAAGTAGCCAAGTGGCTTACATGCTCGCCTCTGAACTAGTAGATCCTTGGTTCAATACCCACTCTGGCCATCGATTAATTCATGCAGGAAGTGAAAAAATGTGATTATGTCATCCCTTAGAGAGGTTTAGAGCCTGTTCGATGCCAGGTACTCGTTACAAGATCCCTAATCTAATTAAACTTAAGTTAGGCAAAATTTAGGACTCCCAATGTAGAATCAGTCTTCATTGTGTGGTATCATAAAGGTCCAATGTTTGGTAAATGTATATTCTATTGTGGGACTTTTGCTGCAATCTAACCGAACCTTACGTAACATTGGATTTAAGGTGGACATAGCGTCATCCTAATCAGTAATAGTACATTTGATTAGCACTATTCAAACTAAACCAATTTTAATTGCATCACCTATCTTTTATTATTTAAAGTAACTCATATTTGTTGAACATATATATATATGTATATATATTTGTAAAATAACACAATATCACTCTGTTTCAGGGAATGCAGCTGTGCCTATATTTTGTGCTCCTTTTACAGCCTCTTCTTACTTTTTCGGTAAGTTTTATTTTTTAAACTTATATAAAAAATATTATAAATTACTAAAACTTAAAATTAATTACTATCTATGACTTATTTAACTTGTACATATCCTATTTGAAAAGGAGGAGAGGTGGAATAATACAATTTTTATTGGATATGTTGTGAATATATGAGGCACTTAAGCCAAAAAAGAGAACATTTTAGTTTTTTGAAAATTCTATAAACAAATTATTTGTAAGGAGGGATTGGCAATTATCCATCACGAGCTGAAATTCTGTTTTGTAAAAATTATTTTCTAATTGAAAATGGTAGCCAAGTCAGACATAATTTTATTTAATATAGTTAATGGGTTAGTTCCACTGAGGTTAGTAATATTAGAATTAGTAGTAATGCTGTCCGTCATACCTCGTAAAGTCTCAGAAAAGCTAGACCGGTTTCGGGTCCGTCCGGATCCCATCTTCAAGTTAGTTGCTCTTAAAGATGGGATCCGGACGAACCCGAAACCGGTCGAGCTTTTCTGAGACTTTACGAGGTATGACGGACAGTATTACTACTAATTCTAATAATTTTATTAACTGGATTATAGTGGTAATAGGTAGGGGAAGGGATTAATTGACCAGTTCCACCTGTAGAAAACTTACAGATGTACAGATTGGTAAACTGACATTTTTCATCGGAACAAATTAATCTATACTGTTTTGTAATATTGATTAATTAGATCTATACTTTATAAAGACTACTAAAATTTGACAAATTAGTGGCCTCAAAAACACCAACAAACCATCTGGAAAGACAAGCTTTCATCGGTTTTTATAACCTTTAAATTACCTCTTTAAAAGCTCTCCCTTCTTAGTACCACACTAGATGTCCTCTTTCACCTGTCAGCTCTATTGTAAGTCTGGCAAAGATCAGTTATTTTGTCTGGATGATCTTAGTCCTTTTTCTGAATTTTTTATTGTAGTTTTCATTGACTGACTTGTTTTTACGTGTTTATATATATATACCATGATAAACGAAAAACGGTCTGGCAGGACAAATTACACCTAAAATAAACTGTAACACATAGACAGAAACATAACAAAAGACTCACTTTTTAATATTTCGCTGTAATAACGGTCGTCCTCAAAAGAAGCAGTGAATTGACGGAGAGACGACAGTCAACTAATCAACTAACTAAACAAAAGTGAGTCTTTGTTATGTTTCTGTCTATGTGTCACAGTTTATTTTAAGTATATATACATATATATATATATAATATATATATATATATATATTCACTGATAAAACGAAATACGAACCAAACTGGACACAATACGAGTTCGAGATTAACAAAGAGCAACACACAAAGTAGGGAAACACACTTACAGACTCAAATTTTCGGGTAATCCGTCTTCAGGAGAAAAGAGAATGGGAGACCAAGCACGTTGTAGACGTAACGGCAAGTAACCGTTACTTGCCGTTGCGTTTACAACGTGCTTGGTCTCCCATTCTCTTTTCTCCTGAAGACGGATTACCCGAAAATTTGAGTTTGTAAGTGTGTTTCCTTACTTTGTGTGTTGCTCTTTGTTAATCTCGAACTCGTATATATATATATATATATATATAACTGAAAAAACACATAACGAAAACACTTAAAACGATCAATATTTCGAAACGAAGTTCGTCTTCAGAAAGACTCTAGAAGGGAAGAAGAGGAGGTTAGTTCTGTCAAGACGTTTGATAGAAAGTCACTTCGTAGCGTAAATTTTTTTATATTTAATACGAGTATTATTATGAGGTATTCTCAATATTATTTTATATTTTATTTTTTCTATTTTTTATAAAAGCTTAGTCCATAACTTTTATTTATGTACCATTTCATCTGTTCATCCCTCAGTTTATCTTTTATTTATTAGTTTTTTTATTATTTTGTCACAATTACTAATTTAATTATAAATTGATTCCTGTCTACCTTATTCTCTGTGGCCGGGCGCGCAAGTGGCAACAGTGATGGTCCTAACCGTCTCTGTACTATGGTAGTGTGCTTGGTGGTTTCCCTCTCTTATCTCTCCTGAAGACAGTTAAAACTGAAAAGTGTGTGTTTTCAATTTCTCTATGTTTCTTTGTCTACATTGAACTCTATATTCTCTCTCTCTCTCTCTGTCTGTCTATATATATATATATATATATATAACAGATTCAATAATATATCGACCGTTTGATATAATAGGTGTGATCTCTAATCGGGGTTCGGTCAATTTCTTAGGCTAAAAAATTAAACTCTCGTTGCCAACGTTTCGGTTTTATTTAAAACCTTTTTCATAGGCAGAAGTAAGAATTTTTTAACTAAGAAAATGAAGTTTACATTATTTAAAGGAACAACAATGTAAATTTCATTTTCTTAGTTAAAAAATTCTTACTTTGCCTATGAAAAAGGTTTTAAATAAAACCTAAACGTTGGCAACGAGAGTTTAATTTTTTATCCTAGAAAATTGACCGAACCCCGATTAGAGAACACACCTATTTAGAACTATATATATATATAGTTCAATATAGACAAAGAAACATAGAAAAATCAAAAGAACACACTTACAGTCTCTAATTTTCGGTTTGAACCGTCTTCAGGAGAGATAAGAGAGGGAAACCAAGCGCACTGGTTCAGAGACGGTTGGAGACCCTTTGAACAAGTGCGCTTGGTTCCCTCTCTTATCTCTCCTGAAGATGGTTCAAACCAAAAATTAGAGACTGTAAGTGTGTTCTTTTGATTTCTCTATGTTTCTTTGTCTATATTGAACTATATTTGTCCGTTTTGGATCGTATTTCCAACGAAAAAGTGTATATATATATATACTTTAACACATAGAAAAGAACACAGAAAGA
Source organism: Hermatobates lingyangjiaoensis (assembly GCA_026182355.1). Classification (NCBI taxonomy): domain Eukaryota; kingdom Metazoa; phylum Arthropoda; class Insecta; order Hemiptera; family Hermatobatidae; genus Hermatobates; species Hermatobates lingyangjiaoensis. Next base: position 188,115 of record JAPFBL010000301.1, read on the forward strand.
CACTACAGAACTCACTTCGATATTTCGACATCCGTCGTCATCGGGAAGAAGTGCGAAGTACTCGCGTTGAGAAGCAAACTGCTACTCAACTATATATACTATACTACTACTACTATATACTCAACTACTACTACTACTATATATATATATATATATATTATTTCCCCTCTAATATCGACAAAGCTTTAAAGAGTGCTAAAGAAACGTTCTTCAATGATGTAACAGAATCCCGCTCAACGTCAATGTCGTAGTCTTACTGTATTAATATAGTCCACTTGATTTTAATATAGCTCTTTCTAACTATATAAATGTAGGCAATATGTTAATTAAAATATAACATTCGAAAAATTGAATCGCCAGAAAAATGAAAGTCATTTAGTTGTTTAATCTTTAATTTCTAATATGTTTTTCTTTAAGTTATATGGTACAACCAAATACAAAAAGTCTAAGGCTTATTAGTTTTTGTTGCTTTAATTGCGTGAATTAGATCAGTAAGTATACTTTAAAACTAGGTCAAACGTTTTTACTTATAATTGTGACATTTTCGTATTTTTGAAGAAATGTTGATGAAATGGAAGAACTGATATGAAATTTGCAAAATTTACTGAGATTTGTTTAGTATTATTTTTGCAGTCTTTATGAACAACAGGTGGTTATGTTGTTCGGTTACTAAATGTATACGCATCTGTCAGCCTGTATTTGTAATGTTACAAATTTGGGACATTACCTGAAGAAAGGTACTGGTGTCTTAATTTCCTTCAAGCCAGCTGTTTTGTTTATGTTTATGAAACAAAAACGAATATCAGACAAGATAAATAGATTAATGTGTTCAAAACGGTGATTACTGCAAAACGAAAATTATCTCGCTTCATCTTAGTTGGGGCCTTGAAGAAGGTGGAACGGCCAAGGGGCGGGTTCAACTGGATACGTGAAGACCCAAGGCTTGGTCTTAAAAGTAGTAGCCTGCTGAAGAAGACCTCAGGTTGCAGCCAAAAGAGGCTGATTGAAGAGTCTTCTGTGGGGGTCCCGTTAGAGCGCAACCAACGCTCCCACGGCCTCCTAATTCTCAGTGTCAAATACTAATTTATTACCGATGTTTAGAGAGTAGGTTTTGCGCACTCATGCACCTAGGACCGGCTCGGCTAGACTTGTTGGCGCCCACTTTTTCCTCAATCAATGTCAATTACTTTTTTTCTTTTCAAAACCAAAACAATATAGGAATTTCCCAAAGTTGATAATCTACTTTTCATTTTACCTTTAATTCCATTTACCTGACAAGAAATCCGATCACGCTACCGCAAATTTCATGAATGCTTACCCACCTTTAACCATCTCTAACCTGTTTTGACTTTATATGTGTTCCTAAGCCATATAACCACCAAAAAATCAAATCAGGCCGACTAGTTTAACGTGCTGCCCTTTAACCATTTCTAACCACCTCTAAGCTAAACTCTTAAATTCCTAAACCCAGATTTCTACCAATCCTATTAGAGGGCTTAAAAGATCTACATTGAGATCTACTCAGCAAAGCGAACTGATCAGAACAATTTATATAGCTCATCGCCAATGGATAACTCTCCACTCTTTTTCATTTAATTTTTTTTATGTAGAATTCATCACTATTACTTCTTACTCCTCTAAAATTAGTTGTAGTATAGTAATAAATAAATAAAAAAATCATTTTCCTTATCTTATTTAGATAAAAAATAAGTTGTTGCTCCTAATTCTATGGTGACCCGTTAGGTTGTTATGTCCTGTGCTAGTGCTTTAATGGCTTATATCTTAATTTGTTCCTCCTAATTCTGTGGTGTCCCATTTGACTGTTATGTCCTATGAAACAGTTTTACCTGCTTAACTATATCTTAATTTGTCCCTCCTAATTCTGTGGTGACCCATTTAGCTGTGATTCCCTAAGCAAGTGCTTTGCTTGCTTATATCTTAATTTGTCCCTCCTAATTCTGTTCTGTGGTGACCCATTTAGCTGTGATTCCCTAAGCAAGTGCTTTGCCTCCTTATATCTTTATTTGTTCCCCTAATTCTGTGGTGACCCATTTGGTTGTGATGCCCTGTGGAAGTGATTTACCTGCTTATATCTCAATTTGTTCTTTCTAATTATATGGTGACCCATTTAACTGTGGTGCTTTAAGGATTTGCTTAAACTTCTTAACGTTTAACCAATTACAATGTACTACACCAAATTTTTAAAAGAACTTATTCATTTAAAAATTAATTTATGATTATTCTCTTTTTATAATTTTTTTGTTTTCGACATGTTGGTAACTTCTTCTATAACAATAAATAGTTTGGCTAACAATACTAGTATTTGTTGTTCTAGTGGTGGAATGTGTGACTCATTTGTTAGATGACTTCTATTTGATTTATGGATGAGGCACATTACCATAGCGCATTATTTTGTTAGACTTTAGCTTTGCTTACTTATGTTTATTAGATAAAAAAAAACTAAGTAAACAAGACTTTTAACCACCAATTTCCAATAATACATTTAACCGATATTCAAACCTTTGATATTCAAACTTCCTATTTTTAGTATTTACGAATTAATTAAGTGGCAGGATTATCAGGTCTTTTTTTAGTCATCCTGCAGATTAAAACATATTTAACCAGACTTGTACATAGATAGCTGGTTGTAGAGTAAAAAGCTAATGAAATGGTCTCCACATATAAACATTTAATGGTATAAACAACGCGTTTCGAACACGTAGTGTTCTTCCTCAGGCATTAACTAAAAAAATACAATGTCATCAGAGAGTTATCTATAGTACAAAGTAAATATAGTACAAAATAAAAATAAAATAAAATAAGGAAGAGAGTACGAACCTAAGGGTGAGAGTCTGTAGTACAACTGACTGGGAATAGGATAGACGTAGGTGAGGGTATGGGGTGTACATCTCTTTCATATTAGAAGGCAGGTACATTTCATTATTACTTTTTTTTCTTAAAGGTTAGGCTGAGCCTTTATATAAATACCACATAGTAACTGATTGGACTACGTTAGAAATAGATCGCTGGCTTGATAGGCACCCAATCCTTTTTTCAGGAGTAGTTTTTAAGGAAAAATAATTGACAAACATTGCTCTATGCTACTCAGTTTTTCCTTTTTATTGTCATTATTCTCTATATGAAATATAGTGGCATAAATGTATTGCGTTTGGGATAAAATTTCATATCTATTTGTATCAACGGAAATGCAGAATTTAAGATCTCATGTAGCCTATAAAATAGATTTTACAAATTTTGTTTGTTGTGGTCTGTGTTGTGTGTGTATATATATATGTGTTGTATGAGTGTTTGTGTGAATGTATATGGTTGTGTTCAAACAACAAATTAAATCAAACTCAAAAAGATAGCACTCAGAAAACATTACAATAACTCACTTCGATATTTCGACGAATCGTCGTCATCAGAAGATGTTACTTGCTTGAGAAGCGAATCCACGCTATAGATTCTCTTTGTAGTACTCACAGTAAAAGTGTTGCCAACATACACAAAAACGGAAATAGACAAAGATTAAAGTAACTAAAAAAAAAAAAAAAGCAACTAAATAATATAAATAGAGCAAATAATAAATTAAAATCAAATAAAACGACTAAGGGAAAATAAATAAAAGGATAAATATGAATAAACAAAACTTAATATAAAATGCTAAGTTATATAAATAAATAAAATTCAAAAAAGGATTAAAAAATAGAATAATGAAAAATGAAAAAAAAAATATATATGTCTAAACCATAGTAAGAAATCGGAAAAATGACAAGGAACTTTCAACCAAAACAAGCAGTCTTCGTTATAGTCCACCTGAGACTGATTCAAAGAATTAGTTGGATATATAAATATATATATATATAAATTCAATAATATATCAACCGTTGGATAGAATAGGAGTATAATGTAATCGGGATTTGGTCAATTTTAGACTTATAGTTGTCTGTTAGACAACTAACAGACTTATTAGTGATTGTATAGATAGAAAAAAAAAAAATAAAAAAAAATAAATAGGAGTATAATGTAATCGGGATTCGGTCAATTTTTGACCGAATCCCGATTACATTATACTCCTATATAATATATATATATATATTATATATATATATATATATATATACACGAGTTCAAAATTCAAGCAAGCACGTTATAGACGCAACGACAAGTAATCGAACCGGCAACCCAATATATATATAAACTACATTGACATAAATAACACACAGAAACGAAACAGGAACTCACTACTATATTTCGATGGCCTCGTCATCAGGAGAATAGAAATGAGTCGCTCAGCAGGGAGACCACAATTTAGTATGAGGAGCGACTCGTTTCTATTCTCCTGATGACGAGGCAATCGAAATATAGTAGTGAGTTTCTGTAGCATTTCTGTGAGTTCTTTATGTCGATGTAGTTTATTTAGTTTGTGGAAGAGTTTCATTGAATTGGATATATATATATATATATATATGATCAAACCACAATATGAAGTGAGACAACAAGACTTACGGGGCCGTCTAAATGAGATTCGGGGTGTTCGTGTCTCGTGCCTCACCCACAAAACAAGATCTTTCAACCGTAACAAGCGGTCTTCGTCAGAGTTAAAAACCCAACTGATTCTGACGAAGACGGCTTGTTACGGTTGAAAGAGCTTAGTCTTGTTTTTCCATTACATATTGTGGTTTGATCATTGATTGTTATTTCACGTGTTTATGGAAATCGTTTTATATATATATATATCTTATATAATATATATAATAATATATATATTATATAATTTTATATATAATATTATACAATATATATATATATATATATATATATATATATAAAGATTTCACATAAACACGTGAAATAACAATCAATGATCAAACCACAATTAGAAATGGGAAAACAAGACAAAGATCTTTCAACTGTAACAAGCGTTCTTCGTCAGAGTCAAAAACCCAACTGATTCTGACGAAGACCGCTTGTTACGGTTGAAAGAGCTTAGTCTTGTTTTTCCATTTCATATTTTGGTTTGATCATTGATTGTTATTTCACGTGTTTATGGAAATCGTTTTATATATATATATATATATATATATAGTTGAAATTTGCCATAACATGTTATGGCAACTGCAGCTAGAGGAAAGAAGAATCGCCCGAAGGATCGAGGCCACCAGCGCAAAGCTAGGGAGTGCAGAAGCTGCTGCAAATTTCAACCACATATGTTTAAGAGAAGACCTGCTGCCAACATGTTCTAATATATATATATATATATATAAATTAATCTACTGCAACGTAAGTTTATTAATCGCGGCTTCCTCCAACACCTTATTAAGAAGTGTACCATCCCGGCTAATATTAAGCATGCTTCTCGTAAAAGTACGCGTAAAGAAGCCACAGATAATAGCTCCTTCCTTACGACAACCTTCATTCCGATTATTAATAAGTTACGCTTCGTCATTAAACAACTATTCCCTCTCCTGTCATCCTCCCCTACCACATCTAATATTTTTACCAGAAAACCCCCAATCTCTTTTAGACGGTCCCGCAAACTAGGCAATATATTTTTCCATAAAAGTTTTAAATGTTCCCGCCCTCCACATTACACTTTTGGTACTAAGCATTGTGGCAAGAAGAAGTGCCTCACTTGTCTTATCATCAACCAGAACCGTTAGTTTACATCGACTGGGAACAATCATCTTTACCCTCTCTCCTTTAACAGTTCCTGCGCATCCAGCAGTTGAGTTTATTGTCTGGACTGCACTCAATGTGCCTCTTTCTACTTCCACGTCACTCAGCCTCCGTATGAAAGGTCACACGTCATCCGTTGTTCAGCGCCAACAGCTACCTGTTGCTATCCATACCAATGTTCATAAACATTCGTTTAATGAATGTTATGTTTTAGGGTACAGGCTTTGAGTCAACTCTCTAATGATGACACCCAAACCACTTTAACGACTACTGATGAAGCCTTCATTTGTTTATTGGACGCCAGATGTCCCCCCTGGTCTTAGCTTGGCCAGATGACTTCTTGTTTATTTTTTATAGTTTATTATTTTGCTAACTCCAGTCATATTTCTTATTTTTGAATTATTTGTTCATGATTTCATCTTTTTCTTTTTCTTCTTTCCTTCTTTACTTTAATTTGAAGCCACGATGGCAAGGTGGCTGCACTGTGTGTCACTTTGTACCGGTTGTGTACCGTACTGTGTGTACCGGACACATTCATATCTCCACTCCTGTGTTACTTTTTCTTTTTCCTTCCCTCTCCTGAGGACGGCAAGACTGGAAATATATTCAACAATTATATAATGAAAATATTATAACCTTATCGTGGTTTGCATCCCTGATGATTATGCATACAAACTTCGAAACGTTCAATAATTAGAAGAAGTTCATTTCCAATACTTAGCTTAAAAAAAACTTATCAATTATATATATATATATATATATATATATATACGTATATATATCAATGATCAAACCACAATATGAATTGGGAAAACAAGACTAATATCTTTCAACAGTAACAAGCGGTCTTCGTCAGAGGCAAAAACCCAACTGAGTTGAGTTTGAACTCAACGAAGACCTTGTTACAGTTGAAAGATCTTAGTCTTGTTTTCCCATTTCATATTGTGGTTTGATAATTCATTGTTATTTCACCTGTTTATGTGAAATCTTGTTTATGTGTAATATATATATATATATATATATATATATATAAACTCAAAAATTGTTATTGACCTCTTCTATTCTATTCACTGTTTCGTTATTGAGGGCTAGGTCAAATAAAAGTAAGATTTAACAAAATTGTGTGTTATTTCTCTATGTGAGTTGTAGATTGTTTTGATAAATGTATTATAGTCTTACTATAATTTTAGCCCTGAAGATGATGTACAAATACATCGAAACGTCGGCCTAGAAAGGAGTTTATTTTCTTTTATTTGACTTAGCCCTCAATAACGGAACAGTGAATATATATATTATATATATATATACGAGTTCGAGATTAACAAAGAGCAACACACAAAGTAGGGAAACACACTTACAGACTCAAATTTTCGGGTAATCCGTCTTCAGGAGAAAAGAGAATGGGAGACCAAGCACGTTGTAGGCGGAACGGCAAGTAACCAACCCGGCAACCGCCAGTGCTGTCAACCGTACCCGGTCTTAAAGTATAAAATTAGGAGAAGATATAAACAGAAGCTCAGATAAGCAGTACTGGTTGGGTAAAACTATAAGTAGGTGAAAAATTATAAACAATATAAGATAAAAACAAACTATAAGAAACAAAAATAATGATAGAGAAAAGAAGAAAAAATAAATAAATAAATAAAAATAAATACAATACAAAAAACTTGCATTGGTTGTTTTAGTAAATAAAAGATAGAGACTGAATAAAAGGGTAAGTATGGGAAACTAGTTAAGAATAAGAATTTAGAAAAATAAAATAGGATAAAACAAACTAGTAGTAAGTGAAGAAGACAAAATAGATATACACAAAATATACGAAAGAGAAAAAAGAAATAAGTACTAGAGAATAAAGAATACTGGAAAAAAAGTACAAAAAAAAAATGAAAAAAAATGTACAAAAAAAAATTATCTTTTAAGGTTAAGTCCAGGTGCACTGCGCGCCCCGAGCAACCAGATGTGAGCCTCCTCAGAGGCTCTAAGGGTCACAAGCACTGGCGGTTGCCGGGTTGGTTACTTGCCGTTGCGCCTACAACGTGCTTGGTCTCCCATTCTCTTTTCTCCTGAAGACGGATTACCCGAAAATTTGAGTCTGTAAGTGTGTTTCCCTACTTTGTGTGTTGCTCTTTGTTAATCTCGAACTCGTATTGTGTCCAGTTTGGATTGTATTTCGTTTTATCAGTGAAATATATATATATATACTTTGAATTGAAATCAGATGGTCCAAACGGACAAATAATTAAAGTTACAGCTAGAGAACACAAGAAAAAGGACGAACATTCACGAATCTCGATAATTTCGGCGTCTTGCCGTCTTCAGGAGAGTAGAAAGAAAGAAAATAAAAGGAGAAAGAATGAAGGAACGGAGACATAAATGCATTTTAAACGTGTATGTGTGTATGTGTGTTTGTGGCAATATGAGTAAGTAATATCACAATTAAAAGCTAAAAACAACAAATGTTATATTTAGTTACAGTTCAACCTGAAACGGACCAGGAAGCTCAGGTCTAATCTTACACTTTCTTAATTTGATCTATGTCTGTTACTAAAGTGAAATTCTCTATCTTACTACTTTCAGTTGACATTTAATATATATAGGTCTCCATTCGCTCAGATATACCATCCTTTAGGATGTATAAACTTTTGAGAATATCCTTCTGGAATAATAATAAAGAATTCTGATTATGTTGATACAGATATTAAAAAATAGACTCAGTAAAAGATATATATGAATTAAACAATCGCAATAAACAAATATATATTAGATACAATGATATAAGGCCTTTCGTTACAACATCATCAAAGAGGTGAATGAACTAAACAAAAAATATAATAACAAGTTAACCTGGTTGATTGAAATCTTCAGGATTGCTGGTATCCCTGTCTGAATTTAATGTTCCTAAAATTGAAGGGTTCCTAAAAAAACTTATTTCTTTTATCAATAGTTCATCCAGTTTGTAAAGTCCCGGACTATTGTTCATTAAAGAAATAAATATATATATTGACTGTCGTCCCTCCGTCAATTCACTTCTTCACTTGAGCACGACCGCCATTACGGTCGAAATATTGAAAAGTGAGTTTTTGTTATGTTTCAGTCTATGTGTAACTGTTTATTTTAAGTATATATATATATATATTAAAATTGATCTGAATTTTTAATCTAATATGCAGATATCAAGTCTTGCTTTGTTAAATAATAATTATACTATAGTATATAACCTGATGTTTATTTTTCCTATCGGTGCTCTTATAGGAAATAAGGAAAGGGTACTTTCCTAGTATTGACCTACCTCTGCTAACTTTCTTCTTGTGGCGGTCTGCAAATATCCGAAACAAGAGGTGGAACTAGTCGAGAGATGCTACCTTTGGTGTCATTGATCCGAAATTACATTTGATGGTGTATATTTCAAAAAAAAATTCTTTCAGATATAGTTGAATGTTATCCATCTACAGATTGAATATTTTTTTCAGATTATTTTCCCCCCTTTTTTTTTCATTACCTATATTTATCGCCAAAAACCACAAAAAGAAATGAAAAAAAAAGACCTAAGATCTTTCAAACGTAACAAGCGGTTTTTGTTAGAATCAACTCCCAACTATAAACAAAAGATGTAAAAACATCTGGTGTGATGTTTCAACCGTAACAAGTGGTCTTCATCAGGGTCTAATCCCTGACTAAAGATGTAGAACATCTGGTATAAGATTGAGAAGAGTGGGAGGCAAGAGAGGTATTTTAAAGGGTGTTTATTGTAAAGTTTTGTTATAATTAAATTTATATACAAAAATACCCTTGTTTCGAATAAATATATATAGTTTCATACGTTGTTTTATTAAAATAACAAGAAAATAGTATTCATAAAATTATTATTGGTGGGGTGATAATAGGAAACTACCGAGGGAACTTTGTTTCTTTTAAACATTTTTATAAAAACTTGATTTTTAATTAATTTTAGTTAAATTTTTACTGTGTTAATTAATAGTGTTGGTTTTGTATTGAATATGATCTGGATTTATTTTTTTTTATATGTAGTAATTTGTTTACAAAAAAAAAACTGTCCTTGTTTCCAACAAATCTATATTTGTTTTATTAAAATAACAAGAAAATAGTTTTCATAAAATTATTAATGGTTGGGTGATAATAGTTTAAAATTTTGTTAATTTTAAACATTTTTATAAAAACTTAATTTTTAATTAATTTTAGTTAAATTTTTACTGTGTTAATTAATAGTGTTGGTTTCGTATTGAATATGTTCTGGATTTTTTATTTTTTTTATATGGAGTTAATTTAGTTTCTAATCAAATGTACATTTCAAAATGACTAAATGAAAGTTGTCTGGATTATCACCCCAGATTTTTTTTTTTTTTGGTCGTAAATTTTAAAGAATACAAAGCTGTTATTAATATGATGAAACCAAAAACAAAGATATAATGAATTGTTGAGATTTTATATTCAGAATCAAAAACAACAAAACGTTTTTATTTTCTTTTCAAGAAAAAAAAAACTGAGAGAATGTATAAAAAAAAAAAGAAGAATTAAATAGAAGTGAATAATTAAAAAAACGGTGAGGTAAGGAGAAAGGAAGACTGTGCGAGAGTATGTTGGTGGATAGTGTTTTTAGGACTAACGGCATTTCAACCTTGACACGGCCTGCTTCACCGGCAACTTTTCTAAAACAATCAATGCACCATAACAGACTATTCTACTCTACAAGTACTTTTAAAACTAATAAACAGGTTTCCTAGCGTTTTAAATTAGATTCACTATTTTTTCCTGTTTTTTTTTATATCCGGGTCCTCTCTTGATTTGAATAAAAAAAAAGGAAAAAAAATAAAGATAAAACAAGGATCGACTTTACTGAGTCCGTCCATTACTTTTAAAGAACTTGATGAAGTTAATTTAATTCTTTTACATGTTTTACGATTTATTTCCTTATATAGCATTCCAATGGTGACTTGTTTTTAAAAAGGTCAAATATTTTTTTAATACTATCATTTTTTTTTCTTCAAATACTCTATGAATTATGTTTATATTGATAACTCTACAAAAGAATGATATATATATATATATATATATATATATATATGATAAAACCACAATATGAAATGGGAATACAAGACTAAGATCTTTCAACCGTAACAAGCGGTCTTCGTCAGAGTCAAAAACCCAAAAACCCAAAAACCAACAGTTGGGTTTTTGACTCTGACGAAGACCGCTTGTTACAGTTGAAAGATTTTAGTCTTGTTTTCTCATTTCTTATTGTGGTTTGATCATTGATTGTTATTTCACGTGTTTATGTGAAATCTTTATATATATATACATATAATCAAACCACAATATGAAATGGGAATACAAGACTAAGATCTTTCAACCGTAACAAGCGGTCTTCGGGTTTTTAACTCCGAGGAAGACCGCTTGTTACGGTTGAAAGATCTTAATCTTCTTTTCCAATATCATATTGTGGTTTGATTATTGATTGTTGTTTCTCATAAACACGTGAAATAACAAACAATGATCAAACCACAATAAGAAAATGGGAAAACAAGACTAAGATCTTTCAACCGTAACAAGCGGTCTTCGTCTGAGTCAAAAACCCTTCTTAGTCTTGTTTTCCCATTCTTCCTGCGGGACTCTTCGCTCTTCGCTCTTCGCACCTCCTGATGACGACGATGGTCGAAATATCGATGTGAGTTATGTCTGTGTCTTTCTGTGTGTTTCCTTCGTTTTGAATTTATTTTATATATATATATATACATATATATGAATTAAACACCACAATAAACAAATATATATTAATTACAATGCTCTAAGGCCTTTCGTTACAACATCATCAGAGAGCTAAAAATATAATAACAAGTTAACCTGGTTGATTGAATCAATCAACCAGGTTAACTTGTTATTATATTTGTTGTTTGGTTCATTTAGCTCTCTGATGATGTTGTAACGAAAGGCCTTAGAGCATTGTAATTAATATATCTTTATTTATTGTGGTGTTTAATTCACATATTATATCAAGAGTTATTGTTGATTATTAATTTATATATATAATATATATATATATATATAATTAAAGTTACAGCTAGAGAACACAAGAAAAAGGACGAACACTCACGAATCTCGATTATTTCGGCGTCTTGCCGTCTTCAGGAGAGTAGAAAGAAAGAAAATAAAATAAAAGGAGAAAGAATGAAGGAACGGAGACGTAAATGCGTCCACTGGTTGATGTAAACTGGCGCGAATAAATATATATATATATATATATATATATATGAATCAGATATCTGGGTGTTTGTTCGAACAATTGGAATATCCAGATTTCATCTAATTAAACAGGTGTGGGAGTGGGGAGGTGAGGTCACGTTAGGATAGGTTAGGTTGCAGTGACCGTCCCGCAAGAGTACACACATAGGTCTAAGATTGGTCATTTTGTGATACCACACAATGAATATTCTACTTTGGGAGTCCTAAATTATGCCAAATTCAAGTGTATTTAGAATAAGGATTTTTAACTTTTTACCAGACATCGTATAGGCTCGGGTCCGACAGTTTAACCCCCTTCCTGTGATGAAAAGGGTATTCTAATTTTTTTGATCAAAATTTTGTTACTATATAACTCTTAAAATTAGCTCCAATAGAATTTTTAATTATACCAGCGGGCGTTTTGGTTATAGACGGTAGATCCCAAAAAAAGGACCTTAATCAAAATCAAAATATCTTTGTTTGTTCCCCCGTAAAAAGTTATATAAGATCCATATGTTTTATGAAGATCCATATGAAGGTTGTTGGATTATCAACGGCCAGGAAGACGGGGGGGGGGGGGGGGGGGCAAATCTTTAAAGAACGGCAAAAATGGTTGCTACGCCACTAGTATACTGAGTCCGTACTATATATATATATTTCGACGATTCGCGCTCCGTTCCTTCAGACGTGGTGATTTCTCTCACTTCGTTAACCGTTGGAGTGGGGTGAGTCACTTGGATAGGTTAGGTTGCAGTGACCGTCCCGCAAGAGTACACACATAGGTCTAAGATTGGTCATTTTGTGATACCACACATTGAATATTCTACTTTGGGAGTCCTAAATTATGCCAAATTCAAGTGTATTTAGAATAAGGATTTTTAACTTTTTACCAGACATCGTATAGGCTCGGGTCCGACAGTTTAACCCCCTTCCTGTGATGAAAAGGGTATTCTAATTTTTTTGATCAAAATTTTGTTACTATATAACTCTTAAAATTAGCTCCAATAGAATTTTAATTATACCAGCGGGCGTTTTGGTTATAGACGGTAGATCCCAAAAAAAGGACCTTAATCAAAATCAAAATATCTTTGTTTGTTCCCCCGTAAAAAGTTATATAAGATCCATATGTTTTATGAAGATCCATATGAAGGTTGTTGGATTATCAACGGCCAGGAAGACGGGGGGGGGGGGGGGGTTCAAATCTTTAAAGAACGGCAAAAATGGTTGCTACGCCACTAGTACTGAGTCCGTACTCATATATATATATTTCGACGATTCGCGCTCCGTCCTTCGACGTGGGGGTGATTTCTCTCACTTCGTCCTCTCTTCGAGTCTACTCCTGATGACGAACAACAGTTTGAAATATTGAGAATTGTAAGTAATCTGTAAGTGTGCTTTCTATTCCTTTTTCTGTGTCGTGCTTTGTGTAATTTAAAGTTATTATATATATATATATACGAGTTCGAGATTAACAAAGAGCAACACACAAAGTAGGGAAACACACTTACAGACTCAAACTTTCGGGTAATCCGTCTTCAGGAGAAAAGAGAATGGGAGACCAAGCACGTTGTAGGCGCAACGGCAAGTAACCAACCCGGCAACCGCCAGTGCTGTCAACCGTACCCGGTCTTAAAGTATAGAATTAGTGTGTTGCTCTTTGTTAATCTCGAACTCGTATTGTGTCCAGTTTGGATCGTATTTCGTTTTATCAGTGAATATATATATATATATATATATGTCTAAAATCTGAAAATTTGTGGGCATGTTACAAGCCACACTGTTTGTTAGGTCAAATTCATTTTTCACTTACAACTGGACTTGAATGTGATAATGTAGAATAGTATGAGTTTTGAGTATTTTGTTATTATTGATAGTTTTAAAGTAAAAATGATGTCATTTCTGTTGTAATGGAATGAGATCAGTGTTAAGTAGATGAATGGGTAATGTGTGTGTGTGTGTGTGTGTGTGTGTGTGGGTGTGGGGGGGGGGGGGGTTTTATGTAATGAACAGTTGATTGGTGGATAGGGCTGTTGGACTGGTAGCGAAGTCTGGGAGCAGATGTAAGAAGCTTGACTGCACTCTGTGTCAGTGTGTCAATCTCCAGACCTTGCGCACACATGGGGCAAAGTAATCGCTTTCGCGTAGTCATCCTCTCTCGCTCAACTGTTACTCATCAGTGGTCTTATTATTTCCCACCCCTCCAACAAACCTTCTTAATCTTTCCCCTACTAATTCATTTGAGTGCCTCAAAAAAAAAAAAAAAAAACCAGTCCCTCCAAACGGCTAACTGTAAATTACAGAATTACTTAACCTCAAAAAAAAAAAAAAAAAAACTCGCTGTTCATTCAAAGTGCCATGGATATTTAAAAGCTAAATAATTACATAGTCAGTAAATTTTCAACTCGAGCGTATAAATTTAATAAAACACTGTTGGCTTGAATTACGATGTTTCATATAGAATGCTTGTTAAAGGCATACTTGAATGGTTGATGCAACCTTAATCCTTATAAAAGAAAAAAAAACATGAAGATGATTTTATGAGGCGATAATAACGATGAACTAATTTTATACTGGGGCACTGTCCGGTTAGTTGAATGAGTGATGTAGATCCTACATACCAGGGTATACCTAAGGTTTGACGTCCAACATTTCAGTACTCTTCTCTAACTGGTTATACTAGTATATCATACATGTTCTCTCTCTGTGGTCCTAGATACAGGACTTACGTAATGAGTTAATTACAACTTGAAACCATAAATTGTTGGAAGAATACAAAAAAGATAATAAATAAAGCCTTTGAAAATGCTTTAAAGATTTAATTATCACTAAAACAGTTTAGATTACCCGATAAAAGAAATATTTGCACTCTATATCAAAAATAGAGTTCTTTAGATGCCTTGTTAGGTAACATACAAGGTAACACGCGTAGGTCAAATATTGGGTCCTTTGTGATACCACATAAACATCTTTTATGCTTAAAAAACTTAATTTTTGCAATTCTCCATCATTCCAATAATCTAAATATTGGAGAAATATAAGCAAATGATTAACCATAATAAACACAATGCTTTCATAAGGATAAATCCCTATGTATAATTATAATGAATAAATAAAAACTGTCTTTTAATTTAAATTTTCCTTTGAAGACTTCAGATGAAATAAAACAAGAGATTCATTGTAGGGTAAAAAGTTAATGAAATGGTCTCCATATATATAAATTTAATGGTATGAACAACGCGTTTCGAACACGTAGTGTTCTTCCTCAGGCGTAATAATATAATACCACATAATAAGTGATTTCACTATGTTAGAAACAAGAGATTAAATGATTTTGAAGGAAATACTATGCTATAACTGCCGAAATAGGAGTATGTGGAATTTAATACTCTATAAATATGAAATCAAAGATTATTTAAGGAATTCCATTTACAGGGTGTGTATTACATGTAATCCATAAGTGTAAACTTTGTAAATGAACAATAGACATTAATTTTACTCTTAACATTACTGTTGTTTGTTTTCCAACGCCCACACTTATAAGGCATTCACTTTTCAGTGCTGTTCTAGGGGCGGAAATTATGACCCATTTATTATTTGACACCCATTTTAGTAATAGGTGAGTTACATTACCTATGGATTCTGCATTGGGAGTCCTAAATTTTGCCTAACTCAAAAGTACTTAGAGTAAGGGTCTTTAACGAGTATCTGACATCGTACAGACTCGGGACCGACGTTTTAACATTCTCTCCCAGGGATAACTTGCTTAGATTTCAGAGTGAGTATTGAGCACCCGACCTACTAGTTCATGGAGCTTTCCTAGTTATCTCCCAAGGCTCACTGTTTGTGAGGCACTGCTGTAAGCAATGTCTGTGTATAGACATCTTATAGTTTTTATACATTTTTTTTATAGTGTGTAGTCTCTCAAACGTCTCCCTTCCTTATTCCCCTGAATTCTTGCCAGTCATTCAACATGAATCGCCTTGTCTTGAACCATCTACAGTTGTCTCCAGCGCACAACAGATAACATCAATAAAAAGAAGGAATACCAAATGTCTTTCTACACTAGCAATTCAAACAAGTTATAATGGCTATAAATAGTATACTAAAAGACCAAATACAAACTATACCCCTTTTTTTTCTATTTCCCTAATGGAAAGACGTTATAACATCCTATAATATAATGGATATAATGGAGACATAACATCTTTCATGAAACAAAGAATGATTTATAATACTGCTTTATTAAAACTTTTTTAAATTTCCTATTATTAATTAATAATCACTTATTATTACTTATTAAAGCTGGTTTTAAATCTTTTTTAATTGTTGTTTAATTAAAACTTATTCGGTAAAGTTTTTTTATAACTATAATATATATAATATAATATAATATATATATATATATATATAATGTATATATATAATATATATGCTATCAAGTAAAGAGTTAAATATACCTAATAATAGGTTATTGAATCTGTTTAAAAGGTCTAATATGTCTGCTTTGCATGTTAATAGATCATCCATATTACTTTTGTATTCAGCAATATAGCCTGTCCTGTTGACTTTAAACAACTCTACTTTTTCTTTTTTTTTTAATGTATTCCTCACGGGTAGTAAACCCTACCATGAGGGAGTATATTTATGTTACCTGTTCCCTTTTTAATTTCAGCTTTACTTTTACTTTTATATACATTTGCACTACATTAAAATATAATATAATACACTCATATATATAAAACAAGATTACACATAAACACGTGAAATAACAATCAATCAAATCACAATCACTATATCACATAAATTGTATGTTCTTTCGGTGTTCCGGCTGCAAGTGCATTGTAAGTCTACGTGAAAGTTTTGTAGTCGTAGAACCAACATATCTTGATTTAAGGAACACAGTCTCCTATATGCACACACCACACACACACACACACACACACATATATGTATATGTTAAAAAATTCTTACTTCTGTAAGTAATATTGTTTTATGTATCTCTGAAATACTTCTCCTTGTAATATTCATAAGTTGTAACAATCCATTTTCATATTGTGTATATGTTTGATGTTGATATGTAATTTCTTATTATTCTTTGTATATAAAACCTACTTTATATACAATTATATATTTATTCATATTCATATTCATATATACATTTTATTATATACTTTATAAACCTTTATTCTACAATAGGTTTATTAAACCTATGAAAAAGGTTTTAAATAAAACCGAATCGTTGGTAACGAGAGTTTGATTTTTGATCCTAGAAAAATGACCGAATCCCGATTAGAGAACATACCTATTCTATCAAACGGTCGATATATTATTGAATCAGTTATATATATATATATATATATAAGTAGATGGCAGCTTCCGCATTCACGACTTTTTTGATAGTGTTTTCTAGTTTTCTAACTAGTTTTCTTTGGTAGGAAAAATTGATCATTTTTGGTGGTTTGATCATTGATTGTTATTTCACATGTTTATGTGAACTCTTTTATATATATATATATATATATATATATATATATACATTTAATACAATATAACTTACTTTACAAACCTCGATAAAGATAAATGGTGTCTACAAATATAGATGAAATTTTAGTTTAAAGGTGTTTTATTGAGAATTGTTTGACAAAATTTCTATAAAGAAGAATCATGTAGCATTAATTTGTTAAAATTATATGTTTTTTTTTATTTAAATATAAAAACTAAATGAAACGCTGAATACACTAAAGGGATGGAATTTTTATAAGAAATAGGCCGACATTTTTCCTCCTTAGCCATCACAGCCTACTTGTATAAATCCGGGAACATGGTTTTGATTGAAAGTGATGACTAATCAGAAGTGGAAGTGCCTGCGGCTCTGGACTGGCCGGCGTTTGGCCGAGCTTTCACATGGAGGGAGGAGGGCGTTCCTTCTTCAGCCGATTGATGTGCGACTAATGGAGGCCTGTCGGCTCCTCAGCTCTAGGTGAAAATCACCCAAGCCTTCTCAATTTGGTGCCAAGGTAGCGAGCAAAAAAAAAACTTGACTCCATTTATTAAGGCACATTTCCAGTCATAAAAATCAATTTAATAAATTATACTTCCTTTTTTTTTAACACCTAATTAGTCAAACATTTTATTTTTTTTATACAGTAAAACATATTATGTATGACTAAAGTACAATACAAATTACTTGACTTGTAAATAGTCATACATATTTAACAATTTTTTTGTAACAAAAAAATGTTAAGCTCGTATCATGACTTATTCCTAGTAATCAAACGTCTCAAGTTTAAGTTTCAACTTAAATTAAGTCAAAGATTTATTCAAACTTAACAAAGTGTTCTTGTCTAAAATCTGTTTTATGTATAATACTCTAGGAGAATAACAAGCATTTGTGCATTCTGCATCTAAAAAAACCAATGAAAAATTTAGTAATTTCAAACAACTTGAAATTCAAAGGAATAAATATTTTATTTCTATATTTGAAGTAGTTTTAGGTAATCTTTTATCTCAACGATATTTAGTTTTTTATTAGTAATATATCTATTACTTATCCGCGTTTATAGGTTTGCACTCGCTCAAAGTTGAATAAAATGTTTGAAATTTGGTGGGCATTGAAAATCCAATGTTGGGTTTTTGAATTTGAATTTGGTGGGTCTTCTTATGAGGTTCCCCCATGTTTTGTCATTTGTATCGGAGTAGTAGTTACTGTGGTTTCTTGACCCAGGGTGGGTAGACTTTCCTTGTGGTGGAAGGAAAGTCGCTGTGTATGAAGTAGTAACTACTCGGGAGGTGCCTCCTGAGTATTAATGGTGAGGAGACCTGGGCTCCTGATGACTCATACCATGGTATGGACTATGCCATGGTACAGCCTATACCATAGGCTGAATGACTTTTGAATGGTAGTCATCTAGCTCACGTCTCTGGGAAATGAGCATTCCCCCATTTTGGGTAGACGACACAAAATGTCTATAGATCCGTATAAAAGTCCTAAATAACCAGGTGTGTGGAGAACATGCAGCTTTAAGACCAAATGTAGCCTTTAAAACAATGAAATTCGGCCTTCTGCGGGTTTGTTGAGGAAAATGTTTCAAAATATAAAGAATTACAATTATGGTTATAAAGACGAAAAAAACCTGACATTTAGGAAGGAGACTATTCATCAACAATTACTTGAAAAGTAATATTATCAAATTCTGGCATATATGAAGAATGAGTATTCATCAACCATTACTTGAAAAGTAATATTGTCAAATTCTGGTATTTAGGAAGAATAGTATTCATCAACCATTACTTGAAAAGTAATATTGTCAAATTCTGGCATTTATGAAGAAGACTATTCATCAATCATTACTTGAAAAGTAATATTATCAAATTCTGGCATTTATGAAGAAGACTATTCATCAATCATTACTTGAAAAGTA
Source organism: Hermatobates lingyangjiaoensis (assembly GCA_026182355.1). Classification (NCBI taxonomy): domain Eukaryota; kingdom Metazoa; phylum Arthropoda; class Insecta; order Hemiptera; family Hermatobatidae; genus Hermatobates; species Hermatobates lingyangjiaoensis. Next base: position 207,452 of record JAPFBL010000301.1, read on the forward strand.
ATATTATCAAATTCTGGCATTTATGAAGAAGACTATTCATCAATCATTACTTGAAAAGTAATATTGTCGGTACAATATGATTTTTAGAAAATTATTTTCCTGAGTTAACAAAGATAATAAACGAAGTCAATGAGAACACTGCTGAAACAGTTTTAGACGCACTGATCGAATAATATAATGATAGATTCAAGGATTTTACAATATAACTTTTATATATGAATTTTTTTATCCATTCGTGGTTGCCTTTTGAATAAGAGGACTGTGCTAAAATGGCCTTTACTCCAAGAAATGTTCCCCACCCCTGTCCTAAACTATTGACTTTAGTAGGAGTCGGTCACCTTTGATATTTACAGATATATAACCTATTTGTGAACCGTAATTCTTAAACCGTGTAAAGCAGGACCGTAGCTTCCACTTACTAACAAATACAGTTAAAGTTAAAAGTCAATGAAGTGTTCAACTGAAAGTTTCCATCTTAAAACTGTCCTTAAAGTATTTTCGACTTTCATTTTCTTTTATTAAATAAAAGCAGAAATTACCTTTTATAAAAGTACTATAATGGTAACAGCGATGATTTGAGCGTTCTTCTTCACTAGACAGGCCAACCACTGAAGCATAACACCAGCTGGTATTGTACGGGTCATGCCTGCTTTGCCCTTTATAGAATAATAGTAACACTATTATATTCAATTAGATAATTCAATAGATAACACTTATAATTCAATAGATCAAATTATAACTTTCTTTATATTTTCAAAATAAGAAAACTTAAACATTATCTCAATAAGAATTTCACTTTGTTTTTCTACTTTTATAATACTTATTTAAAAAAAAAAAACATTATTTTTATTTCATTAGTCCTTTTTATACTATGAACAAAAGTTTTGAGCTTTCAACCAAGAATTAGCCTTCTTCAAACCTATGAATAATATACATTTAAAAAAAAAATGTTAATGAAATATATTACACTATTTTAATCCGATTGTTGAGAAGTTCCAAAAATATAGTTTCTTTTAAAAAATAATAAAAGTTATTTTTTATTCTATTGAAGAAGTTTAATTCTTGGTCGAAAACTCGAAAGCGTTGTTTGTAGAATAATAACAAAGACTGATGAGGTAAAAGAATTGTTTTATTTAATCCAGGGGGGGGGGGGGGCAAGCACCTTGATTGTCCGAGCCATTTTTGAGAATTTGAGATGTTTCGCGAGCCACAATTAAATATGTATTTAAAAGGTATGCAAGAAATACTAAATGAACGACAATAATTTTTGAGAATATAGTAGGACAAAAATGAAAGGGAACTCTGGAAAATTTATTGAGAGAATGAGGCATTTTCAAAGTAATCTTCGTGAGCCGCAGTTTGGCCACGCCGTATATAAAGGTTTCTGACTGTAATGTATTGTAGCCTTACTTTTGTTTTTCTTTCTTTTAATAGATTCTAAAATTTTGCAAATTTTAAAAACAGTTGACCCTTTATAGAAGACTAGTAACTCTAAATTTATAATTTAATAGATCGAATTATCACTGTCGTCATATTTGCAAAAAGAGAAAACTTAAAGATTATATCAATAGTACTTTCACTTTGTTTTCCAAATGTTATAAGACTTATTTAAACAAAAAACATTTGATTAAAACAAAATGATTTCATTTGGATAATCTTTATTTAAATGTAAGCTATCTTCAATAAGTGTCCCTTATGTGATACATAATGTGATTTGTAATTTCTCTGCCAACGCTTGTAGGCTCAGTCTTTTCATTCTTCCGAGAAGTAATTTGACTACTTATCAGTTAGCATATATTTTAAGTTTTAAGTTAGAATTTTAAATTTTATGTTAGAAACATATTCTAGGATCGTGGCTTTAAATAATAATTAATTAAATTAAATATTAAATTAATATTATTAATTAAATAATAATTTAAATAAATAATTTCAATAATATCAAATATTATTTAAATTGATATTAGCTTCTCGACCACCTGATTCTTAAAATTCAAACTGGGTTTCTTGAGGATTTGGTCCAAAGAATTAGCTACTCCTGATTATAAGTCAACGTTTTGTTTATAAAAAACAAGCCAAAAATTGTTTATAAACGTCCTCTTATAATCAGGAGTAGTTAATTTTTTTAGACCAAATCGTTAAAAAAGCCAGTTGGAATGATATTAAAGTTTTAATCTTTAACGAGTATCTGATGTCTTTCAAGTTAGGAGAGTTAGTTTTATGTCTTTTCTGTATGGACAAGATTTAACGTCGACTAAAAAAAAAAAATCTATGTGTGGTGGAGAATTGAATAATTTTTTACCAAAACGAGATGGTCCAGGGTAGCTTAGTGGCTTGCATACTCGTCTCTAGACTGGTACATCCGGGGACCTACCAGTCCAGACGAGAGTACGTTGCCACTGAGCTACCCTGGTCCCTATTTTAAACTATAACAATAAGAACATTGTACATAAGGGAAAAAGGTGAAAAGATGTAGTCTATTCGTGTGGCAACCCCAGCACTTCACTTTCGGGAATCAGACAATAACAAATAATTAATAAATTAGGTGATCCAACAAAGGGAATCCTCTTAATACATTCCAGTTGATTATATAAATAGAAATAGAAAACACTACTAACTCACTGAATAAATTATTAGCTTCATTTAATCACTGAACACTACAAACAGAAAACAGACAAAAAGTAAGCAAAACTTACGTTTTATAAACGTTTTAACGTTTTTTAAAAATGTTCAAAAGACCAAAAAGAGATGATGTATCAAAGGTTAAACGTGTGTTGAATTTAAACTATATTTTGAGAATAATATCGGCTATATTACTATTATGTAATACTCGTAGTTTACGTTGAGTTAATTTTGTTAATAGAGAATTTTTCAGTAAATTGATAAATATTTAATCTAATCTGTTTATTATTTTTTTGTTGTTGTTGAATTTAAGAAATACAAAACACAAAGTAAAGAAAATTAGATAACCAATTTTCATTTAATAGCAGACTTGAAAAGTAGAACGGAGTTAAGAAAAAAAAAAGGAAAAAAAGTTCATTAGGTTGACAAATCAGGTTCACGCGTGAAATTGCCTGGATAGGAGCGACCGTTCCCCCCTCCCCCCCCCCCTCTCGCCCGGTAACCATTAAAGGTAAAAGTCAATAGTCGCTTTTTCATTGCACACCCTCTTCTGTCACGACTATTTGAAAAATTTGTCTTATCTGATTCTTGACCTTCTCATTCCAACCAATGGGAAAGTGTGTATTTTTACTAGGTTAACGCCAGCGTGCTTTTCAATTGAGAAACCAGGTCGTTTCTTTTGTTTCTTTGTTAACCTTTTAAATCGTTTAAGTTATTAAAGAAATTTAACATTTTTTTTTTACTTAAAAGAAATTTGTATTGTATGAGATTTTTAAAGACCACAGAAATGATTGATTACTGATGTTAGATTATTTTGTTTGTATGACTAACTAATATATATATATATATATATATATATATATATATATATATATATATATATATAATCAAACCACAATAAGAAAATGGGAAAACAAGACTAAGATCTTTCAACCTTAACAAGCGGTCTTCGTCAGAGTCAAAAACCCAGTTGGGGTTTCCCATTTCTTATATCAGTTAGCTTCAGCTACTCAAAGGGACTACTTCTGCCCGATGACGACGGATGTCAAAATATCGTTGTGAGTCTTTTTTGTGTGTGATTATATATATATATATATATATAAACTTTTATAAATTAACGTAAGACTAATATCATTGGGTATTTATCAGTATTACTTTTTATTTATTATTCAAATAAATAAACAAGAAAATAAGTTTTCAAAAGAAAACTTTTTTTCTGTTAGTGATATTCTTTGGAGGTATTTGTTTGTGCTTTTTTTTGCTTATTGTGTTTTTTGTTTTCTGCTAGCTGATATTCTTTGGAGGTATTTGTTTGTGTTTTTTTTTGCTTATTGTGTTTTTTGTTTTCTGCTAGCTGATATTCTTTGGAGGTATTTGTTTGTGTTTTTTTTGCTTACTGTGTTTTTTGTGTTCTGCTAGCTGATATTCTTTGGAGGTATTTGTTTGTGTTTTTTTTTGCTTATTGTGTTTTTTGTTTTCTGTCAGTGATATTCTTTGAAAGTATTTATTTGCTTATTGTGTTTTTTGTTTTCTGCTAGCTGATATTCTTTGGAGGTATTTCTTCTCACAGATTTGTTGAGTAAGAAATGTTGAAATGAGAATAAGATCTTTGTACCAAGTAACGTCCTCATTGGAGTGACAAGTCATGTTTGTATGTGACCTATACGTTGATTTTTTATAGCTCGTGTTTTTTGTTAAATCCTGTTACATTTAACAAAATTTTTTGAACAAATTATATAGTCAGGGTAGCTCAATGGCTTGTTCGCTTGCTTGCCTTCGGACTGTTTGGTTTGGGTTTGACTCTCACACTGGCCCTTGATTTTTTTTTTGCGTTATAGGTGTAAACAGTTGAAAGAATAGTTATGGGGTTAACGTCCTCTCAGTTCCTCTGAGAGGACGTTAAGTCGGTGCGTAGCCTGTACGGTCATTTACTCGTTAAAGATTCCCACTATAATAAAGAGAGACAAAATTTAGGGCTTCCGATGTAGAATTGTCCCAATAACGTCCCAACCATTACTAAAACTGGTGCACAATGATAAATGAGCCAAACTATTCACCCCTACAATAACTCTAAAGGTGAAAGTCTATAAATGTAGATATTAAAAACAACAATGTGAACTAAATTCAATTTAAATTTAAAGATATAGGTTCCTTTATACAACTCCTATTTTTCATTTTTCTCTTGCTGTCATATTGCGTTATTTAAACTATCTTATAACCTTGTAAAGATACAATGTTATAATATAGTATATCATAATGTTATATAATATATATAATTATTACTGATCAAACCACAATTTCAAATTGTGATCAAACCAAATGATCCAATTGGGTTTTTGACTCTGACGAAGACTGCTTGTTACGGTTGAAAGATCTTAGTCTATTTTTTTCCATTTCATATTGTTGTTTGATCATTGATTGTTATTTTATGTGTTTATGTGAAATCTTTTATATGTATAATTATTATATAACATACAATTAAATAACTTTCTCCTATGTTTCCATCCTTCCGAGGTATCTTCAATATCTTACTTGATTCACTATGCATACCCTATATAAAAGGTCTTAACTACATTCAGGCTCTTGTTTTACAGAACTGTGAAATCCATTCGAGTTAAACCTGTTATTGTTAGCACTTAGTCATAACGAGTGTAACTGCTTCACCAACCCTAATATTAACTTTGAGTGTCATTCAACCTCCCTCAACAGCCACCTGAATTTACAATTCCCCTAACTGTGTAAGGAGTACTACTTCCAGTAACTCTTGTCATCGTTCTGGATTAAAACGATATCATATCAAATCTACTTTGATTTTATCACACTTGTCAGATCTCTCTTAATTCACCTTCTATTGGTATTTATCTCCTGATGATAGAGTTGTTCAGAAAACTAATCTTGACGCAGTTTTCTTTAATCATCAGCAAAAAAATAGAAGTTGAAAGCAATATTAAGCTGTATTTCCTAGTTTTTTATTATTGTTTAAAACGATTCCCTTAGAGGGTAATAACGTCAGCCGTTTACCGGCTTTTTGTTTGATCAGTGAGTCTACAGATTCTACCACTGGGAATTCTAAATTTTGCCTAACTCAAGTGCATTTCGAGTAGGGATCTTTAACAAATATCTGACATCGTGCAGGCTTGGGGCCGACGATTTAACGTTCTATACGATGGAGGACGTACTCAGATTTATTCACCTCAGAATAAATCAAGGGCCAGGTGAGAATCGAACCATGGACTATCAGCCCAGAGGCGAATACGTTAACCACTGAGCTAACCTGGCCACTTTTCCTAATTTATATATTTACATCGTTAAGAGCACAATCTTAAATACGGTATCTATAGAAAACCTACTTATGTTTCTTCTTATATTCATTTTTTCTCCTCTCATCCTTCTAATATCAAAATAACGATGTTCAGGAATATGTTCTTAAGAACATTGAAATAACGTTGTGAAGAGTTCCTCAATGAAAAAGTTGAACATATATCATTATGGTATCCTAAAACACTAATTGATAATGTATTGAAAAAAATTGAAGAAACTTTCAGAACTGGAATTGAGAATGAACGCTTCACGAATAGAAATCTTTTAGTTGTGGCCTTTATTCAACTTCTAAAACACATTCGAATATTTTTAAAAAAAATTGGATATCTATAGTTGTTTTCAGTGTTGTTGGTAAATTTTTAAACAGACTTGTCAATAATTGTGAGAGGAAAGGAAGGATAGGTTGTGTTTATAGGAATTCTTGTGGAGGTTGTAATTCTTCATACTCGTATGTTGGAGAAACGGACTAAAGTTTACTTACTACAGTAAAACAACATAAATATGCCATTAGGAGGCAAGAAGAGTCAAGTACTTTGTTTCAACATATTAAGTAGTTTAACAATTACTCCATAATTTGGGAAGATTCTAAGGAATTCATATTTTTCTTGTCTGATATTGGAAGGAACTTGGTATAAAGTGCCCTAATTAAATATCATTTTGAAAAGCTCATCAATATAAGTCATGCACTATTTAGGCTAGATGACTTTTTATTTCAAGCCATAGTTAAGCAAATTGGACCCGTGTGTAATATTCGATATGTGTCTTTGGACATGAACTCTGACCAGATTGTTAATTTTAATCACATAGTTAATTCTAATTATTTTGTTTAATTTCGTTTCTGTCTCCTTGTTTTCTTGTTTCATTTATTTATTTACTATTGTTTATTCTATATTTAAAAAAATATTATTATTTTTAGAAATTTTATATATTTTTCTGTTAATTATTTATTTTCTTACTGTTTACTTTGCATTGTTTCATATTGGGTATTTTTTTCTTTTCAAGTTATATTGTCACTTCAGTTTTCCAGTTATTTCGTTACCTTACCTTCTGGTTAACTTTTATGTTATCTTCTTATCTCTTACTTTGTTTGTTCTCTGATGACATAAAGTGAAAGACCTCAGAGAATTATTATTTCTATTGTTTTCCTTTTTCCTTGTAGTTTAAACTTCATTAGATTGCATCACGTGTTTATTTGTTGTGATTTTTTTGCGTACAGTATATAACAAGATTACACATAAACACTTGAAATAACAGTCAATGATCAAAACACAATATGCAATGGAAGGAAAACAAGACTAAGATCTTTCAACCACAACAAACGGTTTTCGTCAGAGTCAAAAACCCAAGAGTTGGGTTTTCACCGGAGAGTAAAACGGTCACTTTACGAGCATCCAAGGAGGCACATATCTGGTTTTTGAATGCGCGTTATAAACCGGGTCTAAACATAAATAGATAGGGTTGTTTCAAATTGTTAGAGATTTTATTTATTTATTCGTATTATTTTCTTTTTACTATTTTGTATTAATAACTTTTATTATTATTATTTTCTTTTATTTTAAATTATTATTTATACAACTTTACTTTATTTTAATCATCTTCATGATTATTATTATTAAAGTACTTATTATTTATATTCCTGGATTTTCTTTAGATTTCGTTATTTTCATCTTAATATTCTTCATTATTATTTTTTAAATTTTTATTATTTATACTTCCTCATTTTCTTCATTTTCAGTTTCTATTTTGTAGTTCTTTCTTTTTTCAAATTGTAGTTTGATCATTGATTGTTATTTCACATGAACACGTGAAATAACAATCAATGATCAAACCACAATATGAAATGACAATAAAAGACTAAGATCTTTCAATCACAACAAGCTGGTCTTCGTCAGAGTCATCTAGTGTTTCATTGGTAAAGATTAGCGATGAATGAAATGGTATTGTGGTAGAGCAGGGTTGTCCAAACTTAATGGTGACGCGGGACGCAGTACCAGATGTAAAGTAAAACAAGAACATGTAAATGATTCTTTATATTTATCATAAAAACATCTATTATCATAAAAAAATAATTGACAAGTATAGATAAGAATCAATCCTTAAATATATTAAAAATATTTAAGAAAGTACGTAAAACGGTACAGTTTACTTAAAATTCAGTGGGATGGGTGTGCGTGCATTTTGGAAGCCAGCTTCTTTGTGTCAATGTCAACTGAGGTTAAGGCTAAATGAAGGCAGCCTTCGAGAGATTTTTGATTAAGTAGATTCCTCTCTTTGGATTTAATCGACTTCATTGCGGAAAATGCTGCTTCACAAAGGAAAAAAAAACAACTTTTTTTCGAATATAACTCAATAGATGTCTAAATAATAGTAATTTTTTTTAAAAAGATTTCTAGAAGAGGCCGCGGGCCGCATTGAAGAGGGTCGCGGGCTAGACTTTGGACAACCCCGTGGTAGAGGAATTGGTTTTGTGCATATGGAGAGACAAGGCGCTAGTTAGAAAGGGTAAAGCCGGTGTAACTAAAAAGCCGGCTGGAGGAATGTCGTCCTGCCTAACCTTGTTTCTGATCTGGATCACCCTTATCAAAAACTGGCCTCCTCCAGCACCGTTACTCAGCATTTGCGCTTTCGGCTTTGCCCCACCTCTGCTTGCTTCTCTTCTTTATTATAAGCAAAAAAAAAATTTACATATCATTAGCAAACTCCAAGTCATGTTGAAGCTTGTTCCAACAAAAATATCATAAAAGCGCGTAAAATATAATTGTTTTTGAGCATTATGATAGAATGAAAGTTATGGGATGTTAGCATTAAAAAAGGATAGAGATGTTAATGAGTGAGATAAGAGGTCTATAAGCGAAAGTGCTGATTTTATTGCTCGCTCCAGTTATCCTAGGCTCACTCTCTCTATATTCTCTTATCTAATTTATATAATTGTAACAGTCCCTCGTAACACCTAATAAATAACGACTGTTTTACATCCACTCTGTAACACTTTTACTCAAATTCAGTGTACATTATTAGTTTATTACTTTCGTCAAATGAGTTATAGTTGCGGCGTGCTTGAGATTAGTGCTGAAGATTTGAAGGTGAATCTTCATGATAATCTTACATTCTTCATGTGGGTGATAGTGACTTCTATGCGCACCATCCCACATTATTGACTGGAAACAAAGCTAACAAACATGTTGGATACTTGCTTAAAAAATCCAACTCTAGTAAACTTAAAGAAGTCATACTTTAGGGTCCCTTTCCTGTAATATGGCTTACCAAATAACTGAAATATGAATGCAGAAGTTTTTTTCAATAATTTTATGTCTGTGATGATCTCTTTTCTTTTATTTTAATATAACTATAGTATAGTGATCGTGAAAAAAATTGACGGAATTACATGTTTTGAGGTCCCCAGAGTCGTTTTTTGAAGCTTTTTAGATGATGTTTATGTGTGGGTGGGTGAGTATGTATCAAAAGTTTGTTGCCACGCTACTGTTCAGAATCATGGATAGATCTAATTAGTATTTTACACGAAAATGAGCCCAATTGTTTGGGAGCAATTATGCATGATGGGAAAGTCACTTTTTTTTTCCCCAAAACCTGTTTTTAGACATTTTTTCCCCCCCTAAACTATGTGAGGTTCTTTTGTTCGATATTACAAAATGGATGCTAATTTTAAGAGCTGTTACGACGTCAGGTACTCGTAAAAGATCTCTGCAGTAAATACACTTGAGTTAGGCAAAATTTAGGACTCTCAAAGTAGAATCAATATTCATTGTGAGGTATCACAAAGTGCCAATCTTTGGCCTACGTGAGTTCTCTCGTGAGATGGCCAATGCAACCTAACCTAACCTAATCAACATTCAAAAGAACGACTTGTGACAAAAAAAAAATCTGGAGTGGCCTACACTCAACTTTACTATAAGTAAACATAATGTCAAACTTCTTGGGTATATAATATGTAATGTCCCATTTAGGTATATTATAAATATCTAAATGGGAGAAGCTATTAGTCTTTCATTCCTCGGGTAGTACCGATAGTGATTGATCCCCTTATCAATGTATAAGCTTATTTTTGTATATCACACCATTGATGTGTACAATATCACTAGTATAACTACAGAAGTAATACAATTTTTGAAAACCGAATATGCAAATTTCGTGTTACTTAATAATCTCTTACAGGAGAACATGGTTCTTGTTCCAATTGCCAGTCGATCTCTTACATCGTTTACCTCATCTCCCTCTAGATTGAATATTTAAGACAAATTTTAATACTTAAAACTTGGATATTTTCCTATTTTATCTGAAAAATGTCAAAAAAATCTAAGAAAAAATGTCGTTTTAAGACAATTTTCAATTCAAGATGTAAGATAATTGCATTTATTATTCTTCAAAGAATGTTTTCAATTTTGAATGATGTTTTACTTTTTGGTCTCCTAGGCTTTTTATGAATTTTATGGCTTCCTAGTATTTAATAAAAATCACTTTTTTTTCCCTTTGTCAAAAATCATATATAGAATTCACTCTGAGCAAGTGTTATCTCAGAGTTGCTGTGAATGTACGAGTATACTAGAAAAAATACACTAGTATTAGCCAGTTTTACATACTCAAATCAAAGTCAAAGCCGGCTCAAATAAACAAACTTATAGTAAAGTAAAAACTTTTTTTAATGTTTTCCAAATAAATACAAATTGATTTCTATGTGCTAAAACCATATATTTAATAGCTTTTTCTACAACAATATTACAGACATCAAGTAGTTTTTCTATTCTAAAAAAAAAATGAAAATATAAAAATTTAAAAAACTTTTAAATCAGACATTTGTTTAATATACTGTCTAAATATTTAATATACTGTAACATACCACACAATAGCAATATTATAGGTGTTTATTTTTTTTTGTATTTCCTTTCCTTTTCTGCGTAAAGTTTATAACAGACACACACACTGAGCTCACTCGCTCAGAGTGAATTCTATATATGATTTTTGACAAAGGGGGGGGAAAAAAAGTGGTTTTTATTAAATACTAGGAAGCCATAAAATTCATAAAAAGCCTAGGAGAACAAAAATGTAAAACATAATTCAAAATTGAAAACACTGTTTGTTAATTTATTCATGACTAAGTTAAAGCTTGGTTTATAATTTCACTTGCTATATTGACGACATCTTCATTTGGCAACATGATAATTATAAATCAGGCGATTTTTTAGAATACTTTTAAATTTTCTGTCACTCGATCAATTTTTAACCACAGTGTTGCAGACTTATTGTTTTTGACCCTTCTAATACCTAGGTCAATTACATTTTTATTTTAAAAAAAGTGGTTGATATTTTATTTTATTTTAAAGTGTTTGACATCACCACTTCTCCATTTTTAAGTGACATTCTAAAATTTTTTACAGAAAATTGTAAAAAAAAACCAACCACTGCAGAGCAGCAGTACCTATATTACAATATTTTGTTTCTTTCTTTTCCAATGCCCAATACTTATAAGGCTTTTACCTTTTAGTGGTGTTGTAGGGGCGGAAATTATGGCTTATTTATTATTTGACATCCTTTTTTAGTAAAGGGCGAGTCTCATTACTTGTTTGTTTCTACATTGGGAGTCCTAAATTTTGCCTAACTCAAGTGTATTTACAGTAGCGATCTTTAACGAGTACCTGACGTGGTACAAGCTCAGGATCGACGGTTTAACGTCCTCTCAGAGGAACAACGTACTCTTGCTTGAATAAATCGATGGCCTGGTGAGTGTTGAACACCGGACCTACCAGTTCAGAGTCGAGTACGTTAATCACTGAGCCAACCTGTCCTTCCCAAATAACAATAGTTGCCATCTTTCTCAAGTTAAAAAAGGCAATACATATATCCCCTCTCTTATAGAATCCATAAAATTTGTAATAGGTCTCCAAGACTGTACTTTCCTCCTGAACAACTTAAAAGGAAATTTTCCAGGACAGGTTTATACCTCCTCTTTAGACGAAAGTCGTGTTCTACTAAAAAACCTCACCTGTCTAAAACACAGTCAAAATTGAATAATTCTTTCCGTCGCTGCTATTATATGCTTGACATATTTATCAAGAAGTCTTTTCCTTATTCTACTCGTATCTTCTCTCATTTACACTTCTTCGGTTTTTAACCTCTATTTCTTACCAAAAACTTCTTACCAACCTGAAGGATAACTTTTTCCAAACTTCGTAAACTGTTATGGCAATGAAACGATTTTCTATATGGCCGCTGTCAAATATGTTGATCTGTACAACTTCTTCATGAAGTCATTGTTTCAGCGGAGGTCTCATTTTAAGGAGTAGTTAAATATGAAATTTAAAAATCATTTAAATCAGGACATACATTTATTTAATTAGCCCACGAATTTTAATTTACAGTAACATATACCACACAATAGCAATATTTTGTTGTTTATTTATTATTTTTTATATTATTATTTATATTATTTATTATTTATATTATTATGTTGTTTATTTATTATTTTTTTTTTTGAATTTTCTTTCTCCTTTTTTCAGTAGCGTAGCAACGGGTGGGGGGGGGGGGGGGTCCACCCTAGGGGTGGCATTTTAAGAAAGTAAAAATAGCAAAAAATTAAAATAATAAAAAGCTAACAAATAATCTGAAATTGTATATCAAATGAATTTTTAAGGCTGTAATTGTTTTTATGTCTTATTTGTATAATAATGTTTCTAAACTGATTCTCAACTATAATATTTGCAAATAAAAATAAATAAAAACCAATTAAAAAGAAGATAGTACACAGATAGACACAGGAATAACTCACTTCTATATTTCGACCATCGTCGTCATCAGGAGGCGAAGAGTCCCGCAGGAAGGCAGCGCGGTGACTGAACACTGAACAGTGGCAGCACAACCGTTAGTCAAATAAAAATAAAAATACATTTATTTTAAATTTTTCAAAACTATTTTTTTAATGGGGTTGAAAATTTACTTGTGTTTATTTTTAGTAGTCGGTTAATTTAATTTAACAATTTTTTATGATTTTAAATTATAAAAAGTTTTTTGTTTTTGTTTCTAAAAATTTTTGGTTTTCTTTGATGATGACTTTATGAAATGGTATAAGGTTACTGTGATATGATGTAAGTCTTAGACTAATAACAGCAGTCTAAAATTAGATCCTTAATTGTAATCGCATGAAAAAAAAAAATATTTTCAGGACGTTCTGGAGTTTTGAAAATTAATGGATTATCAAAAAAAAATCTTACTACGTGTTTTGACTTTTTTTTGAATGAAGTGTGCAATGTCATTTCGTTTAGCAGCCCTTTCATTTGTTAATAGACCGTTTAGGTTAGGTTAGGTTGCAGTGGTAGTCCCACTTGGGAACACACATAGGCCGAGCATTGGCCCATTTGTGAAACCACACATAATTGACCACATAACAAGCGGGATATTTTACGTTTTTTGGTACTATCAAAAGGCTACTTTTTTTTTTGAAAACACTATTGATGATTAGAAGAAAAGGAATATCTTCAATATTCTTTGAATGGAATCTTTGATGTTTACCTCTGTCCCTTATTACTTCATTCCTATCGACTCGGTTCACGGTTATAAAATGAAGTTATTTATTTGTCCATCTGTGTGCTACTTTTGTTTTTATTTAAAAGACCGCTGGACCGTTTCATTTAGGTACTAAAAATATATCGAAGCGTAGTGAACAGACTGTTAGAATAATCAGACATTATAAAACTCGAGGTCCAATATTTTCGTCAGTTTGTTATAAGGTTCCAATTTTTTAAAATAATATTTTTTTTATATTCAAAACTGATTCTCTTACAATTTATTTCAGCATATTTTATAACATGTTAATAAAGAAATATATTGTTATTGTTTATAACGGTTCACTTATCTCGATCACCTACCATTGTTAAAACCATTTACAGATTCACTTGATAGTCATTTCCTTTTCTTTATAACCTCTTAATTAGATTTTAAGTTTCTCAAAAACATTTGTGCTATAAATGCAGCATCAGGAATTACTGTATGCTACTTTTAAATTGCTGGTCATGTAGGATTTTTTCTAAAAAATAGATAAGAAATAATGGTTTAATTTTTTTCAGGTTTTCATATGTTCTAAAACAGGACTAAAAAACATTTAACAGATCCAAAATTTGAAGGAAATATCAGTATAACATGGTGTAAAACGGGTTTCAATCTTTGTTTGTTTGTTTGAGGATTCCTTGAGAGCTAAGTTACCATATGTGGAACCTCCCCCCCCTCATGTTACTTAAAAAAAATAATTCCCGTGTAAATTTTCAAACAAATATTTGTTTTTAGAACAATGAAAAGTGTAATAATGAAATAAGTTTATTCCATTTGCAACGTGATGTGGAAATACAAAAATCTTTCTAAAACAATAACAATATATTTTTTTTTATTAACATGTTATAAAATATGCTGAAATGAATTGTAAGAGAATCAGTTTTGAATATAAAAAAAAAAAAAAATTGGAACCTTATAACAAACTGACGAAAATATTGGACCTTGTGTTTTATAATGTGTGATTATTCTAACGGTCCGTTCACTACGCTTCGATATATTTTTAGTACCTAAATGAAACGGTCTAGCGGTCTTTTAAATAAAAACAAAAGTAGCACACAGATGGACAAATAAATAACTCACTTTTATATTTCGATCATAGTCGTCATCAGGAGACGAAGAGTCTCGCAGGAAGGTAGAGTCGCCGTTCTACCTACCTTCCTTTGTCTATCTAGGTCAGGGATGGCGAACCATATACCCGCGGGTCACCAACTGACCCACCACTCATTTTTTAGTGACCCACGTCGTTCTATGTCGATGTTTGTGCAAAACTAAACAAATATTTTTTTTTTGCTATGGCAAGTGCTTTTCGTTTACCTATTAACGAGCAGAGGCAACTAATGCGTAGAGTTGCCAATTTAGCATTTATTATGGTGGATTTAGCACATTACAATGAAATATAGCACCATGAAATGTATATTTTTCTATTTAAAGTATATGTACTAGTGTTTTTTTGTTTTAGTTCTGCATCATAAAATTGTTTTTCTTATCTATAATAGATAGGTTAGCTGCGCATTTATTTGCTTTTTGCTTAGCAATTTCTCTATGAAAATATTTGGCAACACTGCTTGGGTGCTATTAGCCAGTTGTTTTTTGGCAGTCGTAAGCGGCGATGTGTACGAATTTGCTTCTCGTTTTAAGTCAAGGTTTTCCTGCCTCATCTGTGCATACTTACGTGCCGTTGGTATTTTTAGAATTAAAATCCGTGCAAGTGCATTTCCTGTTTCATCTTAAAATATTTGTGAACCGTAAGCATGGCAGAAAAGAAAAGGAAATATCAGCCACAAGCTGGGGGAAGCGGAAGGCTATTTCACGATGAATGGATAAGCAAGTTTGGCGTCATCAAACACAACGACAAAGCTTTGTGCTGCCTTTGCCAAGAAATAATTACTGCTCGCTATTACAATATTAATCGGCATTTTGTAAGTAACCACAATAAACTTTGCTCAATGAAAGAGGAAGAGAAGTATGAAATTATACAGAGAGAAGTTAAACAACATAACTACCAAAGCAACCGCTTCCAAAGAATATTTAAGCCAAGAAACAACATTTCGGCAGTCAGTTTTCATTTGGCAAATACTATTGCACGGCATGGAAAACCACTTTCCGATGGTGAGTACTTTAAAGAAGCTTTTAATAATTGTTCGGAATTCTTATTTGAAGATTTTGCAAACAAAAATGATATACTCAAAAGAATTAATGAAATGCCAGCAGCTAGAAATACCGTAAAAGATAGAATTATTGCCATGGACGAAGACGTAACCGAACAGCTTTTACAAGACTTAAGAAATGCAGAAATGTTTTCGCTTTGTTTGGATGAGTGCACTGATGTTAGATCAGCTGCCCGTGTAGCAGTTATTGCTAGATATCCGTCTGTGAATATAATGAAAGAAGAGCTGATTAGTTTGATGACACTTTCTGAGAAAACCAGAGGTCATGATATTATGAATGAAGTGAAAAAGAAATTTATGGAACTTGGCATTAACTTTGGAAATATTGTATCTGTGACAACTGATTTAAAAGAATTGTGGATTTGTGAAATTACTGAGAGACGAAGTTAAACATGATTTAGTTGAGTTTCATTGCATGATACACCAACAAGCCCTATGTGCAAAAAACACTTTTAAATCGCTAGAAAAAGTTATGAGTATCGTAACAAAAGTTGTAAACTTTATAGTTGCCCATGCTCTTAATAAACGTCAATTTAACATGCTATTAAATGAAGTTGACAGTCAATATTCTGGATTAATCATGTACAATAATGTTAGGTGGTTGAGCCGTGGTCAGGTATTGAACCGGTTTGTTGAATTATTAGAAGAAATAAAATGTTTCCTGGGTGAAAAGGGACAGGAATATCCAGAATTGACAGACAATAATTGGTTGAATGACTTACATTTCTTTGCTGATTTTGCACTGCATTACAATAACTTGAATACAAAACTGCAAGGTTCTGGAAATGTTACGCCATCGATGTTCGGGCATATCAAAGCTTTTGAAAAGAAGCTAGTTGTTTTTTCAAGAGATTTAGAAGAAAACAAATTGAAATATTTTTCATCATTAAAGAAGCTTTGAAAAGTCCGGTTTGACTGACAGCTCTGAAGAGAGAGAAATACCGTTCTACAGGTATTCTTCTATCATACGAAACGCAAGAAATCTACTTTCAGAAAGGTTCGTTCAATTCCGGAAACTAGATACTACATTACAGTTTATCTTTTCCCCCGATACTATTCAATTTGAAGATATGAATTTATCACAGTTTGATTGGCTTAATCTTAGTAACTTGGAAATGGAATTAAAAGAGTTCCAGGAAAGTGCGGTGTGGAAAACGAAATTTTTTGACATGAACCAGAAGTTACAGCAAATTGAGTCAGAATCATTACCTACTGAAGTTTTTGCTGAGAACATCATTCTTACAGAATGGAATTCCTTGCCATCTTCTTTTAAATCAATGAAAAAATTAGCAATAGCTCTCCTGTCGTTGTTTGATTCCTCATATTCATGTGAATCCTTGTTTTCACATATGAAAACTTAGAGTCTAGGGGCCGCCTCAACTGGAGCCTTGCTTGCGGCCTGCAACCTGCCCTCTGCCGACCTTGCAGAGTTCTCCACCTGAGCGGACACTTGCTCTTTTACAGCCACCAGAATTTCGTTTTTCAACTCAAAGAGTGTAGTGGCTACTTCTTCTCTCACTTTTCTAGTGATCCTCATTTCATAATCTATAGGAGTACCACCGCCCCTATAGTTATCAAAATTTGCCTTCACTGTTCCGGTTAAGGCCCTGATTTCGTCCATTCCCATGGCGAACTGCAAACTTGCTCTTTTCAGCCCGGTGAGAGGCTCCATATGGCCTGGGTTTTCCTCCTCGATTTTCTGAATACTTTTATTAAGCATACAGATCGTGGCCATGGCTTGGTCTAACTTACCATAAATTCGGCTCACATTCATGTCGAAGTCCACTACATGCGACAGTGGGTCCCTATCGCATGGGGCTTCTACACTACACACGTTTCCTTGCGCCCTTGGTTCTTCCATTGGCCTCTCTGAGTCAGGGGACGCCATTCTTCTTCTTTTGGTCTCCGTCAGGGACATGCTCTCGCGGCCCTACCTTTTGAACGCTTTTTCTTAGACTCCGGAGTCGCCATGAGGTCATCTAGGAACTTGAGATTATCCGAAGATAAACCTTCCTTTCCGGGGGAGATGAACGCTTCCAGGTTTTTCTCCTGGCCACTCATAGCGACCTCGCTATTCCTTCTTGGCGCTACACATAGCTTCCCTAACTACCTTCTTGTTGGCGGATTGTCTCCTCAACACCTCCGTGGGAGCGGACGAGGGCTTGCCCATTGACGTCCTCACATACTTCCCATCTGCACCCCTCGGCCGGGGGTTGGCAACCTTAGTAGGGCTTCGCATCTTATCCTCCGCTAAACTTGCCCTAGGAGATTTTCTCATCTGGTCCTCGCTCCTGGAGGTGGTCGATTTCTGTTCGGCTTTTACTGTCTCCCCACTCATGCCGTCGGATACTCCTTGCACTCCTGATTAAAATGGCGTTTTCCCCGTGCCTGTAGCTCCACCTGGAGCCGAGGTAAACGCGTTCAAAGGTAGGGTCAAAGTTCAATCCAGAAATTTTCTGGGTTAGGGGATTGGCCCAGAGGACCGGAAATGATGGGAAACTATCAGGGGTGGTAATAAAATAAAATTGGATATGGGACAGGTATGAAAAAATAAGGGGGGGAGGGGGAGAAAATTGGAAAAACGCAAAAAACCGCTGAAGACCCAGAAAGTGAGGGTTAAAAACTTTCACAATGCTCCAAAAGTAAAAGCTCCAGATGATAACTCACTAAAAAGTGCTCAACGCTCTATTGCGCTCCCTCTCGACTAAATTGAGAAAAAATTTCCCGCAAGGGATGCTCTCAGTATCACCGAAGGTCCAGGATATCGCCGTACCCGGACAAGTCTCGCCCGCGACGACTGACGGCACGATACTCAAATGAAAAGATATTGAAAAGACCAAGAGATGGCGTAGGAATCGCCCTGTAATTTCATGAAAAGACCAAGAGATGGCGTTAGAATCGCCGTGTAATTTCATGAAAAGACCAAGAGATGGCGTTAGATTCGCCGCGTAATTTCATGAAAAGACCAAGAGATGGCGTTAGAATCGCAGTGTAATTTCATGAAAAGACCAAGAGATGGCGTTAGAATCGCTGTATAATTTCATGAAAAGATCAAGAGATGGCGTTAGAATCGCCGTGTAATTTCATGAAAAGACCAAGAGATGGCGTTAGAATCGCCGTGTAATTTCATGAAAAGACCAAGAGATGCCGTTAGAATCGCCGTGTAATTTCGTGAAAAGACCAAGAGATGGCGTTAGAATCGCTGTGTAATTTCATGAAAAGATCAAGAGATGGCGTTAGAATCGCCGTGTAATTTCATGAAAATACACGGTTATAAGAAGATAGTCCACTGCTATCCTGATATTATTACTTTGATTTTATTTAGTTATTTTTGATTTTTAGTTTTTATCTATAGACAGGTTAGAAAACACAATGGACTTACTACAGAAAGGATAGAGACTCAATCTAACTGACCAGATAGAAATATATATCCATAAAAATGAGGGTAAAAATTTTCTTTTTTGTGGGTCCTAGTACATTACTAGGACCAAACTATAAGTCAAGGTGGCATTTAGGATTAAAAAAAATGCTTAAAGCTTACATGTCAAGACTTTCCTCCTACGATAAATATAAACAAAGGGTTTTCTTGCTGCTATGATTGATAGGTTTTTTTATTCGTTTGCTGAAACTGTACGAGATGACAAGAACAAAGTATTCTCCACCTGTTTCTCTTGGTCAAAACCCCTTTACGGGGATTTCTAATGACTCGCCCGTTACTAAAATGGTTGCCAAATAATAAATGAATCAAATAATAAACTTCCGCCCCTTGAAAAGGCTACAGCTTTATAAGTGTGGGTGTTGGAAAACGAACAACAACCTTTTCCAAAATCTCTGGTCCACACAACCATTCTTACCTCTCTTATCACTCTTTCTCTCTCCTGTCTTCTTCTTGAACTCTTCACTATCTCCTTATCAACTTTCTCTCTCCCTCTCTCTCTCTCTTTCTACCTTTCCCTCTTCTCCTTCCTATACTCACCTCACACCTCCCTCACAGTGAAAGAAATTATGCTTCTATAACACTTAGAAACTATTTTTTTATTTCCTTACTTGTTTTATAGTTTCAGTTTTAAAGTTATTTAGCGATGGGCTCCCGTTTTGGATATTAAAACTGTCCATCGATATGAGTGTCATCTTAAGAAAGAATTGAAAGTTAGGCCTACAATCAGATGGATTCCTCCTTATATGACTCTTGTTGTATTCATAAAAAGTTCTTGTTCCATATATGGTTTCATTGTCTTTAAAATTGCACTAAAACCCACTTAGGTTTTGTAAAGTAGAAACCTAGCGATTAAGGTTTGAATTACACTCTGTTCAAGACTAAATCTATATTAACGAGTAAATTTTAATCCACTACTTTCATTCTTTTGGATATTTCTCCGTTGTATATCTCAGTTCTTCACATAGAGTTATAAAAGCTTTCTTCAAGTCAAAAAAAAATTGGTATGTTTGCTTTTTAGAAAGGAGTTCTGAATCAATCTCCAGGAGTGCAATCTGGTGTTCTGTTATGTACCCTTTCTATACCCAACCTGGTATTTACTCAGAATACCAAAGTGTTTTATGACCAGAATAAAGTGCTTGGTTCGATAATATAGAACCTATGCATATAATAATGCGTAAAAGTATACTTTACATTGTTTGTTTAATTCAAGCACTTATCTCAGTCCTCTATGCCTTTTTCCTATACCTCCTGTTTCTGGTTCCATTTTTTTCTGTCTCTTTCTCTCTCGTATCTTCTTCTTGCCTCCTTCACTATCTATCTCCTTTTCATTATTTTCACTCACTCTATCTTTCTTTCTCTGTCTCTTTCACTCTCATCCCATGCATTTTTTTGCTGCAAAGACAATTATACTTTACAGAACTTCAAAAGTTATATTTTTTTTAACCTGTTTTATAGTTTTAGTAGTAATGTGATTTAGTAATGGGCTTCTGCTCTAATGTATCTGTCTAATAGAAATTGAAAGTGTTTTGTAATCCTATTAAGATGTTCTGTGGAGTGATTTAGAACCGATGTATAAATGGGTATTTTGTATTGTTTTATATCTCTTTCAAAACACTCCCTACTATCTCATTTCACACGACTTCTTGCTATTTCTTCTGCTCTCTCTCTCCTTCCCCCCCTCTCTCTCTCTCTCTTTCCCTGTATTCTCCTCCCTCCCTCTCTTTCTCTAACTCTATCTCTCTCCCTCTTCCTTTTCCCTCCCTCTCTCTCCTCCCTCTCTTACACTTTCTCTCCCTCCATCTCACCCTCTTCTCTTTCTCTCCCTCCCTCCCTCCTTCTCTCTCTAACTCTCTCTCTCTCTCTCCCTTTCTTTTTCCCTGCCTCTATCCTCCCTCTCTTACACTTTATCTCCTTCCATCTCACCCTCTTCTCTCTCTCTTTTCCTCTTTCCTCCCTCACTTACACTTTCTCTACCTCTATCTTACTCTCTTCTCTCTCTCCCTCCCTATCTCTCTAACTCTCTCTCCCTCTCCCTTCCATTCTTTTCTCTCTCTCACTTTCTCTACTTCCATCTCACTCTCTTCTCTCTCACACTCTCTTTTCCTCTTTCCTCCCTCTTTCTCACTCTCTCTATCTTTCCCTCTCTTTTACTTTCTCTCACTCCATCTTACTCTTTTCTCTGCCTCCCTCCCTTTCTCTCTCTAACTCTCTCACTCTCTTCTCTCTCTCCCTTCATCTTTCCCTCCCTCTCTCTGCTCCCTCTCATTCATTTTTTCTCCCTCCATCTCATTTTCTTCTCTTCCTCCCTCCCTCTCTCTCTATCACTATCTCTCTCCTGTTATAGAGCATATAACAACTGTTAAACTCGATTAAACGTGCATTTATCAGAAGATTATTTCCAAAGATAAATATGTCGAGAGCAAACAGTGAGTTTCCTTACCACTTTAATGATTGGATGTGGTTTTTTTGTTTTTGTTTCCTTTTCAAGACCAACATAAGGACAGGTGTGTGTGTGTGTGAGGAGTAGCCCAAAGGCCGCGGGACAGCTGTGTGAATCAGTCCAGTCGATTCCTCTGGCCTTCTGACCTACTTTACCTTCTCCCTGCTTCCCTCCCTACCCTCCCCCTCTGTGTCTGCACACACCAATTATATAACACACTTCAGAACTCTAGACACCGAGGGATATCAGTCTTTCTTTTGATGTATAGTCGCATCCAACATACTCTAGACTTTTAATTTATAACGTGCCATATATCAGAATTCTCCTTGACAAAAAAAAATCAACAAATTATAAAAAAAATTTAGTTGTAATATAACACATGACTTAATTCAATATTAATTGAATTAAATTATACATATAATTAGAACATTATTTGGGGGATGAAATGAAGTATTTATTTTTAAAAATTACCTTTATAACAAGAGGCGTTATGGAACATTTGGTGTTTTCAGAAAATGTTGTTTAACGCTAAACGACTTACTATAGGACAATGAAAGTTTGTCAAAAAAATAAACCTAAAATGAGGAATTAACGAAAAACATTGCATAAAATTCCAATTACCGTAAAGGGCAAATAATGTATTATTGTAATTATGTATCACTTGCTATACTTGTCGGATTTGTTTACATTTGTGAGGGACGGACAGACGGACACGGCTTTTTTTTTGTAATAGTATAGATTATTTATTAAAACTGAAATATCACAGAATAATTAAGACTCAATCTGAGAAGAGTTTATTAGAAAAGTGCGAATTTTGAACGTTTCTTTTTCAAGTAAATCTGTCAGGAGAGAAAGATTAACCTGAATTTAAACACAAACTCTCTCCCTTCCTTTTCCCCTCCCTCTATCTCTCCCTCTCTTACACTTTATCTCCTTCCATCTCACCCTATTTTCTCTCTCTCTCTCTCTCCCTCTCTCTCTTTTCCTCTTCCCTTCCTCTCTTACACTTTCTCTACCTCTATCTTACTCACTTCTCTCTCTCCCTCCCTCCCTCTATCCCTCCCTCTCTTACACTTTATCTCCTTCCATCTCACCCTCTTCTCTCTCTCTCACCCTCACTCACTCTCTCTCTTTTCCTCTTCCCTTCCTCTCTTACACTTTCTCTCCCTCCATCTTACTCTCTTCTCTCTCTCCCTCCCTCTCAAAATATATTATCATTTGGAAGGGTAGTTTTCTGATTAATTTTTCCGTGTTATTCTAGTTATGAGTGTATACCACGCAATAAACGTCTGCACCTATTGATGAGTTAAAAATTATGAGTCTTATTATTATTATTACGATTCACAAACTATGCGAGCAGTATTGTATGGTATTTACTCATGATAGTGAGGAAAACACATCTTGCGTCTTCACACATAAGGAATTTATTTTAAACCATCTTTCGAACATTTAGTGTCCTCATCAGCTACATCTGATATTTAAAGTAAAAATATATAAAAATTTTTGAAGTTATATGAACGAACCAAAATTTAACAAACAAAATTTTTAATTAAAACAAAAGTAGTTAAATTGTGTTTTATTTTAATTAAAATGTTGATTCCTTTATATATATATGCAACAAATGGTATACATTTTGTTTTTATATTGTAGATGTGCTTGATGATGAACACTATGTGTTCGAAACGCGTCGTAAAATAAATTACTTATGGTAAAGAAGTAATATATATATATATATATACCATGATAAACGAAAAACGGTCCGGCAGGACAAATAACAATTAAAATAAGCAGTGACACATAAACAGAAACACAACAAAGACTCACTTTTCAATATTTCGACCGCCATTACGGTCGAAATATTGAAAAGTGAGTCTTTGTTGTGTTTCTGTTTATGTGTCACTGCTTATTTTAATTGTTATATATATTCCTCATTATCACTATTAAGGTTATTTTGTCAGCCGAGAAAAGACGGGTTACTACTACTCGCATAAAAGTCGAGTGACGTTTCATTTAACAATTTTTTCAGATATATTCATTTTTATGGATTTTTTTTTCCTGATATTTGAATAATTCCAGGTATTAATATCAATTAGTAATAAATGCAATGGTACCTTGGCTCTCAATCATAATTTCTTTCAGAATTTTGATCGACAATAGATTTGGTCGAAAACCAAATAATTTTGCCCATTTTTTTTGTTTATATTGTTTAAACAGATCCCCTAGCGAGTGATAATGTCAGCCGTTTACTAGATCGGTGATTCTACAGATTCTAGTATTGGGAGTCCTAAATGTTGAATAACTCAATCAAGTGAATTTAGAATAGGGATCTTTAACGAGTACCAGACATCGTACAGGCTCGGGACCGAAAGCTTAACATCCTCTCCAAAGGACGACATACTCAGATTTGTTCAACTACCGCGTGAATAAATCAAGGGCCAGGTGGGGATCGAACCCCAGACTACCAGCCCAAAGGCGAGTACGCTAACCACTGAGCTAACCAGCCCCCCTAATTTTCCCATAAGAAATACATAATTGGAAATGGAATAATCCATTCGTCCACATATAGGTGGTACTTTTTTTAAATATTGTAGGTTTTTCTATTTAAAAACATGTATATAAACCATTAAAAGTACATTATTAAATATAAAGTCAAATAATAAGTTAATCTAAACAATTTTAGTATCATATGGGTTTGTTCGAATTCTAAAATTATCATCAAATTCTGGGGATATAATTTTCTCAACATCTCTGTTTCAAATCCAATTTGTTCAAATTCAAAGTCGTTAGAACACCGATGCGCCACTGTATTTAATAAAATGTATATCTGGCTAATTATCTGTCATGACTTGTCTCACTTCGGTAAGCTATTAATCATGAATCAGCATCAACAAAACAAGATATAATTAATAGGAATTAAAAATAATAACAACCCACAATTGGCATTTAACACCAATTACTAACAATGACTTGCTTATTATATATAACAACGAGAAATAAGTCTTACCTGTTTATTATTATAATTATCTACTCCTTAGTTCAAGTGAAAAAAAAATGCATATATTCACCTTCTTATTATGAAATAATATTATTAATAGAAAAATTCGAATATTATTTTTACAGAATCTGTTTTTTTTTTGAGTAGCTACCCAAATTTTTTTCTTCTTTTTTGATTTAGATATAAATGGCTATTGTTATATTAGTTTAATATTAGAAAGACGAAATAATGAACAATGCGAGCAACTGAGGTTAAGGGAATCGAATACATGTCTCCTGAGTAAGCAAAAGTTAAGCTTAGTCAGTATGATAACTGAGACACAAAATAAAGTTGTATGTCAAAATTTCATTTTGATATTGTTAATATTTAAAAGGTTTTTAAATGGGCTTTTATTTTAAGATCTGACAGTCATATCTCTGCAATAAAATGGCAGTAGAGCAAGACAATTCGTAAATACCATTCATTAAGAATAATAGTTTTAACAACAATTTTTGGGGGAGTAGTAGGAACTTTTTAGTTTCTAAAACATACTTTAAACTAGTAGGTAGGTTAGGTTAAGTTTGGAGTGACAGTTCCACAAGAAAGGAACATAGGCCAAACATTGTTCTTTTCTAATATTATACCATGAACATTCTATATTGAGAGTCTTTAAGTTTTGCATATCTCAAATCTATTTAGAATAGGGATCTTTAACAAGCACCTGACATTAGGCAGGCTTGAGGCCGACGGCTTATCGTCCTCCTATGAGAGACAACATGCTCAAATTTATTCACCTCCCATGTAAATAAATCAAGAGCCAGAGTGGGTATTGGACCCCGGATATACCAGTCCGGGTAGGTAATGGATTGGTAGGTTAGGTTAGGTTGAGGTTGGACTGGAAGTTTCACAAGAGAAGAAACATAGGCCAAACCATTGACCCTTTCTAGGACTAAACCACGAACATTCTACATTGAGAGTCTTTATGTTTTGCATAACTCAGGTCTATTTAGAATAAGGATCTTTAACAAGCACCTGAAATTATACAGGCTCGGGGCCGACAGCTTAACGTTCTCCTACGAGAGACAACATGCTCAAATTTATTCACCTTCCATGTAAATAAATCAAGAGCCAGAGTGGGTATTGGACCCCGGATATACCAGTCCGGGTAGGTAATGGATTGGTAGGTTAGGTTAGGTTGAGTTTGGAGTGACAGTTCTACAAGAAAAGAAACATAGGAAGAAATATTTACTTTTTCTACTCGTAATACTACAACATAAACATTCTACATCGAGAGTCTTTAAGTTTTGCATAACTCAAGTCTATTTAGAATTAGGGATCTTTAACAAGCACCTGACATTATACAGGCTCGGGGCCGACGGCATAACACCCTCTCCAAGGGACGACGTACTCAGATTTCTTCATCTTTTGAGTGAATGAATCAAAGGTTTGAAGGGATATCGATCCACTATTCCAGAGGCGAGCACGTTGCCATTGAACTACCCTGGCCTCTTTAAGCAACGGGGTTTACCAATGTATGGATGGAATCTTAACCCAGGCCGATCCAATCTGTGTTTTGTGTATAGAAGCTGTGTAACAACATGGTCTAATTAATAACATTTTTATTAATATTTATTTATTATTAGAGTTTTTTATTATCGATTTGTTTTTATTACAGTTATTTTATATCTTAGATATATCAATGACTATTTTTAACTCATTAGTTGTGTAATCTGTAATTGCGTGGTATTCACTCATACTGGGGTAAATGTATTTTACAAAGTCACCACGTAAAAGAAGTTTTTTTTATTTCAATTACGCATTTCAAACACTTTGTGTTCATCATCAGGATAACTTCCAATGGAAGAAGTGGTTAAAGACAACGTTCTGAGTCAATGTCCCACGATTATCTGTCATCCAGTTATTCCATTAGAAGTTTACCTG
Organism: Hermatobates lingyangjiaoensis; assembly: GCA_026182355.1. Classification (NCBI taxonomy): domain Eukaryota; kingdom Metazoa; phylum Arthropoda; class Insecta; order Hemiptera; family Hermatobatidae; genus Hermatobates; species Hermatobates lingyangjiaoensis. The sequence continues at coordinate 233,911 of JAPFBL010000301.1, forward strand.
ATGATGAACACAAAGTGTTTGAAAAGAATAAAAAAAACTTCTTTTATATAAAGACTTCGTAATTTCCATTTTTATGACCAATGATTATGTTTATTAATGCCATAGATCATCAGAAACACCAAAGTCGAGACAATCATCAAATTATCTATGATGATTGATGGAATAACTGATGATATTTACTGAATGAGGGAAAGAAACACTAAGTCTCCATACAAAAGATTTCACTCCACGTCGACCAGTTTTGAACACTGTTTGAAACACGTCAAAGTCGTATAAAATCTTTTCTATGGAGACTTGGTCGTTTTTTCCTTTATACTAATCATAAATACAATATTTCAAATCATATTATTATGTCTTTAAAACATTTAAACATTTTTCTCATAAATTATTGTTTATTTCGATTTTTCTTTTCTTTTTAAACTTTTCAACAAAAAAAAAAAAAAAAGAAATCGAATCAATAATAAATTATTACACCTATTTTTGAAAAAACACTCATCCAAAATTAGTAGGGCTCATAAAAAGTTAGTATTATTGCAATCTCTAGGGAAAGCAAGATCTTTCAAGTCCTACTCTTTCGAAATATATTTCACCTGAAATGACATGCTACAAGATATCTGGAGTACTTTCTCCTAAACCATTCTTACCTCTCTCTAAAATTTCTAAAGATAGCTGCTCAGGTTATTATATTGCCTTAAGTCACGCAAAAAAAAAAAGAGTGAAATATTTCCACCATAAAAGACACTTTTAAATGATATTAAATTAACTCCCCCCCCCCCCCCACCGACAGATAACTTTTTTAGTTAAACCAGTATGAAAAGGAATTTATATTTTTTTTTTCCCCCCAATCTTAAATTTTCTAAAAATCTAATTAATCATAACTTAAATCATACAAAGTGTTCTGATAAGGGATCTTTGATCTGAAAAGTAAAGCTAAACCTTTCACTTTATTACGATCAGTAATTAATTTAAAGATTTTTAAATAATTTCTGTTGTAAAACCAATTTATTTGTTTACTTGTCTCTTCTATGCAAATTATCACTATTTCTAACTGAATTTATCTCTACCAATTAGAACACAACGTAAACCTTTTCTTTGGTATTTTACGCAGACAATCCTACTGCAATGCACTTAAGTCTAGCATTTTAATAAAAACAAATATATTCCTTACAGTTGACTATTCTAATTTATTGATAATATACGTTAACTATAAACCTATATTATTTTTTTGTTTTAATTTTTTTTTAAATCTACATTTTATTTATAATGTAAAATATGTAAAATTTTTGGAGTTATAGTTTGTGCTACGGCCTGTCTGTTACGTATATCATATCTGAACATGATATTTCCAATGAATTCATCTTTATTTTTTTTAAAAAAAACATTAAACTTAATCAATATCGGTCATTTCTGCAAACCTATGATACACAGACAATCCCATTGGTTATGTATCTCAGTTTTAACATCCACTAATAATACGCCTGGACTGCAAGGATTTTAGATAAGTCTGCTATTTTAATAAAAAAAAATATATATTTCTTACCTTACAGCTGATTATTCTCATTTTTATTGATAATATGAGGTTTTTTTAATAGTTTAAACCAATCTTTTAATGAGTCATAACGTCAGTCGTTTACAGGCTTTTTGTATGACCGGTGATTCTACAGATTCTATATTGCGAGTCCTAAATTTTGAATAACTCAATCTTTAACGAGTAGCTGACATCGTACAGGCTCGGAACGGACGGCTTAATGTCCAGTCTGAGGGACGGCATACTCAAATTTATTCGCTTCCCGCGTGAATAAATCGAGGTCCAGAGGGAGGATCGAACCCCGGACCTACCAGCCCAGAGGCGAGCACGTTAACCACTGAACTAACCTGGCTCATACGATTTATGAGCTAATCATATCATACAGATATGATTATATGATAATGATATAATCATATCAATACGTATATGATGAATTAATACGCATAATTCAAATCTTGAAAAAAAATGTTACATTAACAGGCTTTTGCAAACAAATATAATAAACTTTCAACAACTTTTAAAAACTAGTTTTGAAAAATTTTAAAATAAGTTTTTTTTTTATTTGCAAATATTACAGCTAAAAATCCGTTTAAAAACAGTATTACACAAATAAATCATAAAAATAATTGCGACCTTACAAACTTATTTTAGTTCAATTTTTAACTAAAAAAAAATACAAATTTTTTTGTTAGCTTTTTATTATTTTAATTTTTTTCTATTTTGACCCCCTCAAAATACCGCCCCCTGGCACGTGCCGCCCGGGGTGGACCTCCCCCTTCCTCGTTCCTATGACATTGCTTAGTAACACATCATAAGCTGAATAAATTTCGATGATATTAAAAAGCTACAGACTAATTTTTTTAATACTATTTGTGAATCGACTGAATACAAAACAATACTAATTAGTAGAGAATATCATGTAATGTAAACATTTTAATAAATTATGCAACTAGTAACTACCATTTATATTTGAATAAGTTTCCCTCATCTATAGTTAACATTAATTATTCTTATCTTTGAAGTAATTAATAAACTTCTTGTACATCATATTAAATATGTCATAAAAAGTTCTCGGACGTTTTTGTTATAAATTTTAGACAGTATTAGTCTCACTTCAAATGAATAGAAGTATTCTTATATCAGTTCAAATAACTTAAAAATTGAAGAGAATGGTAATGAAAGAATTTGAAATCGTATTTATTTAACGATGAGATTCCGATTCCTCTAAAATACACAATTCTGCTTAATCATCCCAACACTGCTATAAAGTTTTATAATTATTGATATTAGAATAATGCTTTGCTATGAGTACTACACATATATACGTGTCATAATACGAGGTATGAGTAGAATAAGAGCATTATCGTATGAAATAATATTAAATTATAAGAATATATTTTAGAATTTCAATATTTTTATTTATTTATTATTTATATTTTATTTATAAATATTTATATTATTATTATTTATATTTTTATTTATCCAGGTTTGATCCAGTTACTGGACTCGTATGTGGTCGAGATAAGAAAACATTGAATTGTAAAGTGTAGTTTAATATTCATTTGTATGGTACAAAAAAAAATAAAAAGCATTATAAAGTTATATTTTAAAATGTTCAATTTTTTAGTTATATATAAAATAATGTTAAGGTATTGTTTTCTTAACAACAATTACTAATAAATATTTTTTTCTTCTTTTCGGGATATTGGTCAGGGTTAATATATGGAATCACCTTTTCACCAACGTTTCGTCTTTATTTGAAGACATCCTTAGGGCTATAAACTAACAAAAAAAATGGACATTTGTCTTATCTAATTTGTATTCATCATAAAAAATTCAAAAACTAGCCTTGAGTAAGTAAGTTTTTTTTTATGATAAATATAAAGTAGATACGACAAATGTCCATTGTTTTTCTTAGTTTATAGCCCTGAGGATGTCTTAAAATAAAGACGAAACGTTGGCAAAAAGGTGATTCCATATATTAACCCTGACCAATATTTCGAGAAGAAGAAAAAAAGTGTTAAAATAATATTAAAATGGAATATATATAAAGTTATGTTTCTGAGGTTTTCATTTAAATATAGTGTAAAATATTTGATGTACTCTTTTTAGTGATATATTTACAAGATTAGTAAAGATATTTGGAATTTTGAAATGGGCAAAGATTGAGCGAAGAGAAAGTGGATAATAGACGGAGTTCAAGAGGGAGTGGACACGGGGACAATAGACTCCGCGGCGTCTAGAACTGAAGTCCCCATATAACTAGTAGGCTATTTTCACGTCATTCCTTCACTACCATTTTAACATACCACTTCTTCTGCTATAGTTACATCTTTGTTTATCCACTATTAGTATTATTATTATTATATATATATATATATAACACTTTTTCGTTGGAAATACGATGCAAAACGGACAAATATAGTTCAATATAGACAAAGAAACATAGAGAAATCAAAAGAACACACTTACAGTCTCTAATTTTCGGTTTGAACCGTCTTCAGGAGAGATAAAAGAGGAAAACCAAGCGCTCTGGTTCAGAGACGGTTGGAGACCAACAATGTTGGCCCATGCTCGCCCGGTCACAGAGAATAAGGTAGACAGGAATCAATTGATAATTAAATTAAATTAGTAGAATATGAAAATTGGAGAAAGGGTCTCCAACCGTATCTGAACCAGTGCGCTTGGTTTCCCTCTCTTATTTCTCCTGAAGACGGTTCAAACCGAAAATTAGAGACTGTAAGTGTGTTCTTTTGATTTCTCTATGTTTCTTTGTCTATATTGAACTATATATATATATATTATATATATATATTATGAGCAAACCACAATAAGAAATGGGAAAACAAGACTAAGATCTTTCAACCGTCTTGTTTTCCCATTTCTTATTGTGGTTTGATAATTGATTGTTGTTTCACGTGTTTATGTGAAATCTTTTTATATATATATATATTTGTGTATTTTGGGAGCAGACCTTCATTCATACATATTTTATTAAATGCTTTGCTTATTTTTAGTCTAGTCCGTTTTTTGGTTTTCTAATTGCGTCAAATTTTCTAGGTTCAAAAATCAAACGATCATTGCTGACGTTTCGGTTTTATTTTAAAACCTTTTTCATAGGCAGAAGTAAGAATTTTCTTAGTCAAAAAATTCTTACTTCTGCCTATCAAAAAGATTTTAAAATAAAACCGAAACGTCGGCAATGAGAGTTTGATTTTTGAACCCTAGAAAGTTTGACCGAATCTCTTTATGATAACACAGATATATATATATATATATATATAAATGATCAAACCACAATATGAAAGGGATGTTTGGGGAAACAAAGGAGTACAGTAAGAAAAGTAAAAAACTATCTGCTAGCTGTCAACCCTCTTTGAAGAGGCTATTGCCCTCGTGACGAAAGTATCAAGTTTGAAGAGACTGTTACTAATGTTTATAATATTTGATCTATTAAATTTAATTAGAGACGATTCAATAATCTTAGTCTTGTTTTCCCATTTCTTATTGTGGTTTGATCATTGATTGTTATTTCACCTGTTTATGTAGAATCTTTATATATATATGTGCATGCTTAAAATAAACTTGACACATAGAAAGAAACATAACAAGAGACTCACTTTTCAATATTTCCACCGTTATGGCAGTTGTTCTCAGGAGAAGAAGTGAATTGACGGATGGATGACAGTCAACTGAAAGAACTCTTTGGTGGAGCACTGTTTTAGCCCTCACCTGAGAGTTCTTCAGTTGAATGTCATCTCTCCGTCAATTCACTCCTTCTCCAAACCGGGTAAAATATTGAAAAGTGGGTCTTTGTTATAGTTTGTGGATTTCAACAACAACAACTTTGTTGTTGTTGTTGAAATCCACAGACTATTTTTCTTTGCAAAATAATTTGTAACGTAATACTTAGTTTTTCTGTTTCAAAATTTATACTTTTGCCTATAAAAAAAGGTTTTAAATAAAAACCGAAACGTTGGCAATGAGAATTTAATTTGAACCTGAAGAACTGACCAATTCCCGATAAACTTTAGTTTTGTATATATATATATCGGCTCAAAAACAAAGAAAAGCAACACACAGAGAAAGAGACACTAACAAACTCAAATTTTCGGATGATCCATCTTCAGGAGAAAATAGAAAGGGCGACCAAGCACGCCGGAAACACACCAGTAGGAAACCTGGTTGCCGGGACGGTTTCCTGCCGTTCTGTTTCCGACGTGCTTGGTCGCCCTTTCTATTTTCTCCTGAAGACGGATCAACCGAAAATCTGAGTTTGTAAGTTTGTCTCTTTCTCTGTGTGTTGCTTTTCTTCGTTTTTGAGCTGATTTGCATCCAGTTTGGATCGTTTTTTTCGAATTTTGAGTAATATATATGTATGTACACACAGAAAATAGAAAAATACACTTAGTCTCTAATTTTCTTTAACGTTGTGAAGCAACGATTGGAGAAGAACGACCTCCAACCGCCACTTTACAAGGTCACTCGGTGTCCCCATCTCTTCTCTCCTAATGACTGTTAAACCAAAAATTAGAGATGTGTGTTTTTCTATTTACCTATAGTTTACTCTGAAACAATACAAGAATCCCACGTCTTCTCTTGCCTTTTGAGCAACATACTTCTCTCTCCAGATGAAGACGGATTTCAAAATATCAAAGTGAATATATATGCGTTATGTTTGCAAAATAAAGTAAACTTTTCTCCTTCATTTATGTCATTATATGGCTAATGTGTGATATTATTATAAAAATAATAGCTCTACAAGAATTAAATGAATTCAATAATGATATGAATAACATAGAATTTAAATGCGGTTAGGTAAAAAGAAGAAGGCAAGACAAGAAAGTATGTTATTTTTAAGACTTGGAGTCCACGTATCCGTTAACGGTTACTATTAAATCACCGTTGTTACAGTCATACACAGCTTTATGTGAACTGAACTCAAGTATAGTGTACTTTCTAATTCAAACAAAACAAGTGTTCTTAAATGTTTTATGGATCAGGACTTTTGAAAGCCAATGCTGAAAAACACTTCGTACTCTTTAGCAGATAATAATACTATAGTATATTAATAATAAAACAAAGTTATATTTTTGAAGTTTAGATTAAGCATTTAAGTAGTACTTGATATCTTTTATATTATGACTAAAGTGTATTTGATGTTCTTCATATATATATATATAAAGTTCGTGAGTTTGTTTGTTTGTTCACTCGTTTTCCGTGGAAATAGAGACCTGAAACTATTATAATCTTTACTTCTTTTGTGATTAGCTTTGTTGTAGTTAAATTACATAATAACGAATCGTATTAGGGGGTCAGGGTAGCTTAGTGGCTTGCGTACTCGCCTCGAATTTCTACAATATTATTTATTAATATTTCTCATTAGGGGGTCAGGGTATTCTATAGCATATAATAAGCTATTACATTAGAGGTTAAAAATAAATAATTTTAGAAACGAACTTGAATAGAACTGTCAGATAAAATACGAATGTTCTAAGGTAATATTATAAAGACACATTCTTTCATTAATGTTATTTCATGTTGGGAAAACAAATTGAATATTTCAATTTACAAGTTTTGTTTGCTTTCATTGTGCATATGACTTGAATTGATGTTTTATTTGTTTATTTCATAAAATGAATAATTTTTTTTTTACTTTTAAATGATTTTTATTTTGCTAAATATACTTACTGTATATATATATCTTGAATCATGTTAAGAATACTATATTCAAAAGCTTGGGCCATATAAGAATCTGTTTTCGTGCCTCTAAATAACAAGAAACAACAACTAAAATTATCCCTGTCAATCATATTCAGTGAATTTATTTCAATAACGATTTCTATAATTTCTGAGTGACACAAAGAGTCGCGGGTGGTCTAGTATTATATAAAATATACCATTTCCTGTAAATATTGTTATTCATATTTACAAACAAATTGTTTCTGGAGAGCTTAACGTGTTTGTCAGATCTCAACACACAAAATAAATTGTTTGCCAAATTAAAAAAAAAAAAAATTTTTTAATATCCTAGAAGTAACAAAATTATTAAAAGTTATTTATTTCGTAATCCTAGACTTATGAGGTTTTTAACTTTTTTTTTTTTTAATTCTGAAATACGTGGCTTGTTTCTTACTTACTAGCTTTAGTAGTTATGGGTGAACAAGACTATTAGATTGATTGCATATTGGGATTTCTAGATTTGATCTTGGTGAAAATATAAGGGTAGGTATCTTTCAAGAATAACTTGATATTGTACAAGTTTGTCTTCTCCGAATGCCCTTGAGAAATAATTTTTCATTTCCTATATGAAAAATTTAGGTCGTAATCAAGATTTGAACCTACAATCTTCAGTACTACAGATAAGTTTGCTACTTGTTAGGTAGTCTCCTGATAGAATCTGTTGGACCCTGTTACACTCTTGACTATTAGTTCCGAGACGAGGAGAATAACACAAACAAGCATATTTAACACCATCAATATGCAATTCATATTTTTTAGGTACTATATCATGAGAGGAAAAAAATGGTAATATGTTAACATAATCTTAGGGGCCAGGTTAGCTCAGTGGTTAACTAACTCACCTCTGGGCTGGTAGTCTGGAGATCAATTCCAACCTGGTCCTCGATTTATTCACGTGGTAGGTGAATAAATCTGAATACCTCGCCCCTCGGAGAGGTCGTTAAGCCGTCGGTCCGATCTTGTACGATGTCAAATACTCATTAAAGATCCCTCGGTACCGATCCTGTACGATGTCAGGTACTCATTAAAGATTCCTCGGTCCCGATCCTGTACGATGTCAGGTACTCATTAAAGATCCCTATTCGAAATGCACTTGAGCTAGGCAAAAATTTAGGACTCCCAATGTAGAATCTGTAGAATCGCCGATCAAACAAAAAACCGGTAAACGGCTGATATTATCAACCGTTAGGGGAATGGTACAAAGAATAAAAAAAATAACACAATCTTTCTTTTGGTTTCAGAAAAAAAGCTGTAAGAAAAAAAATTTCATTTCCTAATTTTTGTTTAGCATTATTAACAATGGGCAACAAACTACAAATACACTGATACATCGGTTCTACAGAATAAAAGGTTGAAACACCTGTCCGAAATTCCCGATTGCTCGAAGCTTCCGATTCTACTGTATTTCGGGAAGCTGTCATGGTTAAAAAGATACTGTAAATTTGTTTTTCGAACTCTTTTATTCTTAATAACAACTTTTCTTTTAAACAAGGTACGTAACTCGATCACCTCTGACAATAGTTTCTCTTCTATTGATCTTTATAAATGTCGATGAAACACCAATGCTGTTGGATTCCCGAGTCGGGAGGGATATCAAATATCACGGTCAGCCAATAAACCCTGCTCTTCTCCTGGCATGCGGGCAACTTTCGCTCCATAAATCCTCAAATTTAAAACTTTTGATGAATATTTTTGAACAATCCGTTATTTACTCAAATGGCGATATACTGAAGCCGCGATAAATGAACCACGAAGTAACGTAGAATGACTTTATATATACTATATATATTATAATAAATAAATTATATCATTTTAGGGTAAAAAGTTAATGAAATAGTCTCCATATAAAGAAAGTTAATAATATAACCAACGCGTTTCGAACACACTACTTTTCGAACCACTGTAGAAGAACACTATTTGTTCGAAACGCGTTGTTTATACTATTATATTTGTAAATTTTGGTAGCAGTCCTTCCTTGCTACCAAGGAATCTTCCTTTAGCAAGGAAGTAAATTTGATAATTTACCAATATAAAAACTTCAGACCCAGCCAAGGACTATTATATTGCTATATGTAGAGACTATTTCATTAAACTTTTTACCCTACAATGAATAAATACCACATAATAACTGATTGCACTACTTTAGAAAGAAATTATATATTGGGTCATTTTGGTTATCATTTTGGTCTCATATAATTTGTTTTTGGTCTCTTTTTGAATATTTGTGAAGACGCTGTTTTTGATAATTATTTACAATGGATACATTAATGTGTATAATGTGATAATCGAATCCACTTTAGTTGTAATCGAAAATTTTTTTATTTTTGAAATAGCTTGTTAGATGTTTGATGAGCTTGAAGGAGAGTTTAACGGTGGAGCAGGAGAGGAGGGGCAGTAGCCGGCAGTGAAGTTCCGCTAACCTGTTTGCCTAGAAATCGCAAAGCAGGCCGCGGGCTGCCTCAGCTGCAAGTCCCTTATTGGAATCGTGACCAGTGTCGCTTTACTGATGCCTCGGTCACCGTGTCACCTTACTTCCGCTTCTCCTAGCTATTTACTTACTTGTTTCAATCATCTTGACATTCCAAACATATGCTAAACAAACACTTTAAAGAGCTTCCAATAATGGATTGCTTATATAATAGTTACCTAGAAAATTTCTTTTAGCGTTATCAGCAACTTTCTTCAAATCATGTATTGCTACATAAACCTTGTAGAAGACGACATGCTGCCAATTAATGCGAAATTTGTGTAAAATGTTCATAATATTTCATTTTAGTGTAGATCAATTTGTCTACGTATTCCTTTAATGATCTCGTATTGCTATATATGGACCATGTGTAGGCTAATAGACAACATGCCCACCTTTTGTGCTGAAGATTTGTATAAGACATGGTCTTAAATTTTTCATTTTGTAAATGGACAATTTGTCAACGTATTCCCTCGTTAATGATCTCTATTCTATAATATGGACCATGTGTAGGCTATAGACAACATGCCTGCCTTTAATGCTGAAGATTTGTGTAAGACATGGTCATACAATTTTTCATTTTGTAGATAGACAATTTGTCTACGTATTCCCTCGTTAATGATCTCTATTCTATAATATGGACCATGTGTAGGCTAATAGACAACATGCGTGCCTTTAGTGCTGAAGATTTGTATAAGACATGGTATTAAATTTTTCATTTTGTAGATGGACAATTTGTCTACGTATTCCCTTGTTAATGATCTCTATTCTATAACTTGGACCAGGTGTAGGCTAATAGACAATATGCCTACCTTTAGGGCTGAAGATTTGTATATAGAATCTTTGACATGGTCTTAAATTTTTCATTTTGAAGATGGACCATTTGTGTACGTATTCCCTCGTTAAAGATCTCTATTCTATAAATTGGACCAGGTGTAGGCTAAAAGACAGTTGTCTGCCTTTTGTGCTGAAGATGTGTATATAGAATCTTAGACATGGTCATAAATTGTTTATTTTGTAGATAGACAATTTGTCTACTTCTTCTTTCATTAAAGATCGCTATTCTAATAAAAATGGAAAAAGCTGTCCTTAAGATCGGCTTGCAGGATAATTTAACTAAGGAGAGACTACTACTACTCCTTTCAGATAGCCACGTCACCACACGTCGTTAGGATGATTAAGGAGTTTACCGTCTTCATTGGCAGAGGGTTAGTCAATGGAGAACTCAATAGGTTCGAGTGTGAACTCTCTTTCACATGTGCATATTCTAGGAAATTATTTCACCCCTGTGATAAGGTAAGTCATTTGTCTTTATTCTTGGACTCAACACAAATTATCGGTAACCACCTGTTGGTCACTAAGGAACAGCCAAACCTTAATAAATTAGGGCTATCACGAAGTTTACTGTCTTCATTGGCAGAGGGTTTTCTAATAGACAACTTAATAGTTTGGAAGTTTCAAGACTCATGGTTTTAGAATATCATGTGACCACTTAGAAAAGTGCATTCTTGACTTCACCACAAATTAGCGAAAACCACCTGTTAGCTACTGATGTCAATCACACTTGATCAAGGGTGCTCAATATGCCAATCGCGATCTACCAGTGGATCGCAAAGGTATTTTTGATAGATCGCATGACATTAAAAAAATTAACATCAGCCTATAATTCATGTCGTCTCACATTAGACATTATGGTCAGTCGAATGAATTCTGATTTTATATATATATATATATATTATATATATATATAAAACGAAATAATCCAACTAGACACAATAGATATAACAAAAAAACAAAATAGACACACTTACACTCAATTTTCGGTAACCGTTTCAGAGAAAAGAGATGGAAACATAGTACTGGTTAATAGTTACGTCTCAACGTGCTTGGTTCCCATCTTTTTCTCCTGAAGACGGATACGAATTAGCGTAAGTGTGTCTATTTGTTTCTCTTTATCTATGATATATTAGATACATATCAATTATGTCGACATCGAAATCGATATTCTACACAAAGTATATTATATATATTATTATATATATAAATATACAATACAAAGTAAGACATCAAAAGAACACACTTACAGTCTCTAATTTTCGGATTGAACCGTCTTCAGGAGAGAAAAGAGAGGGAAACCAAGCTCACTGGTTCAAAGGGTCTCCAACCGTCTCTGAACCAGTGCGCTTGGTTTCCCTCTCTTATCTCTCCTGAAGACGGTTCAAACCGAAAATTAGAGACTGTAAGTGTGTTCTTTTGATTTCTCTATGTTTCTATTTCTATATTGAACTATATTTGTCCGTCTCGGATCGTATTTTCTACGAAAAAGTATATATATATATTATATATTTTATATACTTTATATATATATATATATATATATATTTTATTCTCTATTAGTCCAGTTATACCGTTGACCTTTCAACTCTTTTATTCTAACCGCTTGTTTCTTGTTCATTATTGACCTTTGACCTTCTCTTTATATTAACCTGTACTAATCCTTTTAATCTATTTATAGCAATGACTAAGCATGAGTCATCGATTTTAATTTAACATGTCACTTGGCCAACTACTTTTCAAGTTGAACCCTGTTAACAGGAGGTTAGTTCGTAGGATCGAATCTCTCAGTCTTAAAATCGTGAATGCCGAGACTGCGGTTAATTTTAATGATACCTGTTTAAAAGAGGATCTGCTGCCTATTTATACCAATATATATATATATATATATATATATACTTCAATCACTGTACAAGGGTAAAAGTGGCTCTAAATGCAGTAAATCTAATAAGCTAGTCATTAAGTTGCCTCTTTATCTTTACTTTTAATATTTTCTTTTACAATTAAGTAATGTATAAAAATTTGTGGGGAGACTGTGGGGAAGAAAAAAACGTATCACTTTCGTATGAATTAGAAGAAAAGGTTTTTATCACGATGAAATATTACATACATCATCATAAATTGTAAGAATCATCAATATACTTCTAAATAAGTACACAATGGGTAGATCATTGTGACTTCTTCAATTCATAAGTAGCTCGCATACAAAAATGTGTGAGCACCCCTGCACTTGATAGTTGGCTGCAATGAAACTAAACTCCTTCAGAAGACATGGCTCTCCTGAAGAACCAATAATAAAGAATAAGAGGTAATCATCATTATCATGATGATTTCTTAAAGTTTCACTCTCAGGGAGAACAGCCAAGTAAAACATATTGACTGTTAAAAATACTCTTATTTCTCATATTAGGAAAATTATTAAGTTCTCCACACAAAAAAGTTTATTACAAGAAACTAAACAAGGCGTTTCGAACACTCGATGTTCTTCTTCAGGTTACATCCGCTCTGCTGGGGTGGTTGTTCGGGAGATAAGACCAAGCAAGGACTGTAAGTGTTTAGTTTCTTGTAATAAATTTTTTTGTGTGGAGACTTAATACTTTTCCTAACATGAGTAAATACCACACTAAAACAGATTGCACAGTTAATGAACTTTTATTTCTAATGAATAAAGTAAATAAAGAGACTGTTTTTCCTACAAAGTCCTTATGTGAAAACTTAGGCTTTCCATTGTACAATGTTCATTATGTAGGACCAATGTTCGGCATGTTTGTATTGCTTGTGCGACATTGACAATGTGGAGCCCTAGCATCTGTCCGTTATTTATTTAATATATAGAGAAGTTTATACAAATGGAAAAAACAAGGATACACAACAGACTTCCCAGCCCTGAGGAGGACATAAATATATGTCGAAACGTTGGCGAAGAAGCGTTTTTTAATATCCAGACCAAAACCCTCAAAAAATCTGAAAACCTGCGAATATAGAGTGGTCAAGAAACAAACAGTATGATGTATACATATATATATATATATATATATTAGTAAAGTTTGGTAGCAATCCTTCTTGCAAACATGTTTCTAAAAATTTTATGCCAATTTCATGCTTGGTTACCTTTTTTGAGAGTTTCTCTAATGTTCTGCAGGCTCTTCTCAGTTCCTCGTCGAATAAAAAAATCAACTGGCCCAAACTTTTCCTTTGATAACTACACATTCTAACAGTATTTATATCTAACACTACTTAAGAACTAACTAAATATTATTTTCAATAAAACAACGACATGTTTTGGTCACGTAGACCATCATCAGATTAAGCTTACGTATATATATATATATATAAACTCCAAAAATTGTTCTTAACCTCTTCTATTCTATTCTATGTTTTGTTATTGAGGGCTAGGTCAAATAAAAGAAAATAAACTCCTTCCTAGGCCGACGTTTTTGTTATGTATCTGTTGGTCTCAAAAATTTGTGTTAGTTCTCTATGTGAGTTGTAGATTGTTTTGGTAAATGTATTATAGTTCTTACTCTAATTTTAGCCTTGAAGATGATGTACAAATACATCGAAACGTCGGCCTAGGAAGGAGTTTATTTTCTTTTATTTGACCTAGCCCTGAATAACACAACATAGAATATATGTAATATATATATATATATATATATATATATATATATATATACAGGACAATTAAAAGGTCTAACTAGACTACTAGCTCAATAACAAAAAGAGAAAAACATAAATCTAGGCTTACGAGACTCACCTACTATATTTCGACAAGCGCCATCATCAGTTAAAAGTACTTCTTCGGAGCAGCAGCACCAACTGCAGAGGAGACTTCTACCTGAATAATAGTGAGTTTTGTATACCTATAATTATGTTTTTCTCTTTTCATTATTAACTTATATTTATAAAAGATTATACAAAAAAAAAAAAAAGAGACCAAAGAATGAAACAAAAGTAGATGTTTAAGAGTGAAAAGGAAATGAAAGAAGGGGCTCCGTAGTGTGAGAGAGAAACAAGCAAAAGTAATAAAAGAGAAAAGTAAAATAATGATATAGATAGAAGATAATAAAAAAGAATGTAATATAATATAATATATTAATAAAAGAGTAAAAAAGTAATATATTAAAAGAGGAAAATGAGTTTATCTGAAGTGAAACGTAGAAGAGTAAAAAGGCTATAAGGCAACAGAAGAAGGTTAATTAATGTAATAGAAGATGACTAATTAAATTTATGAAGTAATAACAGAGATTAATTAAAGTTATATGATATATTAAATAGAGTTAGAGGTAAAAATTACAAGGAAATAAGAGAAAGTAAATAGAAGAAATATGTGTATACATAATTAGTGGATGACATATAAAGAACAGTAATTAGTTGAAAGTTTGATTCTGTGATTAAGCTATTAAAATTGATTACAAGGATTGTTATTCTGTTATGAGTCAACATAAACCAATGTTGACTCATAATTTAATATAACTGTTGATTATTTTAATTAACAATGTTAATATAATTTAATTAACATTAAACAAATATTAATTGTTTACATATAAATTACAATATAAAATTTATACGTATATTGCAAATATACGTATTTCCTATAGTATTTGCAAATATTTAATACCTATAGTATTTCCTATACTATAGGAATAATATTTCATTATCCTATAGCCTGTTTCGTAAGGCTCTAATAAGAATCATTTTATATTTGATTTTTTTTTATCACAATATATTATAACTTTTATTTTTTAAATATATAGAAAAGGCTGCCCTTCCACAAGGCAACCTTGGTGTAAACCTACTCTACTAATTGATAATGCGAATTTTTAACATTTTTCTTCATCTCCTGATGACGACAAGGTCCAAATACTGAACTGAGTTGTATATTGTTTCTACGTGTTCTTTTCTTGTAATCGTTTGATATATATATATATATATATTGTGTTAAACTGAATTGCCTTAATTAAACATACCTTTTTTTTGAGCAGTTTTTCATATTTCCTTGCTAATTTTAAATCGTCTTGATTTAGCTGGTGGATTATTTGAGCGAAACTCTGGTAAGCCATCAGTATTTAATGATTAACATAACATAACTTGACATGTTTCGGTTGTCTCCAACCATCATCAGAAATTATTATAAAACGTTACAAAACAAAACCCCCTCCATCCTAACTTAAATGTTCCTAGTGTTAGACTTAGGGATATTTATTTTAGTGTTAGACTTAGGGATATTTATTTTTTAGTGACCAATTTTATTTAACTCACTGTTATGTTTACATACTTGTTCCATGAAAATGGTTTTGTTTTGTAACGTTTTATAATAATTTCTGATGATGGTTGGAGACAGCCGAAACATGTCAAGTTATGTTATGTTAATCATTAAATATTGATGGCTTACCAGAGTTTCGCTCAAATAATCCACCAGCTAAATCAAGACGATTTAAAATTAGCAAGGAAATATGAAAAACTGCTCAAAAAAAAGGTATGTTTAATTAAGGCAATTCAGTTTAACACAATGTGTATAAAAGAAGGTCTGCTCCCTATTTATACTAAATATATATATATATATATAATTAAAGTTACAGCTAGAAAACACAAGAAAAAGGACTAACACTCACGTTTTTTTTTTTTGAAATCTTTGTGGATCTTAGGGAGGAGGTAAAAGACGGGGCAACGAGGTGAGTTGGGAATAAGTAGGGAGATATCTTTGTTCGAGAGTCCCTCGCGGACGGAGTGATTCTTAAGTAAATTAACCAGTTCTAAACGGAAGTTATGGGTGGGATCAGAAGGAAGAGAAAGGTAAAAGGTTTGATCAAGGAGTTGTCTCATAACCTCTCCGCGGTAGACGGAACGGTCAATGAGAACCACTGTTGATCCTTTGTCGGCAGGCATAATAAGAAGGTCGGGATTGTTGGACAAGGTCTTGATAGCCCTTCTTTCGAGAGGCTTAAGGTTGTCAGGAGCACTGAGAGATTTAAGGAAACTAGGGTTGGAAGTTTTACTGAGTAGAAGTGTTATAAATTGTTCTAGAGGGTGAGAAGCAGATAGAGGTGGCGGTTCATTCGAGGAAGGAGGTTTGAATTTGGCGAGCGAGGAATGGACTTTGTGGCTAAGGGGATTAGGGTCGTTATTTTGTGATTTGAAAAAATACATCCAACGGAGAGACCTATTGAACATTTGTGTATCCTCAATTAATTTTATGTGGTTCACTTTAGGAACTGGGCAGAAAGAGAGTCCCTTGGAAAGAACACTCTTTTCATACGTAGTAAGAGAATGAGAGGAAAGATTGCAAACATGTATATTCTTTTCGGGGGTTTCATGGTAGTACAATGGTCCTACCATATATATTATATATACATATAATATATATATAATATATATATATTTCGAATAAAATGAAAGGAATATTGCATATACAGCGATACGAATGCTGCAAATGACTAAGCACGCCGGAAACACAACCGGCGGTAAGTGTGTCTCATTCTCTGTGTGTTGCTTTTCTTCGCTTTTGAGCTGATATATATATATATATATATATATATATATATATATTATAGAAAATGATCGCAGTTTCTACATTCACGACCTTTTTCTAACTTAAGGTTAGAATCTGTTAATAAAAGGTCGTAAATGCAGAGATTGCGATCATTTTCAACATAATATGCTTGGGAGAAGAACTGCTGCCAATATATATACACAAGTTCAAAAACGAAGAATAGTAATATACAGAGGAAGTGACACAGTTACTAACTCAAATTTTTGAATAATCCGTCTTCAGGGGAAAAGAGATTATATATATAATTACGCTGATATTACATATTAATCGTTCAAAATACTATAAGAAATGACAAAAAAGTTTACGATCTTTTAACCGTAACAAGGGTTCTTCGTCAGAAGTTGAAGGTCCTAGTCTTTTTTTCTTCATTTCTTATTGTGGTTTGAAAGTTGATAGTTATTTCATGTGTTTATTGTGAAATCTTGTTATATACATATATATATGAAAGGTTTGAAAAAATATTAGCAAGAATAAAGGAAAATAATTTAAATTTTACGGTAAATATTGTTCAATGGTTAGTCAATATTCATAAATTTAATTTATGATGACGTTTTTAATAAAAAATACCCGTGAAATAAATATTATAGGCACTATTAAGTAAAAGCATAGCAAGAATACAAAATTTTTAAATAAAAGTTGAAAATCGAAGTTAAATTATTTATGGATGTTGAGATGAAATAGAGAAGTGTTCTTTGATGTCGGTGCTGAAAAAAAAAATGCAATTTTCCAAAAAGACTTTCTACTGGTTTAAAGAATGAGGCGATGTACGCGGACATTGGAAAGAGAAAACCTATCATTGGTGATATTAGAGGGCTTTACAGTGTAGGGCAAAGTGATTTTCGACAATTCCCCTAGTGGTGGAACAGTGTTGCCAACAACTGCAATCACATAAGAAAGATTTGGCCTTTCAACATCCTATTCCAACTATAGGAAATTTTATTTTAATTACAATTTATTTATTATATTTTATTTTTAATAAATTTGAAAACATATATCATTTTTAAAATATAAAATTGATAATATATATTATTTTTAATATATTTAATAATATAAATTTCATATTTAAAAAATTTTTAAATTATTAAATTTATTTAATAGCAAATTGCAATTAAATTTTAAAGTCAATATATTCTTACACTTTAATTCAGTTTTTAAAGAATATCTTCATAATTATAATATAATTAAATGCTAGTTGTAATGCTTCCAGAAAATATATTATCAATGTATTTATGAATGTATCAATGTATTATTATTTGCTTTAAAAGTTGCTAGAGGCTATAAATCTGAAAAAAAAGAGATATTTATAGTTTCAGTGGTAAAGATAACAGTTTCAAATTATATCTGTTTTATTTCTTTATATATACAGACTAAAGTCCTTTTACACTGACTACATGGTATGATAAAACTCTTGTTTTATTCCTTACTACATATATAGTATATGGTATTTTATACCATATACACTCGTAGTATAGCATATAGTACTATACCAGTGATTGTGAACCTATTGAATTCGGTGTGTCAAAATTTTGAAAAATTGAAACATAATTTACGTGGCTTGTCACACACCACAAAAGTAAAGACCAAAAACATTTTGTTTTTCTAAGTTAATCATTTGTTAAAGTTTAATAACAAATGATTTAATATGATTTAATGATTTAATAATTTAATAATAATAATAATTTAAATTAAGAATGATTTAATAAGTTATTAAATTATATGTAATAAATAAAAAGTTTAAATTTATTTACGATAGCAATGATTACGATATATTTATGTACGATATATTTATATACGATATATTTATGATTACGATAAAATTACGATATCAATGATTTACATTCAGAGGCTTGCTTTGCATATTTTATTGACAAGTAACATAGAAAATCAAGTAATATATACATAATTTACTTGACACATTTCTATATTAATGTCAATATTAAAAATATATATACGTATTTAAATGTTTTTAATATGTATATTTGTAATGCAATATGATTTTACTTGTACATGTACGACTGGTTTCAGAATTAAATTATTATTAATTATTTATGCACTAATATTAATTTATCTTCTCGATCACTGATTCTTAAAATTTACAATAGGTTTCTTGGAGGATTTGGTTCAAAGCATTAACTACTTTTGATTTTAAGCCGATGATTTTGATTTTGCCGAACAACTTTCGGGGAACATCGACTTATTATTAAGAGTAGTTAATTCTTTGGACTAAATCTTCAAAAAAAAAAACTATTTTGAATTGTAAGGCATAATATTATTACTTACCAACTCTGGCTATTATAAGGGACAAATAATATATTTCAATTTGATTGAATAATATATTTCAATTTGAATTTTGAAATTTTGTGTTTTTGAAGATGCGTTTCACCAAAAATGGGCTTGGGTGTCGACACTGAGACTCTTTCTATAGCTTTGCTATATATATATATATATATATATATATATATATATTATATATATATATATATATATATACTTACAGAGTAGCAGTTTGCTTCTCAACGCGAATACTTCGCACTTCTTCCCGATGACGACGGATGTCGAAATATCAAAGTGAGTTCTGTAGTGTCTTTCTGTGTTCTTTTCTCTGTGTTAAAGTATATATATATGATCAAACCACAATAAGAAATGGGAAAACAAGACTAAGATTTTTCAACCGTAACAAGCGGTCTTCGTCAGCGTCAAAAACCCAACTGAGTTTTTTGGTTGAGTTCAAAAACCTCAGTTGGGTTTTTGACTCTGACGAAGACCGCTTGTTACGGTTGAAAGATCTTAGTCTTCTTTTCCCATTTTCTTATTGTCGTTTGATCATTGATTGTTATTTCACGTGTATATGTGAAATCGTTATATATATATATACACGTTTTTCAAAATTCAAGAAGAGTAACTCACAGAGTAAGGAAACACACTTACAGATTCAAATTGTTCTTGCTGTTGCGTCTACAACGTGCTTGGACTCCCTTTCTCTTTTCTCCTGAAGACGGATTACCCGAATCTTTGAGTCTGTAAGTGTGTTTCCTTACTCTGTGTGTTACTCTTCTTGAATTTTGAACTCGTATTGTGTCCAGTTTGGATCGTGTTTCGTTTTATTAAGTAAATATATATATATGATCAAACCACAATAAGAAATGGGAAAACAAGACTAAGATCTTTCAACCGTAACAAGCGGTCTTCGTCAGAGTCAAAAACCCAACATTCAGTTGGGTTTTTGACTCTGACGAAGACCGCTTGTTACGGTTGAAAGATCTTAGTCTTGTTTTCCCATTTCTTATTGTGGTTTGATCATTGATTGTTATTTCACGTGTCATGTGAAATCTTTATATATATATATATATATATATATATAAGGTCTTCTATATTATACTTATATAGTTTTTTCGACCACTGATTTTCAAGCTCACAGAAGAGGCTATGACCAAAGTCCTCAAGATCCCCTTCTGTGAACTTCTACATTATATATAGTTGTTTTATTTTGCAGTATGTATGGTTTAATAATACTGTGGTCTTTTATTATAGTGATAATATGTATAATAAATATGAAATCTTTATACAAAGACGTGAGGAAATTCAAATTTATATGAGGAAATACAAAGAAAGAAATACTTTCTTTGTATTTCTTTGGAAGTCAAGGGATATTTTCCTTTTATATATGAATACTATTCAACATGAAGGGATATCCTCCAGAGTCTCATCTGCTTAATTATAGGGGCTACATATTGGTTGGTCATAAAGTTTAAAGTTATTCAAATACACCTGAGTCACCATCTGACCAACTTTTTGCTCGAGCAAGAAATATAACTGTTGACTTTCCTACCTCCTTTTATGAATATTCTATATTTAGGTGTGATGAAAATGTAAGGACACTGAATACTCTAATTTCAAATTCGTGCTAGATAAACTGGGCATTGAACCCTGGATCTACCAGTCCTGAGGCGAGTACGTAAGTCTATGAGCTACCCTGACTCCCATCACATAACAAATTCAGTTTTTTTTGTATTCAAAGTTCAAAACATTGAACTTTTATTGTTCAATATTAAGGAAAGCTGTTACACTAAATTTAACAAAATCTGGTAACTTAAAGTTGGCCGTATATATTAGACTAAAATATATGAATAATTTTATGAGGTTTTTTTTTTAGAAAATAAATGATTTGTTCATCAGTTGTAGAATCTATAATTGTGTGGTATTTACTCATACTGGTATAAATGGATAATACGATTTATCGTTCACAACAATGCTACATAGTTAAAAATGTTTCTTTTTTTTTAAAATAGCATCTTGTAATTTCTCAGGTTACATCTGTTTACCAGGAAAGGAAAAGATATAGAGTCCTTCCCTATGAGCAGATGTAACTTGAAAAGGAATATGTGTTCGAAATAGTTGTTTTCATATAAAACAACATATTGTTTTTCTCAACTTACAACAATTTATTTAATTTAGTTATTTAATTGTTTAGTTTAATTTATTTATTTATTTAATTTAATGTAGATTTAATTGGATCAACAGGTTTAAAAGTCTCTTTGGTTTAAATATTAATTGTAAGTATATAATACATATGATACATTGATAACAGCCTTATGATTAATACTATAATGTTGAATTTTTAAGTATGCAAAAACTTGTTTACCTGACGATGAACACGAAGTGTAGTTTCACTACACTTATTAGTGTCGTCAAAAAACCCAACTGAGTTCGATTTTTGACTCTGACGAAGAACGCCTGTTACGGTTGAAAGATCTTAGTATTGTTTTCCCATTTCTTACTTAGTAGGTAGTTATTCTACCTACGAAGGCTTAGTTTTAACTGAAAAACTTGTTTTTTGTGTGGAGACTATATATTATCTATTTACCTCGAAATGTTTTTTTTTTTAGTATTATAACCATTTACACATTATTGTCGTATATTGTTAAGTAAATAATAAAAGACGATGATCCCTGTTTGATTTGTAATATTTTTGTAGTAGTAAATATAATATTAAATTTTATTATACTAAATATGATGAAAAAAATTTTCCAGTGAAACGCAGGATCCATTTTTGTGTTGGTAAATGTAAACGTTGGCACGTTAATATCAGGCTCGTTTATTTCATTTCAGATATGACACTTTTTTATACTGTGGTAAATAAAAGCGATGACATTAGTGGTTTTATGACGCATCACTTTTGCGAACATAAATCTGTTTGGGATGGTGTTCAAAAGGTTTTTTTTTCTTTTGCGCTAAAGATTGAAAGATATTCGAAGTGAAAGGAACTGACCACAAGTATTCATACGCTGCTAGTCGAGATAAACTTGTGGTTGACCGCCAGTAACATCCCTTCACGGTTTGCCAATGTTTCCCCATCTCTCTCTAACCTATTGACATCCATTCTCCTCCAGTATCTAGGAAGCCAACCTAGTTAGCCTTCGTGTTATCTCAGATTTCAGTCTGACCTAAATCATGCTAATAGTTACCGTTCATCATTTATAACTGCGCTATCGAAATTGACAGATTGGATTTTGTTAACAACCTCCGCTATTAATATACAGGTTGGGTTAGGTTACAGTGGCTGTTAGGAACACACATTGGCCGAACAGTGACCCTTTGTGATAACAAACAAGAAGATTGATTCTACATTACAAATCCTAAATTATGCCTAACTCAAGTATATTTAGAATAGGGATCTTTAAGTACCTAGCATAGTACAGGCTTGGGACCAAGCGTTTAACATCCTTTCCGAAGGACGACGTTCTCAGATTTATTCACCTCTCATGTAAATAAATCGAGGGCCAGGTGGATATTGAACCCCGGATCTGCCAGTTCAGAGGCAAATACGATAATCACTGAGCTAACCTGACTCCTTGTTTAACTTGGACGGCTTAACGTCCCCTACGAGAGACGACATGCTCAAATTTATTCATCACCCATGTGAATAAATCGAGAATCAGAGTGGGTATTGAACCCCTGATATAGCAGTCCAGAGGGGAGCACGTTACCATTGAACTAACCTGGCCTCCAATCAGTATATAATTTCTTATCTCCATCTTTCTTCTTATCTTTCTTTCTTAGAAATTTCTTACGTGTAATTCCTTAGGTTACATCTACTATCACGATAAAAGATAGAAGATCCCTTTCCTATAAGAAGTGTAACCTGTAGAAGAATATAACGGGTTTCAAACGCATTTTTTATATCAAAAGAAGGTATTTTTTATCCTCAGGTTACATCTGCTTACCAGGAAAGGAAAAGATATAGAGTCCTTCCCTATGAGCAGATGTATCTTGAAAAGGAATAGTGTTCGAAATAGTTTTTTTCTTATAAAACAGCATATTGTTTTTCTCAGGTTACAACTATTTATTAGAAAAGTAGATTTAATTGGATTAACAGGTTTAAAAGTCACTTTGGTTTAAATATTAATTGTAAGTATACAATTAACTTTTGAAACTTTGACGAAAGTCTTATGTTTAATTATTTTTAAGTATGTAAATTTTTATTAATTTTTTTTGTGCTCCTGATTCCAATGCAGCAGTTGTCTCCATTTATGTATATAAAGTTCAATGTAGATAGAGAAACATATAGACGTTAAAAAAACACACTTACAATCTCTAATTTTCGGTTTGAACCGTCTTCAAGAGAGATAAAAGAGGGAAACCAAGTGCACTGGTACAGAGACGGTTCGAGACCGTATATATATATATATATACTTAAAATAAACTGTGACACATAGACTGAAACATAACAAAGACTCACTTTTCAATATTTCGACCGTAATGGCGGTCGTCCTCAGGAGAAGAAGTGAATTGACGGAGGGACGACAGTCAACTCACTTCACTTCATCTATTCACTAATCACTTCTTCTCCTGAAAAGTGAGTCTTTGTTATTTTTCAGCTATGTGTCACAGTTTATTTTAAGTGTTATCTGTCCTGCCGGACCGTTTTTCGTTTATTATGGTATATATATACATAAACTATATTGACACAAACAACACACAGAAATGAAAGAGAAACTCACTACTATATTTCGATGTCCTCGTCATCAGGAAGATAGAAACGAGTCGCTCCGCAGGCAGACTATATATATATCTTTTTTTTTCAAGCAACTCACCACAAAAGATAAGGAGGTAATCGCTCTGAAGTTTTTTTGTCTAAGACTTTGTGAGAGAGCAAGTGATATATATATTGTCACTTTGCAATGATCAGTGGATGCTGTCACGTTTCAATAAATAAAATATTTTTATTTATCTCTAAATACTTCTGCTTATAATATTCATAAGTTGTAACAGTTCACTTTCATATTGTTTATATGTTCGATATTGGTATGTGATTTCTTAATATCCTTTGTTTGTAGGATCCTATTAAAAAGGTTTTAAAATAAAACCGAAACGTCGGCAATGAGAGTTTGATTTTGGAACCTAGAAAAATTTACCGAATCCCGATTGAATAACACATCTATATATATAAAGTTACAGATAACTTGTAGAACCATTATTTCTGGTAAACAATTTCGTTGATTATTACTATTGCATAGTAATTGTACGGTGTATCATGTTATTTACTTTGAGGTAGATCTATAGCATATGTTTAATGGAAGGAAGCGCAAAAGTGGTTATATTTCGTTGTGTTAGTGAAATATTTAGTATTATTTTTGTATAACATTTTGGTTGCTTGTATGGAATTTCGTTGTTTATTAAGCGTTGGCATAGTATAATACATTGTACATTGTTTACTTTGAGGAAGTGTGTGGCATATGGCTAATGCAAGTTTGTTTTTGCAGGGAGGAGATGAGGGTGCAGAGATCATATCGGGAGTAAGCAAGGTCGCGCAGGCGCAGCAGATCTCTAACCAAGTGGTGGAGAAGGCAGGCCCAGAGAGCCGCGAAGACGGAGACCAGCTGGCTCTGGAGACATCCAAGTACGGCGGCTACCATGGACCTCCTCCGCCTCTACCTTGGCCAGTTCCTGCCCCTGACCTTCCAGCCATCCTATCCCTTGATGTTAAATGTGAGAAAAACTCCATGAAAGTTTTCGTCTCTTTTGACAAACCTTTCTATGGTATAGTCTTCAGCAAAGGTCACTACAGCAATGCTAATTGTGTCCATCTACCAGCTGGCTTGGGTAGATCTCAAGCACATTTTGAAATCGGTGTCCATTCATGCGGAACTGTTGGCAACACTGAAAATGGTTTTTATGGCTATGGAGCAGAATCAGGTTCTGGGACATATTTTGAAAACATTGTTGTTGTTCAATATGATCCCCAAGTTCAAGAAGTCTGGGATCAAGCAAGAAAACTCCGCTGCACTTGGCACGATCAGTATGAAAAGTCCGTAACCTTTAGGCCTTTCCCAGTGGATATGCTTGATGTAGTCCGAGCTGATTTCGCCGGAGACAATGTTGGTTGCTGGATGCAAATCCAAGTTGGAAAAGGCCCTTGGGCTTCAGAAGTTTCTGGTTTAGTGAAAATAGGTCAAACAATGACTATGGTATTAGCAATAAAGGATGATGATTCCAAGTTTGATATGCTTGTAAGAAATTGTGTTGCTCATGACGGTAAAAGAGCTCCTATTCAACTTGTTGACCGTCGTGGATGCGTTGTAAGGCCGAAACTAATGTCTCGATTTACCAAGATTAAAAATTTCGGTGCCAGCGCCAGTGTACTTTCATATGCTCATTTTCAAGCTTTTAAATTTCCCGACTCAATGGAAGTTCATTTCCAGTGTACTATTCAAATCTGTAGGTATCAATGTCCTGATCAGTGTTCTGAACCGCCTCCAGATGGACCAAGAGATGAAAGAATGCGATATAAAAGAGAAATAAATGAAGAAGTTGGATTGAACAGAGTCATTAGGGTTGTTTCCACTGGTGACTTAACCTTTCCTTTGGACAATTCTTCAGCACCTACCATGGTCTTTCCTGCTGAAGAATTACACGAAGGAATGATTTGCATGACGACTCCTGGGTTTGCTGCCACTCTTGTCCTCCTCCTTGGAATCCTCCTTGTCTCCTCAATATCTTCAGCATTCCTCTGCTTCAGACTAAAATCCAAAGCCAAATGGTGACCTTCTCAGTCTTCCGTACATTTTACGACTTACTTATCCTCATTATATGAGAACGAAAGACCTGATTGTACATAATTTTTTTTGAATTATTTGTACAACAAAAACTAACATTCAGTATTCATTTAAAAGCGTCAAAAGTACCACTTGATAAAAATACTTCTTAAGATATCTCACTAATAAAAAAAAAAGTGTGATCTTAATTTATAAGTACGAATGAAAAAAGAAATCTAAAAATCTTAGTACAAAAAACACTTTTAAGAATACACATGTTTCTTAACTTTGAAAATGAAATTCTAAGTTAGATCTTTTTTATGCTCAATGTGGGTAACCATTCTAGGCCATTAAGGATCTCTTCTTCATTTATAAATTGTAAATTAAATTAAAAAAAAAATTATTAATCTGAAGAAGAATATCTCGAAGCTCCTTTATATTTGCTTTATTTACAAAAACACTTTACCAATAGAACACATTTCTCATGATTAGAATAAAGGGAAGTCTTCAAACAAAGAAATGTTATCCAACGTTTGCACGTTTCAAAAATATAGTGTTTATTGTTAGGTACACCAGCAAGATAAAATATGAATAAAAATGTGAAATTGAATAAAATACATAATATTGTTGAAGTAACCTGATCGTGATCAGAAAGTGTTCGTAATGCGTCAGGAGCGGATAATTTTCTTTCTGTGTAGACTTAGCGTTTCTTCACATTATTTGAATAATAAGTAAATACCAAACAATCAATTCTTGCGTAGTTGGTGCAAAAATATTTCGTTTATTAACTTTTTTTTTTAATCATTTTATGAAATATCAATATTTCATCCTTAAATAATGCTCATCCTATTTTTTTAATCATTTTATGAAATATCAATATTTCATCCTTAAATATTTCATCCTTAAATAATGCTCATCCTATTTTTAGTTAGAGTCCAAATAGATTGTTCGTTATTAACAGAATTGAAATATAACCAAAAGTCAAAAGACTACATACATTAGTTATTTATCTTTTTGAAAAAAAAAAGAATAAACATTATAGCAGTACTAATAAACTTATCTATTCAAATTATCTTTAAATTAATTTTTCTGGTTATTTCAGTTATTTGAATAATTTATGAACAACCCCCCCCCCTTTTCTTTATAAGGACTAATAAATAACCATTTTATATTTTCCTATATCAAAACAATATATTTGAAATAAAAAAGATTCATTAAATCTATATATAGTTTTTAATATTTAGTAAACTACTGAAAACAGTTATGACTCTTTAATTTTGGTTTAAAAAAAGATAAAAAAATAAAAACAGAAAAGATAAAGATAATGATATAAAGATAAAGAAAAGATAAAGGTTTAGAGAAAAATAAAAAAAATACGTAACGTATCATCATAACATATCAAAAATATGAAAGCAGATATTTTTCTGTTTCAAATGCTGAATGCATTTCCAAGCATTATTTTATTTATAATTATACATCTGAACGAGTAAATAAAGTGTATAGGAGTATTTTTTTAACAGTTACCATATTCAAAACACTTCGAATTTTTTAATACCTACATATAAAAAACCAATTAAAAAGTAGATAGCACACAGATAGACAAAGGAATATGTCATTTCTATATTTCGACCATCGTCGTCATCAGGTGGCAAAGAGTCCTGAAGTGGAAGGCAGAGCGGCTCTTCTTCGCCTCCTGATTACGACGATGGTCGAAATATAGAAGTGAGTTATTCCTGTGTCTATCTGTGTGCTATCTTCTTTTTAATTGGTTTATATATATATATATATATATATATATATTGTTAAATTGAAAAAAAAAGAAACAGATTAAAAAGCCATAAGTAACCCACCAAAACAAAAAAATGCTCAACTTTTTTTCTTTTTTTTTTAGATTTTTATAAAGAAAATAACATTTAGTGTACATAGTAATTATTTATTTATTTATTGTAAAATGTTGGTATATTTGTTGAACCTTTGGGCGTTTGATGTGTAACAAACATATTATCAAGTCCTACACATCCACGCCCTTGAGTTCTATATTAAGACTATTTAGTGTAATTAATTTATTTAGTATAAATGATCTGCAATTATATTTAATAAATAGTTCAGATGAACAGTTCAATTAAAGATTGTATATTTCCCCTAAATACACATAGTCACTATAGAAATCAGTACTTTATTGTAAAATTGTCATTACATTTTTTTTTTAAATAAATATATGTTTATTTAATGTTACATACAAATATTGATTATTCATTCCTAAAAACATTTAATAAGTCTTACTAATTCTATAAATCAATTATATATTTTTGGTAATTTTATTTGTTTTTTTAATGTTCGCTTTTATAGGTTTACATCTTTTGGTGTTGTCCTTGAGAAAAGTATGGATTATTTACTATTTTTAATGTGGTACTAATTTTACAAATATGTGGGCCACATTTTCGAGTTGATTCTACATTGGGAATACTAAATTTTGCCTTGCTCATATGTATTTAGAGTAGGGTTCTGTAACAAGTACCTTACATCAAACTGGCTCGGAACCGACAGCTTAACATAGTCTCGGAGGGACAACGTACTTAGATGTTATCCCGTCATGCTAGAAGAATCGATGACGGAATCTATGAGTACGGAGGCATGCACGCATGCCACTGGGCTACCTTAGACCCCTAACCATTTTCTTTTTTAATATGATTTATTACTTTTCAATAAAAAAATTTTTCTTGGTGGTTTTATTTTTTTTCAATGAATTTTATTAATTAATTGAATTAATTGATTAATTAATTAATTCATTGAGATTTTGATCCAAAACATGAAAAACTAACTTCACGAGGCAATGAAATAACTCAAAAAGGTTTTCATATTTTAATTATATAAATGTAACAAATTGTATGGATGTCGTGTCACCTTTATTTATTGTAATATATCTACACTTATATATGAGAATAGATCAAACCATAGTACGAATGAAAAGAAAAGACTAAGATCTTTCAACCGTAACAAGCGGTCTTCTTTAGAGTCAAAAACCCAACTGAGTTTTCATCAGAGTGGTCTCTGATGAAGACCGCATGTTACAGTTAAAAGATCTTAGTTCACATTTCTTTGTTGATCATTGATTGTTATTCTCGTGTTTATTGTGAAATCTTTTTATATATGAGAATATATATATACTATTTTTCTTTATCGAAAAGTGATCCACTTTTGGTCTTCCATAAAGAAAAATAATGTAGAATATACGTAATAATATACGTGTCTATATATATATATAAGATCAAACCACAATAAGAAATGTTTAAACAAGACTAAGATTTTTCAACCGTAACAAGCGTTCTTCGTAAGAGTCAAAAACCCGAGTCAACAAAACCCAACTCAGTTGACTCTTAAATTAGTAGTTTAAGAGAAAAAAATGACGTCTGATAACACATTTTTTGGGGAAAAAAAGTTTTTTCCTTTATTTCATGATTGTAACACTATATAGCCATTTTTGTGTAAAATATTTCATTCATCAAAGATTCTGGACCATAGCGTGACCACAAACATTGGATACACACTCAAGAAATTACACTGCGTTTTACCAACTTTGAAATAAGTTATAAATATCAATTTCAATAAATTTAAAATATTAAAGAATTCATTAGAGTAATATATCACACGATTACAAGAAAAGAACACATAGAAACAACAAACAACTCACTTCAATTATTTCGACCTCATCGTCATCAGGAGTAGAAAAAGAAAAAGAAGAAGACCAGTGCTGTTTAGCTTTCAAAAAGCAACTCAATTTAAATGAATGCGTATAAAGCGATTTATTTAGATAATATTTATGAGATTTATGAGAAATAATTTTCTTATAAAGATCATTTTAATAAAAACTCATTTGAGAATATGTCCTCTAATTAAATTAATAGATTTAGAAGAGTTATAAATTCAGAATGAGAAGTTAATAGTAATTACATTTTAGCTGTCATAAAAGTACATAAAAACAAACAATATCTGAAACATTGAATAAATATAAAAATTGTATAATTTAAAAACGATATAAAGATTATAAAAAAATAAATATAATATTAATATATGGGTCTTTAACTGTAGCTTTGCAAGTGTGCTTAGCATTTCTATCT
The DNA here is from genome assembly GCA_026182355.1 of Hermatobates lingyangjiaoensis. Lineage (NCBI taxonomy): Eukaryota > Metazoa > Arthropoda > Insecta > Hemiptera > Hermatobatidae > Hermatobates > Hermatobates lingyangjiaoensis. The sequence goes on from JAPFBL010000301.1 coordinate 264,188, forward strand.
CTTCTCTCCTGATGACGGTTAAACCAAAAATTAGAGATTATAAGTGTATTTTTCTATTTACTGTACCTATAGTTTACTGTGAAATGTTTATTGTTCTTTGTTCTGAAACGTTTTCTTGACTATATTAAACATATTACTATAGTTAAGTATTGTTACTTATTCTTAATATTAAATAAATAATAAATATTTACTGTTCAAAGTTGGATTACTTCACTATATATACGAGTAAGGTATAGCCGTCAAAAAAAAGTAAATAGATGAATTGCAATTATGGAGGATTTATTGTTTCGAGGCCACCTGATTAATATTTGATTTTTTTATCCTTTTTATTTCCTATTATGTTATTGTGTAAGAAGCAACGTGCTCGCCCTTGGATTGTTAGGTGTTGCGTTCAATACCCACTGTGGCACTGGATTAATTCACGTCGTAGGTGAATAAATCTGAGATCGCAGTCCAACGTAGTGGACAGTAATTATTTATAGTGGTCAGGAACTATTTCTTGTTTGTATACGTACGTATAGTGTTACACCCGTAAAAATTTTACTTATGTTATGAAGCTCTGTATATATAATATCCTGGAAAATGGTCGATGATAACCGAAACATGTCGGATTACAAAAATAAAAATTTTGGCGAACCTATGTATTTAGTTCCAAACCTATGGAAGTCATGTATGAGAAGATTGGAAAAATTAATCAGAAAAGGTGTAAAACTAGAATTAGGCATTAGTTTTAATAGAACATATATATATATATAAATGTAAGGAGCATAAAATGGCAAAATGATCTAGCAGTAAAAACAGCTTTATTTTAAAATTGAAACTTAATATGTTCTTTGTCTTCCTTTTGTAATGTAAATTCACTCAGAACTGAAGAAATTTATAGCTTTCAAGATGGTTACGACGGACTCGCTTTCTAAATACTTGAACTATTTCATATATTACAACTTTATTAGCCATTTAGTATGTCAAGCAATAATCTTGTAATTAAGATTATAAATTTAATAGTAGTAATAACGTTTTAGTTAATTAATTTTCTTTTTATTTCTTAGAATTGATGTAAAAGCAATATAGAGTTGCCTACTTTTATGAACATCTCTAATATGGTGGAGGGGTTCTTTGAACCCCTATTTATTATTGGTTGTAAACAAAGGGAAAGTTGAATTTCACTCATTTAGAGGTACACTCTTTCGATGTCAGTTGAGAAACATGAAATATTTCGTACTCTTAGTAATATCAGCCATATTATTTAATTTAGTATATTGTTATTATAAGCTGTCTGAGGGAAAGGGATTTTGTTTTAAAAAAATTGAAAACAATTTTCAAAAGAATTGATGCTGTCTATAAGTATTTTTTAAAAAAATATTAAATAGATTTATCTATTTATATAAATATATATATATATACATATATATATATATAATATATAAACTCAAAAATTGTTATTGACCTCTTCTATTCTATTCACTGTTTTGTTATTGAGGGCTAGGTCAAATAAAAGAAAATAAACTCCTTTCTAGGCTGACTTTTCGATGTATTTGTACATCATCTTCAGGGCTAAAATTAGAGTAAGACTATAATACATTTATCAAAACAATCTAAAACTCACATAGAGAAATAACACACATTTTTGTTAAGACCAACAGATACATACAAAAGGTTATTTTATAATCAGAGTTGTTGAGTACACATCTATTTAAAAGTATCAGACAAAAGGAAATTAGTTTTACCTTGGAAAGTGTGGTTATTTAAGTTACATAAGAATTAATTGGTTATAAATACGAAACTTAAATAAATAATTTATGTAACTTAAATAACCAATAGCACACTTTCCAAGGTAAAACTAATTTCCTTTTGTCTGATACTTTTAAATAGATGTGTACTCAACAACTCTGATTATAAAATAACCTTTTGTATGTATCTGTTGGTCTTAACAAAAATGTGTGTTATTTCTCTATGTGAGTTTTAGATTGTTTTGATAAATGTATTATAGTCTTACTCTAATTTTAGCCCTGAAGATGATGTACAAATACATCGAAACGTCCAAGTACAGGTTAATATAAAGAGAAGGTCAAAGGTCAATAATGAACAAGAAACAAGCTGTTAGAATAAAAGAGTTGAAAGGTCAACGGTATAACTGGACTAATAGAGAATAAATAGATTAAGAAAATTAATAATAATAATAATGTTAATTGTTAATAATAATTAATAATAATAATAATTAATTAATAGTAAACTTGAAAAGATATATTAAATAAAGAGTTGAAAGAGAGTAAGAATTAATAGGGAAGGTATAGTTAGTTTTATATATATATATATATATATATTTCTGGGTTGGAATATATATAGATGGGTTAGCTTCTTCTACTCAAAAGGGACTACTTCTGCCCGATGACGGCGAATGTCGAAATATCGTTGTGAGTCTTTTTTGTATATATATATATTTATAGTTCGTGAGTTTGTTCACCCATTTTTCGTGGAGATAGAGACCTGTAATAATAATATATATTATTTATTACCTAAATAATATTAAATTTAAGAAAATTGTTATTTAATTCCAAAAATTGGAGCTAGTGTATTTAGTGGCTGGTGTGCTCGCCGATGATAGTAGTGCAAATATATTATATATAAATGCAAAAAAAAATTTCTTATTAATTTAATATTTGCGTAATATAAACACTGGTAATAAACTAAAGGCATGGAGCCAGGGTAGCCCACTGGCTTGCGTGCTCGCCAATGACAGTAGCACAAATGTATTAAACATAAATGTAACAAAAAAATTATTGTATTTAAAATTTGAATAATATAAACAATGGTAATAAAGTAAAGGCATGGAGCCAGGATAGCCAGTGGCTTTTACTATAAAACATTAAAATACAGAGAAATCAATTTAGTTATTAAAATATTGATGTAAACCTTTCTAGAAATAATAAGAAAATATATATTTATGGCAACACTGATGGGATATCTTGAGCTATACCTGTGTGTTGAATATTCACGTGTCAATTGAATAACAATACAACGGCATCCTCTTCTCTCCTTATATTTGTTTGAATATTTATATGTTTAGGTAAGTCTTGAAACGTTTAAAATTAATTGGTTGTTTTCCAATGCACACACTTGTAGGTTTTCACCTTTTAGAGCTGTTATGGAGAGTGAAAAGTGTGGCTTATTTATTATTTGGCACCCATTTTAATAATGGGTGAGGGGCCAGGTTAGCTCAGTAGTTAACGTACTCTCGCCTCTAGGCTGGTAGCCCGGGGTTCGATCCCCACCTGGCCCTCGATTTATTCACGCGGTAGGTGAATAAATCTGAGCACGTCGTTGTCCCTCGGAGAGCAGGTTAAGTCGTCGGTCCCGAGACTGTACGATGTCAGGTACTCGTTAAAGATCCCTACTCGAAATGTGCTTGGGTATGTAGAATCTGTAGAATCACCGATCAAACAAAAAGCCGGTAAACGGCTGACGTCATCACCCGCTAGGGAATCGGTTTAAATAATCAGAGAAAAAAAATAGTAATAGACAAGGAGATACATTATCTGTTGATTCTACTTTTGGAGTCTTAAATTTTTCCTGACTCGAGTGTATTTAGAGTAGGGATTTTTAACGAGTACCAGACCTCGTATATGCTCGTTACCTTTCCTTGGGGGACGAAGTGCTTAGATTTGTTCACCTCCCTCGTAAATCAACCGGATTGAGATAGAACCTGGGATCTACCAGTCCAGACATGAGCATGCAAGCCACTGGGCTACCCTGAGTTTCACTATAAGGTTTAATTTTGAGAATAAAAAGAGAATCAGCTATCATAACGAATTACTAAGGAGCTATAACTACATAATAAGAGAATTCAAATAGAACAAAATTGACTAGTGGTAATTAAAAGTCATCATAAATAAGATTTTTTTTTAAACAGTTTATAAAAGATACTTTATTTCCACAAACTAAAAACAATAGAAGAATTAAACAAAATTTTAGTTATTATAATTTTAATTATAATGAAAATAAATTATTATGCGAATAATCTCTCATTTTTTTCAAGAGCTGATAGAATCTGATGGCAATTCTACGTTCTTGATGTAAACATCTTTTCTTTTTTTTTCAAAAGACAAGTGAAATAGTGACAACAAGTGACTTTCTGATAATTGATATAGTGACAATAAGTGGCTATACGTCACTTATACGTTATGTATTCTGAGGGCGAACACATCGCGTTTAATATGGTCGTTGTGTTTTATCTTCTCAAAAGGTGATGTAACCTGAAGGAGAAGAGTACGTCTTGGATGAAGTCGAAAATATTAATAGCAATACGTTTATAATTTAATTATTATAATTCAATGTTTTCTTCTTTTAGACTCATATTTTTTTCCATGTCACTGTAATTAATTTGTATATTGATACAGCCATGAAAATGTCAGTAAATATATACGAAATGTCGACTTAAAGGGTTTATAAACGTCAAATATAGGGTTTAAATTAAAAACCAGCAGATGTGTCTGTCATTGACGGGTATTTTTCAAAAATTCAGAGATGATACGTGGTATTCCAAAATATTGTTAAAAATTATAGAATAGTAGTATAATGATTATAATGATGTAATATCATATAATGATAGTATAATATGATACGTAGTAGTGTAATGATAGTACAATAGTATAATGATTACTGAAATTTCTAGATTGAATATTGCAAGATGAATGATTTTACTATGAAGTACAAATACTAAGCTGTACCTATATCACTTGTCACAAAGTCACTTATTGTCACTATATCACTTATCAGAAAGTCACTTATTGTTACTATTTCACTTGTCACAGAGTTACTTATTGCCACTATATAATTTGTCACAAAGTCACTTATTGTCACTATATCACTTGTCACAAAGTCATTTATTATCACTATATCACTTATCGCATTGTGCTATACAAGGATTACATGTTTATCATAATGGACAAAAAGTAGCCATAATAAAATTAAACCAGTAAATTAAATTAATTGTCAATGAGTATAGCAATACGTTTACCACACATAAATTATAAAAATCTTTTATCATCAGAAGGGACGAAAAGTAACCTTTTTGCTGGTTTTTAAGTAATAATGTAAGACATTTAATAGCCGTAATTAAAAAAGGGGACAATAATGAAAAAAAGGCAGGAGAATAATGAAAAAACAGGGTTATAATCCAGGTTGTCCAACCTAATTATTTTGTTGATACAGATTTTTAGTTATGAAGGGAAATGTGGAAGAGTTAGAATGGTAAGCCTTATTTGAAATTGCAGCTGTATTGCTAATTATTCTACTAATTGTTAATTATGCTACCCTGGCTCCAATTTTGGGAATATGGTGATAATTTTCTTTTATTTAACTGGTCCTATAAGGCGGTCATTCGTTCTACTATGACATACGGATGCTCAGTCTGGTTTGGAGCGGCGCCCACAAACAAGAAATGCATCCAAATAGTACAGAATAAATGTGCCCGCCTTATAGCTAGGGCTCCATGGTACGCCTGAAATGTTGATATTCAACATGATTTGAGTTTAGAATCTATCTATTCCTACATTGCTTGACTTGCCAGTAATGAAGACAAAAAACTTTCCACCCATCCAAATCTCCTTGTTCGGGAACTAAATCCTACTCTCAACCCTTCCTAATCCCACGATCCTCAAAGTTTCCTACTTAAACTAAAAATGATGACCACATGACTCCAAAAGTATACAGTACCTCAGAGAATGCAAAGCCTGAAGACCAAACGACCACGAAGACGACATATTCCCTTACTGACTGACTCCCCAATTCTTGACATTGTTTACTGACCTAACAAAAACAGCAGGATGAGAATCTAGCAGTAGTGGACCTCTGGTCCGGAACTGCTATTTACGACATGCACTGTTGTGCATGGTAATATTCGTTGGTCGTTGGTCGTTGGATTATTTAGGTAATAAATAATATATATCTAATTTCAGATCTCTATCTCCACTGAAAATGGGTGAACAAAACAAACTCACAAACTTTTTGAGATACTAAGATTTATTATTAGTTGTTTCTATATTAATTAACACATAATAAATTATAATTATTATTATAGAGCCTTTTCTGGAGATAAAATATTGTATGCGCCTGTAAAATAATGAGGTGTTATTCCCTTGCGTATTTATCTCCCTCCACGTCGCCTCGGGAGTTTAATCATTATTTAAAATAAAATAGCGGGCTTATTACAAAGTTGAGTGTTTACATCCGAAAGGCGCTGTTTTGAGTTGTAACGTATCGATAATAATTGATGTTTAGTCATACACGTAGTGAACTGATTATACAAGGTGTCATAAAAAAATACGCTGACTTTTCGAATTTATACACGCGATCTATATAATTCACAATTTTTTGTTGTTGTTATGGTACACTCGTTATATGTCCACAGTTTTGACTAATAAGGATGTTTTGTTTTTGTGTATAAGACGAGACGAGGTTAAACAAGTGTTTACGTTTATGGGCGATTTTTTTGCTGTTAAAAATAATACAGCAATGAGTTTGTATTATTTGTTTTTAACATCTTTATTTACAATATACAACTACGCATATTCTGCGTAACAGGCATATTTAGTAATAGATTACACAATAACATCGATGCACATGAGGAAAGAATGAAACCCACTGGTTCAACTTTTCACTTTTTTTTTTAAGTATATTATTGTAATAGTAAATCCCTGGACCATTTTCTCTTGAGTCGTCTTGGGGGATTCTGGGAAGGTGAGGAGGAAGCAAGGATTCGTACAAATGGATTTGGGTGAGAGGAATGGTTGTTGTGAAATGACTTATAACGATCAGAGGCTAAGTTTTGGATGAATGGAATTTTTAGGTCTTTATGAAGGGTGTAGTTTTTGACATAAAAAGGAGCATTTGTGATAGTACGAAGGATTTTAGATTGCAACGATTGTATTCTATGAATATTGGAAGGTTTTGGACAACCCCATAGTTCAAGTCTGTAAGTCCAGGTTGATCGCAGTAATCTATAGCAGTACTTTGTTATGTAGCGTCAATTTCGAGTGTTTCCCTAGAAGTCTGTACAGTAGTAAGAATCGTCGTTTTAAGTCAAGTCTTTTCAGTCGAGTTTGAGGATTCCAAGTTAGTCTTTTGTCAATTATTAATTTTTGTGTAAAACAAATTGGTGTTTATTAAGTGCTCAAAAACTGTTGAAATGCTAACAAGAAGGAACGATGAGTCAACTTGAGCAAAAAAAAAATATTTATTTGAAAGTTATTCCACAGATAATTATTTGTCAACAGTAAAAAGCTGAGTACGCAAACACGAGTCAAACTTTTATGCATCTCACATTAAAACATGATATGCTAAATAGTCAAAACTCTGAACATATGGTCGTGACGAGTGTACAAAGAAAAAAAAATTGAAATTAGAGTGTAAAAAGGGCGCGAAATTGAAATAGTGTCCTTACTTTTTAATCACACTTCATATATCAGAATACTATTACAAAAAAAAAATGTGTTCATTTGAATTAAAGTATATAATAGAGACTGATGAACGAGTTAATTATATATGGCGTCCTTCTGAATTCAGTTATAACTGTTAGAGGTGCGAATGCTGAATAAGATTTCAATTTATTTCCTCTACCACTATTAGCCCCCCGGGTGGTGGCGGGGGGTGGGGGTGTTAATTTATGTGAAAGATGTTAATAACTCTCACACATGATGCTTAAAAGAAATGAAATCCTTCAAAGGTTTTGTTTTTAATTTCAAACTGGATGGAAGATGGTTGAACTGGTAGTTTGGGTGGGGGGGGGGGGGGGTTCCTTTGAGAAGATCCGAGGCCACGTGACCGCCCCTCTAGGATGATAACGGACTCGTTGGATTTATTATTGTTCATTGCCTAAAGTAAGGGGGGAGGGAGCACTAGTGTGAAGTGGGCCGAAAACAACCAGGTGCCCATTAATTCAGGAATTTCTCCCAGTGTTCCTCTAAACTACTAAAAGGTGCAAAAACTACTTAATTACTCATCCCAGGTCAGTTATAGCACTTGTTTAGTCTAATCCCTTTACAACATGTTCACACTTCAAACTTATTATTTCACTTTTTTTTAAAAAAAAAAAAAATTAGGACACACTTTTACTTGCAAAACCTTTTCATAATACTATCTTTAACATATGTTTGCTTATCTTTGCTAATTATGACTACTGTTGTTTTTTTATAAATAACTCTTTTCATATTATCAAGAGAGAGTAAGTGATAATTTCACTAACCTTTATTGAAAATTGATGATAAGTACAGAATATCTGAGGGACCAGGTTAGCGCAGTGGTAACATGCACGTCTCTGGAATGGCAGAGCTGGGGTTCAATACCTTTTCTGCCTTTCGATTTATTCATGTGGGAGGTGGATTAAAACTGAGCACGTCTTCCTTGGGAGAGGACATTATACCGGCGGTCCAGGTATTCGTGAGGGATTCCTGTTCTATATATATATATATATATATATATATATATATATATATATATATATAACAGTTCAAAATTGAAGATAAATAGCATACAAAGTAAAGAAACACACTTACAAACTCAAATTTTCGGGCAATCCGTCTTCAGGAGAAAAGAGAAAGGCAGACCAAGCACGTTGTAAACGCAACGGCTTGTAACCCTGTTACGTCTATAAGGAGCTTGAGCTCCCTTTCTCTTTCTCCTGAAGACGGATTGGCCAAAATTTGAGTTTTTGTAAGTGTGTTTCTTTACTTTGTGTGCTACCTATCTTCAATTTTGAACTGTTGTTGTGTCTGTTGTTGTGTCCAGTTTGGATCGTCTTTCCGTTTATCAAGTGAATATATATATATATATATATATATATATATATATATATATATACACTTTAACACATAGAAAAGAACACAGAAAGACACTACAGAACTCACTTCGATATTTCGACATCCGTCGTCATCGGGAAGAAGTGCGAAGTACTCGCGTTGAGAAGCAAACTGCTACTCATATATATATCATATAACTATCATATAACTCATATATATATATATTTAAGTATATATATATAATTAAAGTTACAGCTAGAGAACACAAGAAAAAGGACTAAAACTCACGAATCTCAATAATTTCGGCGTCTTACCGTCTTCAGGAGAGAAGAAAAAAAAGAAAATAAAAAGTAGAAGGAATGAAGGAACGGAGACGTAAATGCGTCCACTGGCCGATATGTATATATATATGTTGGTATAAATAGGCAGCAGATCCTCTTTTAAACAGGTATCATTAAAATTAACCGCAGTCTCGGCATTCACGATCTTAAGACTGAGAGATTCGATCCTACGAACTAACCTCCTGCTAACAGGGTTCAACTTGAAAAGGAGTTGGCCAAGTGACATGTTAAATCAGTGTTACTTAAACTTTTTTAGTTCAGGGCGCACCTATGAAACCAAACCAAAACTTTGGAGCGCACCTATGAAACCAAACCAAAACTTTGGGGCGCACCTATGAAACCAAACCAAAACTTTGGGGCGCATCACTGATTTTAATATAGAAAATTTAGTCCTGAGATTTGATAACAGGAAAATGATTGGAAATTAAAATGTATAGTTTTTTTTTTAAGAAAAAGAAAGAAAGAGAGTGAGAGACACAGAGAGAATGAGAGGGAGGGAGGGAGGGAGGGTTAGTAAAAATGATTTAAATCTCTGAGTAAAGGCAAAGAGGAAGTATTATCCATTGATGCTCAAAGATTAAAGAAATTTACCTTCCAGTTCAAAATATGAAGTGGCCGAGACTTGACTCAGACTTGAAAACCACATACTTGGTGTTTTCTCAAATAAATTAAAATGATAAAAAACTAAAATATAAATGTGTTATATCAACTTAATCTTCCGTTATCTTGGGGCGCACCTGGCTACCTTCCAGTACGCACCGTTTGAGAAGCACTGTGTTAAATTAAAATCGATGACTCATGCTTAGTCATTGCTATAAATAGATTAAAAGGATAGTACCGGTTAATATAAAGAGAAGGTCAAAGGTCAATAATGAACAAGAAACAAGCGGTTAGAATAAAAGAGTTGAAAGGTCAACGGTATAACTGGACTAATAGAGAATAAATAGATTAAGGATATTAAAGTAAATAAAGTATATATATATATATATATATATATATATATATATATATATATATAGTTAGCTTCAACTACTCAAAGGGACTACTTCTCCCCGATGACGACGACTGTCGAAATATCGTTGTGAGTCTTTTGTGTGTGTCTTTATTTGTTTTTCTCTTTCCTGTGTGAACTAGTAGTCCTGTTGGACCGTTTAAAGTTTTGATATATATATATATATATCAATGATCAAACCACAATAAGAAATGGAAAAACAAGACTAAAATCTTTCAACCGTAACAAGCGGTCTTCGTCAGAGTCAAAAACCCAACTGCCGGTGTATTGAGTTGAGTTTTTGACTCTGACGAAAACCTCTTGTTACGGTTGAAAAATCTTAGTATTATTTTTCCATTTCTTATTGTGGTTTGATCATTGATTGTTATTTCACGTGTTTATGTGAAATCTTTTATATATATATATATATATATATTTGAGTTAGCCAAACACTTAGGACTAACAATGTAGGGAGGGCCAGGATAGCTCAGTGGTTAACATACTCGCCTCTTGCTGTTGTACGGGGTTCGATACTCACCTGGCTATCGATTTATTAATGCGGGAAGTGAATAAATCTGATTACGTCTTTCCTAGGAGAGGACGTTAAGCCGTCGGTCCCGAGCCTGTACGATGTCAGGTACTTGTTAAAGATCCCTAATCAAAATGCACTTCAGTTAGGTAAAATTCAGGACTCCTAATGTAGAATCACTGATGAAAAAATCGGTTTCTGAAGTTACCTAGCTTCAGTTAGGTAAAATTTAGGACTCCTAATGTAGAATCTGTAGAATCACCGTAGAAACAAACATCCGGTAGATGACTGACGTATCACCTGCTAGGGAATCGGCTTTAACAATAAACAATAAAAATAATGTAGAATGTTCGTGTGGTAAACTCATTGACTCATTGTTTGATCGGTTTCAAACATACTTCATCTTCAAGAGAAAAGAGAAATAAGAGTTATCGTGAAATAAGGGGGGAATTGAAAACTGATGAGCACACATGTATACAAGGAAAGTCAGTTTATCCATTTCGTAATACAAGTTACACTCGCCTGTGAGGTAAAAAACAGTATCAGACTACAAAGTCAGGCTACTGACTGTCAGTGAAAGCAAGCTACTACTAAATCTATTTAAAGTTCGCAGTCATGAGAAATTAGACAACAGGTTATGAGGTAAAGGAACCTACTGGATCTAACAAAACTCAAATCGTACAGAAAGTATACGACATAAAAGATAGGTGATGCTAGAGTCACAGGAAGTAAGTTACAGGCTACTAGACAGATGTTATTGACAACTAAACTAATAGGTAATGTTAAGGTTTCAGAAAGTAAGTTACAGACAACAAGACAATGAATAGGAGATGATACAGCCTCAGAAAGTAAGTTACAGACAACAAGACAATGAATAGGAGATGTTACAGCCTCAGAAAGTAAGTTACAGACAACAAAACAATGAATAGGAGATGATACAGCCTCAGAAAGTAAGTTACAGACAACAAGACAATGAATAGGAGATGTTACAGTCTCTGAAAGTAAGTTACAGACAACAAAACAATGAATAGGAGATGTTACAGTCTCTGAAAGTAAGTTACAGACAACAAAACAATGAATAGGAGATGATACAGCCTCAGAAAGTAAGTTACAGACAACAAGACAATGAATAGGAGATGATACAGCCTCAGAAAGTAAGTTACAGACAACAAGACAATGAATAGGAGATGTTACAGCCTCAGAAAGTAAGTTACAGACAACAAAACAATGAATAGGAGATGTTACAGTCTCAGAAAGTAAGTTACAGACAACAAGACAATGAATAGGAGATGTTACAGTCTCTGAAAGTAAGTTACAGACAACAAGACAATGAATAGGAGATGATACAGCCTCAGAAAGTAAGTTACAGACAACAAGACAATGAATAGGAGATGTTACAGTCTCAGAAAGTAAGTTACAGAGAACATGACAATGAATAGGAGATGTTACAGTCTCTGAAAGTAAGTTACAGACAACAAGACAATGAATAGGAGATGATACAGCCTCAGAAAGTAAGTTACAGACAACAAAACAATGAATAGGAGATGTTACAGTCTCAGAAAGTAAGTTACAGACAACAAAACAATGAATAGGAGATGATACAGCCTCAGAAAGTAAGTTACAGACAACAAGACAATGAATAGGAGATGTTACAGTCTCTGAAAGTAAGTTACAGACAACAAAACAATGAATAGGAGATGATACAGCCTCAGAAAGTAAGTTACAGACAACAAGACAATGAATAGGAGATGATACAGCCTCAGAAAGTAAGTTACAGAGAACAAGACAATGAATAGGAGATGTTACAGCCTCAGAAAGTAAGTTACAGACAACAAGACAATGAATAGGAGATGTTACAGTCTCTGAAAGTAAGTTACAGACAACAAGACAATGAATAGGAGATGTTACAGCCTCAGAAAGTAAGTTACAGACAACAAAACAATGAATAGGAGATGATACAGCCTCAGAAAGTAAGTTACAGACAACAAAACAATGAATAGGAGATGTTACAGTCTCAGAAAGTAAGTTACAGACAACAAGACAATGAATAGGAGATGTTACAGTCTCTGAAAGTAAGTTACAGAGAACATGACAATGAATAGGAGATTTTACAGTCTCTGAAAGTAAGTTACAGACATCAAGACAATGAATATAAGATGTTACAGTCTCATAAAGTAAGTTATAGACAACAAAACAATGAACAGGAGATGGTTAGAATCCCAGAATCTAAGTTACAGACTACAAGACAATGAACAGGAGATGTTACAGTCCCAGAAAGTAAGTTACAAACAACATGATAATGAATAGGAGGTGTTAAGTCTCAGCAAGTAAATTACAGACAGGACGGCCAGGTTAGCTCAGTGGTTAACGTACTCGTCTCTGGGCTGGTAGGTCCGGGGTTCGATCCTCACCTGGCCCTCGATTTATTCACGAGGTTTGTGAATCAATCTGAGTCTGTCGTCCCACGGAGAAAACATTAAGCCATTGGTCTCGAGCCTGTACGATATCACGTATACGTTAAGAATCCCTAGTCGAAATGCACTTGAGTTTTTAAATTTAGGACTCCCAATGTAGAATTTGTAGAATCACCGATCAAACAAAAAGCCAGTAAACGGCTGAAGGTATCCCTGCTTCACTGCTTCGTTTAAACAATAAAGAAAAACAGTTACAGGCAACAAGATAATGAATAGGAGAAGACATAAATAAATAATAACAAGGTGTAATTAATAACAAGTTTGTTTATTGATAACATACAATCAAGTTGTATATTTCATTAAAGTGATCAAAACATCCGATTTGTTAGTGCTTATATCGCATTACACACGTAAAACATGTAAATGAAAAACATACATTTCCAAGTAAGCCAGTTACATATAGCTAGTGACTAGCTAAGTATAGCTAAATTAGCTAGTTTTTAGAAAGTACGTGATTATTAGGTTTACGTCTAAAATCACGTATCTAGGAGAAGTTTGATAATAAAAAATAAATAAATAGATGGATGCAACTTTGATTTTGTTATAGAAAAATCTGCATGCCGTAATTTGTTATTAGTGTTGAAATGAATTTTGTTGTTTTTTTTTAACTATAAACATTGACTTAATCACTGATTGAAATTTACCTTTAAAATTATCTTGGGCACAATAAGGCCAAAGCGTTTTTTTTTTTTTTAATAAGATGCGTAAATCGTAAAGAGAGGAGAAGTGGATTAGCTGAGGGGTGGAAGATGGGGGGGGATTGCCACTATCAAGAGAGCTACAATTACCAAAGATCGAGTTCACTTGAGCCAGTCTCCTCGCGCCTAACTGTATGACAAAAAATTTACATTTAAAATTAATAACCAACCTTGTTTTATAAAGCTTCCCGGAAATGTGCCAAACGAGAATTTTAAATCTAAAAATGCCATTCTTTCCCTTGTAACATAATTGAAATGTTCTACTTTCTGTTTAGCTTTGATGAAATGGTAAATGTATAGGAACAAAGACAACTAAATTTAATTTTTTTTTTTTATGAAGAAAATATCTGCGTATTTAAATAAATGTAATAAAAATAAATTGTATATGTAATTAATAAAAATAACTGAACACTAAAGATAAAATGCCAAAAAATAAACTTTACACATATTGTTTGTTCCAACTTTATAGTAATTAAGTTAATATAATATACTAATATACTTAAGCAAAAATATTTTCTACCCTATGATAAAGAGTCGATATTTTTTTAAGTAGAAAATTTTTGCTTATTTAAATAAATTTAATAAAAATAAATTGTATATTTAGTTAATATAAATAACTGAACAATAAAAATAAAATGCTTCAAAATAAACTTCACACATATTGCTTGTTCCAACTTTTCATAGTCATAAAAACTATAAACAAAATATTTTAAATACCATGGTTGGAAATATATATGATATATATATATATATATATATGTATATATGTCTCGTATATATGTATATACACTTTTTCGTTGGAAATACTGTCCAAAACGGACGGTCTCCAACCGTCTCTGAACCAGTGCACTTCGTTTCTCTCTCTTATCTCTCCTGAAGACGGTTCAAACCGAAAATTAGAGACTGTAAGTGTGTTCTTTCGATTTCTCTATGTTTCTTTGTATATATTGAACTATATATATGTATATATATATATACGATACTGTTTTCTTGACCACAAATATCTAACAAACACTTTTTCTTCTTCTTGGAATTTGGTCAGGGTTAATATACGGAATCACCTTTTTGCCTTGTTATATATATATATATATATATATATATATATATATATATATATATATAATATATATATATCATATCACCACCAATAGTGGTGAAGGAAACTTCATTTTCTTTTCATTTACTCAGTACCGCCCTGTCTTCCTGCGGGACTCTTCGCTCTTCGCTCTTCACACCTCCTGATGACGACGTTGGTCGAAATATCGATGTGAGTTATGTCTGTGTCTTTCTGTGTGTTTCCTTCGTTTTGAATTTATTTTATTTTAAAAAAGTCCGCTGGACCGTTTCTTTAATTGTATATATATATATATATATTTATTTATTTATTTTATCAAGAAGTATAAATAATAGAAAGGTTTTGTCTGTAGATTGCTTAGAATTGACTCACTTCAAGCTATCTTTCGGTTTTATACATTGGAGAAACCAAATCTACCCTTCGAAAACTTTCTGTCTGTTTATTTGTTTCTTCAAACATTTTGTCACTAGCAAACTCAGCCACCATAGTCATAGCAAGCTGAAACATTGACAATAGATTTGTTTATGTCTAACTTATAAGCTAAAATTTGAATGAACTAGAAATTCAACGTAGAAGCAAAGATACGGAATTTTAAGAAGTCTCGACAGTTACACAGGTATACAGGTATATATGGTAGATAAATAAAAATATACAGGTATTTTTAGGTGCCTGATACTCCAGCAAGAAGGTATTGTATTTTTTATTTTTAAACCGATCCCCTAGCGGGTGAATACGTCAACCGTTTACCGGCTTTTTCTTCAATCGGTGATAATAGAGATACTACATTGGTAATCCTAAATTTTGCCTAACTCAAGTCCATTTGGAGTAGGGATCTTTAACGAGTACCTGATATCGTACAGGCTCGGGACCGACGGCTTAAAGTTCTCTTTCCATGTTCAATGGAGGTGGCTAAAGGGTAACTTGTCAACAAGGCGGCCTGGCTTGACTAAGCGGTTATAGCACAAAATGCCGAGGAACGCGAAGATCAAAACGGGCTTAAAGTCCTCTCTGAAGGACGCCGTAGTCTGACTTATCATCTCCCGCTGATTAATTCGAGGGCCAGTTGGGTAACGAACCCTGGACCTACCAGTTCAGAGGCGATTTCGTTAACCACTCAGCTAACCTGCCCCCCTAAGTAGGTATTGTAAGTTGATTTTAATTTCGTTTGCGTTTATTATAATTTGTTCGCTTTAAAGAAATGAGCCCTACTTACCTGCATACTAAATGAGTATGTTAGAATAAATCAAATTCCTGCTCAGTATCTAAAGCTGGCAAAACGTAATAGAAACTCTTTTAACAGATCTAACAACAGTCATGGACTGGACTAATAACGGTATTTTCTACTATTCTATAATCTATAATAATATTTTTGAATAACACGTACTCTGTCTGAATTTTTGTAAAATACCCATCAAAGACGGGCACGTCAGCTAGTTAAATAAATGCATGCATAATGTTAGTACCACTGAGGTTATTATGATTTACATTATTAGTATGACAAACTGTATTATTTACTTCGTAAGATAATCCTGGAGTTGTTGGAGCGTTTTCGGACGTTGTCCATCTTCGATCGCAACTAACTTACTGGACGTAGATAATAGTTAGTAGTAGGTTAGTTGCGATCGAAGATAGACAACGTCCGAAAGCGCTCCAACAACTCCAGGATCATCTTACAAGGTACGACGGTTTCTCGTACAAATAATGTAAATAAATAAAAGTAAAGACATTTAAATTCATACCAGCTCCCACAAACAATCTTTATCCTCGAAAATTTTTTTTGTTTATTTACGTTTTTGTAAATATCAAAGCGATTTCCCTATGGGTTTTCATCACTCGTAATCTTCGAAGTGGTCTCCAAATAACCATGTTTGATTAACAACCCGGAAACAGGCAACTGTTTTACTTCCTCACTTGAGGATGAGTTAGCGGAACCTGTTACTTTGTTCTGACAGAACTGACCACACTTTCTCTTCCGTTTCTTCTTACTGATTTACCTTTATCCGTGTTTTTTTTTTAAACAAATGTTTAATAGTCTCTTAATGGTGCTACGTTTAAGTGTAACCTATCATTAAGGATTCTGAAAGCTCTTTTTTTTTATTATTTTTTTTCTTTGGCTGACTTTAGCTTTCCTCTTTGCCATGATACAGTAACTTCTTGGTATTCATTACAATCTTCCATCCATTTAGTAATACACTCACTTCTTACAGCTCAGTGCTAGAGAAATAGTCGGACTTAAAAGATTTTTAACTTGAATATAGAATTCAGGATGGACGGATTTCTCTTCAGTTTTCTTCTTACTGATTTAGTTTTATCCGTTCTTTTAAATTACGAGATGGTTACCACCTCTAATCACCTCGTAATATCAAGAATACTTTGAATGCTACACATGCTATATCTTATGGTAATCCGTCGTTGAGGGTTCTAAAATTTTTTTTTTTTTTTTTTTGGCTGACTTTAGCTTTCTTCTTTTTCAATATTGATATATTTTAAATATTTTAATTTTCAAACATATTCTTAAAAGGTTAGCTCAGTGGTTAACGTACTCGCTTCTGAACTGGTAGATCGAGGGTTCATTACCCACCTGGTCCTCGATTTATTCACACGGGAGATGAAGAAATCTGAATACATCGTCCCTCAGAGAGGACGTTAAGCCTCAGGACGATGCCAGGTACTCGTTAAAGATATCTACTCTAAATACACTTGAGTTAGGCAAAAATTTTAGGACTCCTAATGTAGAATTACCAATCAAACAAAAAGACGGTAAATGGCTGACGTTTTTAACCCGCTAGGGGATCGGTTTAAACAAAAAAAAAAAAAAAAAATACAATGCTACATCCATTTAGTAATGTTCACACTTATTACAGTTCTATGCTGGAAGAAATTAAAGTACTCGAAGTTCAGAAACCTTAAATCTGAATATAGTATTCGGACAGATGGACGGACACACTAAACAAATGCTGCAAAAACAGTGTATCATGAAACTCATAAAACAGAAAGTATGTGAACACACTTCTGACCTATTGATAAACAGCAACAATTTCATTTATATAGCTATAAAAGTATATATATATAATGATGGTTTATTTGTTATACATAAGAGAGGGTTTTCTATTTGACATGAAAGTGTTGTTATATATTACAGGTGGAGGCAGGCATCTGGTCCATTAAAACGCGCTAGTTGTAGCTGCTAATGGTAAAGAGATACAGGTGTAATTAGTACTCGCTGCCCGCTTCCAAGGTCTCGGTAACCTGGAAACCCGGCCCAACCCACAAATCTCAAATCCAGTACCAAAATAGACTCTCACCTCATTGCTTCCGATTCCTCCCCTTCCTTCTTCATCAATATATCTACAGCTACTTCGATGCTGGATCAATTAACTTGATCAACGCCAAAACTTCAACTTAATGGTAGTACTCAATTATTATATATATATATATATATGATCAAACCACAATAAGAAATGGGAAAACAAGACTAAGATCTTTCAACCGTAACAAGCGGTCTTCGTCAGAGTCAAAAACCCAACTGACTATATGTATCTAATATATATATATAATTATATATATATATATATATATATATATATACTAAATAATCACATAAACACGTGATGAAAACTAATGAACGTATAAGCCACAAGGAAAAGTAAAAAACACAGAAAATATGCTCTAAGGCCTTTCAATTATATGTCATCAGAGAGCAACTCATCAGAGAGCAGTTGCTCTCTGATGACATATAATTGAAAGGCCTTAGAGCATATTTTCTGTGTTTTTTACTTTTCCTTGTGGCTTATACGTTCATATATATATATATATATTCGTCGATAAAAAGATATCACATAAACACGTGAAATAACAATCAAAACAGGAGCTAAATAACTTGGACAGGAGCTAAATTTATTACCTATGAAAAATCAATGTTTTTAAGAAATATTATTGAATCGTCTCTAATTAAATTTAATAAATCAAATATTATAAACATTAGTAACGGTCTCTTCAAACTGGATACTTTCGTTACGAGCGCAATAGTCTCTTCAAAGAGGGTTGACAGCTAGCGGATAGTTTTTTTACTCTTTCTTACTGTACTCCTTTGTTTCCCAAAACATCCCTTTCTGGACATTAGTCCTTTCCTGCGCTTTCACCCTTTTAAAATACCACTCTTCCCTTCCACTCTTCTCAACCCCTCACCAGATGTTCTCTGTATCTAGTGTTTCAGTTGGGTTTTTGACTCTGACGAAGACCGCTTGTTACGGTTGAAAGATCTTAGTCTTGTTTTCCCATTTTCATATTGTGGTTTGATCATTTATATATATATTCGTATATTTGAGGAACAGTCCTTCATTTATATTTATATTTCTTTATATTTCTATCGTGTTTTTTGAGTGTTAAAATTAAGTTTTAGATAAAATTGTAAATTAGGTTTTAAGATACTATGGATAAGTGTTCAAAAATAACCCTGTAGATGGTCAAAAAAGACCGAAACGTCGGTAATAATAAATACGATTAAAAATGGACGGAAGATCATATGGTGAGTTAATATACCTAGTTCCTGGAGAATTTAAAGAAATGATATGAGATTTGGAAAAGAAATCCAAAAAACTGATTAAGACAAAAGTAGGCAGACAATTTAATCTCACAAATATATATATGCCGAAAAATAACAATTAAAAATGTGATGCAATCAATGAACTCCAAAATCATAAGAAAAAAGAAAAAGAAAATATATAAATGCTCTGAGGCCTTTCAATGTATGTCATCAGAGAGTAAACAATGTAAAAACTGAAAAGCTAAGATATAAGTGACTTTTACTTTGTATGCTCTCTGATGATATACATTGAAAGGCCTCAGAGTATTTATTTATATTGTTTTTCTTTTTTTCAATTGTGGTTTAAGCTTCATATATATATAACAGATTCAATAATATTTCGACCGTTTGATTGAATAAGTGTTTTCTCTAATTGGGATTTGGTCAATTTTCTAAGATAAAAAATTAAACTCTCGTTGCCGACGTTTCGGTTTTATTTAAAAGCTTTTTCATAGGTTTACAAACATAAAAGGATAATAAGAAATCACATATCTACATCAATCATATACACAATATGAAAATGGATTGTTACAATTTATGAATATTACAAGCAGAAGTATTTCAGAGATATATAAAACAATATTACTTATAGAAGCAAGAATTTTTTGAACTAAGAAAATGTTCAGGAGAACCCCTGAATTATTTAGAAAACATTATTTATTCAAATGGTGTAAGAAAATATTTGCAAGATGAATTTAATTTGTAAATAGTTATATTATTTAAGTAAAATAGAGAAAGTGAACGGTCTCACTGTAAAAGAGCTTTCACAAGAAAAATGTTTCTTTGATTGAGATGAATGTTATGTCGCAGTGTATAAGTTTTACGTCCCCCCATTATATTCGGTATTGCTGTTTGCTAAGAGACTGCTCTTGGACAAAGGAAAGTTACATACCATTAGTATACTGTTATTTTATACGTCTGTATTCTTCAACTCTATATATAAAATCTTTCCTTTTAACTTCTCTTTATCTTGAATGATATAATCACATCCTTAATATTGTTGATGATATTGATATAAGTGGTTTACAAAACAGATAAAAAATAGAATATTCTATTTTTAGGTTAGTACAGGATGTTCTCATAACCTTTTGGTTGCGAAGTACTACATAAGGACAACAGTTGACCTCCTTTATCAAGTCAATAAAAGATAAAGACTTATCATAACATTTTGGTTGCGAAGTACTACATGAGGACAACAGTTGGCCTCAATTATTAAGTTAATAAAAGACAAAGTTGTTATCAAAACCTTTTGGTTGCGAAGTACTACATAAGAACAACAGTTGACCTCCTTCATCAAGTTAATACAAGACAAAGTCGTTATCATAACCTTTTGGTTGCGAAGTACTACATAAGGACAACAGTTGACCTCCTTTATCAAGTCAATAAAAGATAAAGACGTTATCATAACCTTTTGGTTGCGAAGTACTACATAAGGACAACAGTTGACCTACTTTAGCAAGTCAATAAAAGATAAAGACGTTATCATAACCTTTTGGTTGCGAAGTACTACATAAGGACAACAGTTGGCCTCATTTATCAAGTTAATACAAGACAAAATCGTTATCATAACCTTTTGGTTGCGAAGTACTGCATAAGGACAACAGTTGACCTCCTTCATCAAGTTAATACAAGACAAAGTCGTTATCATAACCTTTTGGTTGCGAAGTACTACATAAGGACAACAGTTGGCCTCATTTATCAAGTTAATACAAGACAAAGTCGTTATCAAAACCTTTTGGTTGCGAAGTACTACATAAGGACAACAGTTGACCTCCTTTAGCAAGTCAATAAAAGATAAAGACGTTATCATAACCTTTTGGTTGCAAGCTCCAACATAAAGATAACAGTTGATCTCCTTCATCAAATTAAAACAAATTAAAACGAGTCGTTATCATAACTTTTTGGGTGCAAGCTCCTACATAAAGATAACAGTTGACATCTTTTATCAAGTTAATGGAAGATAAAGGCGTTATCTTAACGAGTAGAATCTAAGAGCTGCAATAGACTTAAGATTGTCTCTTGGAGAGGACGTTAAGCCGTTGACCAGTAGAATCTAAGAGCTGTAGTAGACTCTAAATTGTCTCTTGGAGAGGACGTTAAGCCGTTGACCAGTAGAATCTAAGAGCTGCATTAAACTTTAAATTGTCTCTTGGAGAGGACGTTAAGTCGTTGATTCTGAGCCTGTACTTGTTAAAGATCCCTATCGAAATTTTCTTGAACTTGACAAAATGTTCATTGTGTGGTATCACAATGTTCGCAAAGAGACAATCATTGTTATGTTCTCTCGCACGATGACCACTGCAACCTAACCTAACTTAGACGTTAGATGTGTTGGAATAATATAAAAGCAAGAGGTAGCTTAAGATTTGGAGTAAAAAGGAAATATACAACACCTGTATTGTCATGCTGCATACATTATTTTCCGTTAATTTTCCAAAATTGAGTAACATGAGTTGTGATAAGGACTTGTATAAACACCCCCCCCCCTCCCCCCGATGTGCCTTCACCTTGTCGTGGTGGGGGGGCTTAACACGCCTTAGCGTGAACTAAGAAAGGCACAACTGGACGGATGGTTAAACCTGGGTTGGTGTCCGTGGTTGGAAAGTCCGTGAGTTTGGAAAACTATCCCTTAAAAAAAAAATGGCTGTCATTTTCAAAGCCTTCCTCTTACAGGTGTTATGGGCACTGGTGTAGCTGTAGTAGAAGGGGGGGGGGGGTGGTATTTTGAATTAGTAAAAATAGAAAACAATTACAATAATAAAAAGCAAACAAAATATTTGATATTTTATACCAAAATGAGTTCTTCAACCAAAAGGTTGTATTTTTTTTATTTTTTAATACTATTTTTCAACGGATTTTTCAATATTAACAAATTAAAAATAAATTTATGTTAAATTTTTCAAAACTTGTTTTTTAAAGGGGTTCAAAATTTATTACATTTTTTTTGCGCAGTCAGTTAATTTAATTTAATAATTTTTTTATGATTATTAAGAATTTATTATGAATTATGCGTCTTTGTTTTGAAAAATCTTTTTTTTTATGACGATTGTATATTTTGATGTCTTTCTCGAATTTTGAAGGTTATCAGAGTAGCAACGACCAAGTGAAGGGGAGGGGGGGGGGAGGCAAATCTTATGACCGTTTGGGCGGCAAAAATTGTTACTATTCCACTGGTCGTGGGGAGAGTTTTGTTCTATGTTTGGGGTCTGCTGGTGAAGATCCGCTCTTTCAGGCTCTGGCCTAAGAGGTTTCTCGTATACAGTGCCTGTATTTTTCAAAAAAAAAAAGAAAAAACAAAAAAGAAAGAGAGGGAGAGAGAGAGTGGGGGAACTGTGATGATAGAGTGATGGAGGGAGTAAAACAAATAGAAAGAGAGAAAAAGTAGACATGTTGATCTATAGAAAAGTGGTTGAGAGAGAGAT
The DNA here is from genome assembly GCA_026182355.1 of Hermatobates lingyangjiaoensis. Taxonomy (NCBI): domain Eukaryota; kingdom Metazoa; phylum Arthropoda; class Insecta; order Hemiptera; family Hermatobatidae; genus Hermatobates; species Hermatobates lingyangjiaoensis. The sequence continues at coordinate 287,098 of JAPFBL010000301.1, forward strand.
AGAGGGAGAGGGAGAGAGCGAGTGAGAGTGGGGGAACTGTGATGATAGAGTGATGGAGGGAGTAAAACAGATAGAAAGAGAAAAAAGTGGACAGGTTGATCTAAAGAAAAGTGGTTAAGAGAGAGATAGAGGGAGAGGAGAGAGAGAGAGTGAGTGAGAGTGGGGCAACTGTGATGATAGAGTGATGGAGGGAGTAAAACAGATAGAAAGAGAGAAAAAGTAGACATGTTGATCTATAGAAAAGTGGTTGAGAGAGAGATAGAGGGAGAGGGAGAGAGAGAGAGCGAAGGAATTGTGATGATAGAGTGATGGAGGGAGTAAAACAGATAGAAGAGAGAGAAAAAGTAGACATGTTGATCTATAGAAAAGTGGCTGAGAGAGAGATAGATAGATAGATAGATAGATAGAGAGAGAGAGAGAGAGAGAGAGAGAGAGAGAGAGAAGAGAGAGAGAGAGAGAGAGAGAACTATGATATATTGAGTGATCGAGGAAATAAAATAGCTTCTTTCTCATTGTTGTGGCAAAGCATTGGCTTCAGCTGCTTCCTTTAGATGATGTGTTCTTTAGCCTTCGCCTCCTCGGTCATGTGCTTGTTAAAGGACTACAAGTCCTGAAACCCTTTTCTTCTTTCGACTAACGCCTGCCTTTATTAAGACCTTTTCTCACTTTCAGTGGGATTATTGTGGAGGTTTACTTGTTGCTTTCTGGTTATGACAGACTTGATCTTTGTAGGGTGAAAAGCTAATCAAATGGTCTCCACATATAAAAAATTTAATGTTATAAACAACGCGTTTTGAACACGTAGTGTTCTTTGTCAGGCATTAACTAAGGGTGAGTGTCTGTGGTACAACTGGCCTCACCCTTACTTAATGCCTGAGGAAGAACACTACGTGTTCGAAACGCGTTTTTTATACCATTAACTTGATTTGCTGTTTGACTGATATTTATCTAACGACAGGAGTATTGTTTTACTTGACTTGGTTTTTGACTGATATTTAACTGACGATAGGAGTAGACGTGGCCGAGGTGATGTGGGAGGTTGGTGATATTTATCTGACGATAGGAGTAGTAGTTGAACATTAGCTGACTTAACTTGCAGTCTGATGACAGGAGAAGTGTTTGACTTAACTTGGTCTTTGACTGATATTTAACTGACGATAGGAGTAGATGCGGCCGAGGAGAAGTGGGAGGTTGGTGTATTTGTCAGCTGATAGGAGAAGTGATTGACTTGACTTGGTGTTTGACTGATATTTAACTGACGATAGGAGTAGATGGCGAGGCGATGTGGGAGGTTGGTGATATTTATCTAACGATAGGAGCAGTGGTTGGTATTAGGTGACTCGACTTGTTGTTTGACTGATATTTGTCAGCCGACAGGAGTATTGATTGACTTGACTTGGTGTTTGACTGATATTTAACTGACGATAGGAGTAGACGTGGCCGAGGCGATGTGGGAGGTTGGTGATATTTATCTAACGATAGGAGCAGTGGTTGGTATTAGGTGACTCGACTTGTTGTTTGACTGATACTTATCTGACGACAGGAGTATTGATTGACTTGACTTGGTGTTTGACTGATATTTAACTGACGATAGGCAGATGTGCTGCCGAGTGACGATGAGAGGTTGGGATATTATCTGACTATATGGAGAGTGTTTCGTATAGGTGATGACTTGTGTTTGATGATACCTTATCTTGACGACAGGAGTATTGATTGACTTACTTGGCGTTTGACTGATATCCTACTGACGAAGGATGAATCAGTCAGCGATGTGGAGTTGTATATTATCTAGCGACTGACAATTGGTTGTATAGCTGACATCGACTTGTTGGTTGACTGATATTTGTCAGCCGACAGGAGTATTGATTGACTTGACTTGGTTTGACTGATATTTAACTGACGATAGGAGCAGACGCGGCCGAGGCGATGTGGGAGGTTGGGAGAGTGAAGTGCTATATGCAGAGGCATGGGAGCGGTTTGGAATGTGACCTATATCTTCGCGGCAGGCCGGCCACCTGTACCCTCCTCCTCCTCCTGCCGGCGCACTTGACTCTCCCAGCTTCAACGGATCCATCACGACTTGCCTATATTACAGCCGGCCTGCCCAATTCTTCAACTACATCACCAATCTTTATACATACTTTATATAAAGTATATATACTTTATATATACTCTTTATACATATACATACATATAATGTTAATTATATGTATATACATATATCAATTTGATAAAAGTATCCACCGTGAAATAGAAACAAAATGAAATTTATCAAGAATCGGTCAGTTCTTCAGTGCCTACTGGCACTGAAAATTTGATTTGAAGCTGAAGAACTGACACAAGTTTCTGATAACTTTATTTGATATATAATATATATATATATATATATATATATATGATGTAATTTTTTTGAGGGTTGAGGTCCAATGATTTTAAACTAGTCCTTTTGCCGACGTTTCGACATATATTTATGTCATCTTCAGGGCTACAACATGATTGTTTTACAATTAGCACTATATGTTGAATATAATATATCAAAACGTCAGCAAAGGACTAGTTTAAAATCATTGGACCTCAACCCCCAAAAAAATTACATCATATAAATATTAAGTCAAGAAAACAAAACATGATATATATATATATATATAATATCAATGATCAAACCACAATAAGAAATGTGAAAACAAGGCTAAGATCTTTCAACCGTAACAAGCGGTCTTCGTCAGAGTCAAAAACCCGACTCTGACGAAGACCGCTAGTTACGGTTGAAAGATCTTAGTCTTGTTTTCCCATTTCTTATTGTGCTTTAATCATCGATTGTTATTTCACGTGTTTAAGTGAAATCTTTTATATATATACTTTTAAAACTTTGAAAAACACAAATGAAAAACGGATACTTGGACTCACATTCAATTGTTTGACCTTATTAACGTTCGTTCTCAGAAAAGGATGTCGACCGACAAGAAGAGAAGATATATATGTATATATTACAACTATTACATTACAATTATTATATTACGTGACACTGAGTGAACAGTTCAGTGTCAGGTGTTCATTCAGACTACAGTTGTTAAAATCCACATACTATTTTTCTTTGTAAAATAATTTGTAATGTAATACTTAGTTTCTCTGTTTCAAAATTTATACTTCTGCCTATGAAAAAGGTTTTTAAATAAAGACCGAAACGTTGGCAATGAGAGTTTAATTTGAACCTTAAGAACTGTCCGAGTCCCGATAAACTTTAGTTTTGTTTGTAGATATATACATATATATCTACATATATATGTATGTACGTATACAAGATTTCACATAAACACGTGAAATAACAATCAAACCCATTATGAAATGGGAAAAAAAGACTAAGATCTTTCAACCGTAACAAGCGGTCTTCTTCAGAGTTAGTTGGGCCTTTTTACTCTGACGAAGATCGTTTGTCACGGTTAAAAGATCATAGTCTTTTTTTCCCATTTGATATTGTGACTAGATCATATATTTATGTATCTATATAAAATATCCGTTAAACCACGAATGTTTCATTTTATTAATTTTGTTGATAAAAATTTTACTATTTTGTCACAAAAATGTAAGAAAACATGTCACATTTATGGAACCCTTGAAAAAATAGGTTATTACTGGTATCTGTTTTTGTAATACAGAAGGAAAGAGAGTATCTCCAATACTTTATTACTACCATTTAACATTGGGTCAGGTTAGTTCAATGGCTAACGTACTCACTTCTGAACTGGTAGGTCCGGTGTTCGATACCCATTTGACCCTTGATTTATTCACGCGGGAGGTAAATAAATCTGAGTACGTCGTTCCTCAGAGAGGACGTTAAACCGTCTGTTCCGAGCCTGTACGATATCAGGTACTTGTTAAAGATCTCTACTCGAAATACACTTGAGTCTAAATGTAGGACTCCCAATGTATAATCAATCTTCATTGTGTGAAATTGATCACATTAACAAAATAAAAATTGTTATAACATAAAATAATATAAAACGAACAAAAAATTTCTTTAAAAGATTTTTTTTTCTAGCGAGTATTCTACTGACTTTTAAATGACTTTCTCCTTTGATGTTTATTATTCTGCCGAGTTTTTATAATTATTCCATCAACTATTTTATTGTGATATTTCTACATTTTCTTGTATATGATACAAATAAATGAGTTTTATAAGTTTGGGTAAATTAAAATCTCGATGGTGGTATATAGTAAAAAAGTTTGAAATAAAATGGTAAAATCGGCTTTGAAAGTTTAATTTACGTGGAAAACTATAAAAAAAAATGTTGGGTAGAAATTTTTACTTACAAATATATATTTTTTTTTATATTCATTTGTGATAGCTTGATTCTTCAGACTTTACAGCTGTGATCCGAAACACATTGCCCGCAGGCCGCATGCGGCTCAAGACGTTTTATTTTGCGACCCGCGAACAGTAGAATTTTTACTAACTCAATTCAATAAAATGCAGCTGGTTGTGTTTGTTTATATGTTTTACTAACTTATTTTAGTTAATATAAAAATAAAAAAAAATCTTTTATTATGGCACTGTCTACTCTACAGTTCCTATAGCTTCTGCAAGGATTTTAAAAATGTTTTGAAGTACATATGGATGTGAACAGTTTTTCTCAGGCATAACAAGTCTGCACTAATATCACGGCTTACCGACGAACATTATCTAGCATTGCTGAGATTGGTTTTTATTAATAAATTGAATCCTAATAAATGATTACCGTGTTGATCAAAACGCTGCCCAGATGAGTAGCCAAATCAAAATCTTTTAATTTATATATTATAATTATTTCTTATCATTATTTATTATTTTCTTGATTCTTAATTGTCTGTTCTTTTGAATTTTATATTTATTAATTTTTTTTTATTATTATTATATCTTTTCCTCGTTGCTATTCTTCTTCAGCATTCTTACTAATTTGTTTTTGTTCTCGTTGTGGCCAACCTGTACGTATTCTGTAAAGCTGTCCAGTTGGCTTTCGTCTTCTCGCCACAACTTCAAAATCAGCATACGTGACTATCAATAGAAAAAAATTGAAAAAATATCTGTCTTTCTATTGGCCTTTGTAAGGCACTGAATATATTTCATATCTGTTTTAGATTTGTACTAATGTTAATTAAAAGTTCAAAGTTTGTTAATTAATGATTATTTTATGATATTATCTTTAATAATAGACTTATTTATATGCCCATCTATTTAATATTTCTGACTGACTTCAATTAACTCAGAGTAAAAAAAACTAGTACATAAAAAGTCTGTAACTAAATGTAATGTTCCAGAATTAGGCTTTATTAAACATAACTTTGAAAATTTATTGACATTCGTCCAGATCTTTTTACATTTAATGAACATCCGGTTTATAGAGTGGTACTATTAAAAAGTATTACAAAGGTGCTCCTCCTAACGGTTTTAACAAAATTGAGTAATTTATACTCTTGAAAACATTCCCCGTATCACTTCTGCTTAATTAATTTCTTATTTTTTCTTCTCCTTTATTATGAAAATGAAATTATTTTATTATTAGTAATTTGTTCCTTATGTACCATATTTAGAAATTCCATTTAAATGGATATATTTTATATAATAGTTACTTTTCAAATATAAAGATAAAATAAAAGATATAATTTTAACTTACTTTAACACTTTTTATGTATGTTTGATTTTTGAATGATTGTACTATTTCTTATATTTCCTCTGTTTTGCAGGCCTATGAAAAAGGTTTTAAATAAAAACCGAAATGTTTACAATGAGAGTTTAATTTGAACCTGAAGAACTGACCGAGTATTGATCAAATTTTATTTTGTATATTTATATATATATATATATATATATATATATATATATATATATATATATATATAATAAAATAGCAGTTTGCTTCTCAAGGCGAGTACTTCGCACTTCTTCCTGATGACGACAGATGTTGAAATATCGAAGTGAGTTCTGTAGTGACTTTCTGTGTTCTTTTCTATGTGTTAAACTTTATATATGTATATTATTGAAATTGTCTTGTTTCAGTTGAAATATCTTACTAATTTTTCTGATTTCTTACTGTGGTATATATGCTACTATTTTTATTTTTTTTTATCGAGGTTAGGTCTAGCTTCAAACAATACAACATCTTAAAGCTGACGTTTTGTGTATATTTGTCATCAATATATCAAAATTTAATTACAGTAAAATGAAAAAAAATTATTTATTTAATTTAATTTTTAATTATCAATTGAAATATATGATACATTTACTGTGCAATCTGTTATAGTGTCGTATTTACGGAAAGTATTATGTCTCCACACAAAAAAGTTAGTGTGTGCGGAATACTTTTTTTCCATGTTGTCACTCAATAGTGACAGATATTCAACTGTCAGATATTTTATTCAATTTTAATTAATCCACTCTGATGTTCCTAAAGCACATATATGCATATATATTTTTTTTAGATATAACCTGAAGAAGATCAAGCGTTTGAAACGTGTTGTTAGTTTTTTTTATAATAATTTTTTTTCTGGAGACATAATACTTTACCCAATTTAAAGTATATGAATGCATATTTATTATTAGATGACTTGAAATAATTAGGAGTTGAAAAGGAATTTAAGAGAGTATAAGGCATTATGAAATGATAATGTTGCGGGCGGCCTCTAAGGTGGGAAGACATAGATGCCCGGTGACCCAGAACTCGAGTGCTCAGGTAAGCCGATGTAGGTAGAGGCTCATAGCTGTTGACTTGGAGAAAGCCAAAGTGCGTGTGTGTGTGTGTGTGCTGTCGTATTCCCTAACACAGGGCATTGGCTATCAATAAGGGTGTGGCAGCCTGTCTCGATTTACATCCTCTTTGGCATAAATCTTCCCCCATGACGACAAAACCCTTATTCTTTCCTTCCCACACCACTATATCATTGTTGAAAAACACATTCATTTTTCCCACTAAAAGGCTAAATAACCTTTAATCGAATCCTTTCATTTTACCGGCACTAAAGAAAAGAAAAAAAGAAAAGAAAAAAGTTCATTTCGACTGGACGAAATAACAGGGCTGGGTAAATTGAAAATGATTTCTCTTTCGTTCTTTACAAAGTAAAAGTAAGTTTTCTATTTCTATCATAAATTAACCCAAAAGTTGAGTTACAGTTTATGAACTTTTCTATTAAACTTCAACTCCAATAAAAGACTTGTATTTTTTTAATTATACAATTACAATCTTTGAAGATTTCTTTCTGTCATTTTTGAGAGTCGTGGCTCCAAAATAAGCTGAACCCGCTGTTTTTTTTTCCTGGTGAAAGTACACCCTTACACCAGGGACTTTATTCATACATGTTCCATAATACAATATATTACATGTATATTTTATACAGGTTCAATTATGCATTATAATAGTTATAATAACTTGAATATAGTTCAAAATTATACAAGAAATAAAGAAACCAAAAAAATAAAAAAATAAAAGAGTGAAAGAAAAGAATGAGATAAAGAGAAAGAGAGAAAAAAAATTAAATTCAAATACAAAAATAATTTTCTACAGATAAAACTTCTAAAATAACAATAATTATTGGATTTGTAGAATAAGTTTAAAGTTGATTAATTTCAATGACTCTTAAAAATTTAATAATTTGTTTATATAAAGGAATGTTTGACTAGCAATGCGAGATCGGTTATAGGCCATGAAATACCTTGGAGATTACAGTGTCTTGCTAGTGGTGATCGTTGTTGATCATGAAACACCTCAAGATGATGTGTTTCCAGCTGTGAGAGAGTGTATGTGTATGTGTGTGTGTGTGTGTGTGTGTGTGTGTGTACGTGTGTTTGTGAAAGAGAGAGAGAGTGTATGTATGTATGTGTGTGTGTGTGGTGTGTGTGTGTGTGCGTGTGTGTATGTGTGTGTGTGTGTGTGTGTGTGTAGAGAGAGAGAGAGAGAGAGAGAGAGAGAGTATGTATGTGTGTGTGTGTGTGCGTATGTTTGTGAAAGAGAGAGAGTATATATGTATGTATGTATGTGTGTGTGTGTGTGTGTGTGTGTGTGTGTGTGTGTGTGTGTGTGTGTGTGTGTGTGTGTGTGTGTGTGTGTGTGTGTGAGAGAGAGAGAGAGAGAGTGTGTGTATGTATGTGCATGTGTAGGTGAACACTCTCAATGTCAGTTTAATACAAGTGAATGAAATGTATACTTGAATTTTTCAGAAAATTTGTAGATTTTCTTCGTTTTCTTACGAAACTTTCATATTTCAAAGGTCAACTACATTATTTAAGGCAAATAAAGACATTTATTTCCTCCAACATTTTCATTTATTTGAACAATCCAAGCGTTTGACATAAGAACTTGTAAATAAACACGCGTGTGTTTATTATACTTTACTATAAGTAAGCCATCATGAAAAAACTTTAATCTTAAGATCTTTGTGAGATTTACATCTTTTGAAGCCTCCTTATTCTAAGTTTAGCGTTTTTTTTTTCAATGATGTCTAAGCAAGCAAACTGATGTGTGTACACGTATCCAAAATTTTGTGACTATAAAACAAGTCACACCATTGGATGCATCAGAATCATACTTTATTAAAAACTGGCCCCTGTATATAAGCCAATTCTATATATTACGGAATTTCAAAAAATTACGACTCCACACAAAAAAAGTTTAATATGGAAATTAAAAACGGGTTTCGAACACTTGGTGTTCTTCTTTAGGTTTACATCAGCACTCTTGTGATATAAACCTGACGAAGAACACCAAGTGTTCGAAACGCGTTGTTAATTTCCATATTAAACTTTTTTTATGTATAGTCGTAATTTTTTGTAATTCCCCAATCCCCAATATAAGTAATTATACCATAATATAACAAATTGCACAAATAATGAACTAATTGTTTATAGATGTCCTCCATTGCTTTTGAGTAATCTTACGTTTTCGTAAAGTCACTGTTCTAAACAATATATGATTTTAGACATTTTTATTCTCCCTCTAACTGCTAACTCTATAGTATTGTAATTATGGAGATATCATGAAAATAGCAGTAGCCTCAACCATTTTATTCAAAAACTTTAGACTTTTTGAATAACCGGAAAGAAAATTTTGCATTAAAATTTTGAATAATCATTAATTCTGAAAGCTTGTAGACACAATACTAGTCGTATCGTCTGAGAGATACGACTCAATAAATTATCCCACGAAAACAGCTTTTTCAGGATTAGTGATAGGATGTGAACTTCGTACTTTTTTGTCAAAATTCTTGAACTGGAAGGGATATTATGTTTTTTATGAATTATATTTTTTACTCTTTTTTACAAGATAGAAATAATGGTGTGTCTTTGATTCCTGTTTTCATTTTTATCATATTTCTATTATTTATTGTGTGGTATTTGAAATTAAAATAAACTTGAAGAAAGGCAATGCTTTTGTTTTAATTTACTATTGGTTAGGAGTCATAAGGCGTAAAGATCAGTTGTTTTTGTCATTTCAAATGGTGGACTGTTTAAGTTTCCTTTCGTTCGCTTTGGGTGGCTGACATGACAGGTGTCGACTGTGGGACTGGTGTGGACGTGCGCTGCACATGACTGTCGAGACGAGAATGAAGGGTTAATAGGAAGCGGAAGAATGAGAGCAAGCAATGAGTGGTGGGGGTAAGAACCCAACCTACCGCCGCGATTGACTCCATTTCGTAGGGGGGGGGGGGGGGGAGCAATTAACTTACAAGAGACCAGGAAATTGGGAAGCTCGCCAAATTTTGCGTCCGCAAGCAAAACCTGATTAAAACATGGAAATGACCTTGACTTGTTCGTGTTTATAACAGTATATGTAATGCGGCAGAGCAGGTATTTGGGTTGGAGAGCCTACATCTGGGTCGAGTGGTGATTCGTGACAAGTCAGCCACTTTCTCTAGAAACTTTACTTTCCGCTACCCATCGCCTTGGAGACCTTTTGAGACAGACTTTAAACTTACTTTGACCAAGGAGCCCTTATATAGCATAAACCTAACACGGCTGCCACAATAAAGTCAAAATCTTTACTTCCCGCTACCCATCGCATGGAGACCTTTTGAGACAGACTTTAAACTTACTTTGACCAAGGAGCCCTTATATAGCATAAACTTAACATGGCTGCCACAATAAAGTCAAAATCTTTACTTCCCGCTACCCATCGCATGGAGACCTTTTGAGACAGACCTTTAAACTTACTTTGACCAAGGAGCCCTTATATAGCATAAACCTAACACGGCTGCCACAATAAAGTCAAAATCTTTACTTCCCGCTACCCATCGCATGGAGACCTTTGAGGCGGACTTTAAACTTACTTTGACCAAGGAGCCCTTATATAGCATAAACTAAACGGTGCACAATAAAGTCAAAATCTTTACTTCGCTACCATCGCATGGAGACCTTTTGAGACAGACCTTTAAACTTACTTTGACCAAGGAGCCTTTTGCATAAACCAACACTGGTGCACAATAAAGTCAAAATCTTGCTTCTACTACCATCGCCTGGAGACCGACTTTACTTACTTTGACCAAGAAGCTTATATACATACCTTAACACGGTGCACAATAAGTCAAACTTGCTTTCTGCTACCATCGCTTGGAGACCTTTTGAGACAGACTTTAAACTCTTTGACCAAGAGCTCATATAGCATAACGCAATGGCTGCCACAATAAAGTCAAAATCTTTACTTTCCACTACCCATCAGGGTAGTTGTGTGACTACCCATCACGCAGGGGTTGCGTGACTTTTTTGTGGTGAACCCATGTAAAATGAATACCCCCCCCCCCCCCCACTACATTTGGAAGTACTCTGGTGCAGACAAACCAATTTACTTGTTGAATTATGGATAACAAATACTGAGCAAAATAAATGGAGTATTGGAGCAACATATATTTTTAATACTGAATTTCCGTTTCCAAGAAAATCGTATATTATTTTCTTTACTTTTCCTCACTTGGCACATCTACATCCGTAGCACCAAGTGATTACCCCCTCAAATGTCTAATTTACCCCATTTGGGGTAACTTACTCCTATTTCCTGACGATTGGCTTAGAGGGACAGGGTAAAAAAAAAAAAGGTTCGGAACTACCAAATTTGTGAGTAATTCTAAGACAGAACGTAACGGTCTGGATACTTGTCGCGTGCGACAAAATCATAGATTTATTCATGCGATAAAGTCTCGGGTTTGATTTTCACTCAATAGGCTTCGATTTCTTCAAGCGGTAAGCGAAAAAAAAGTCTGAACACGTCTTCCTTCGGAAAGACTGTTAAAGCCATTGACTGGAGCCTGTACGACAGGGGTGGGCAAACTACGGCCGGCAGGCCACATCCGGCCATTTGGTCTTTTGAATCCGGCCCACCGAAGATTAGTACATGAATTTAGGTTTGATGTAAAGTTTGATTCGCAATGAAGTGCATTTCAACATCAGATGGTGCAGTATCACACTTTCAGCTTTCGTTCTGCTTTGGTGGTCAGATTATTTAAATGTGATAAATACTAACAAAAAAACCTATAGATCCCAGATGGTTGATGAATATCTCAAATCTGTTCTGAGAATTGCCCCAGACCTCGATGGTATATTTAACATTTGTGATCAAAAACACTGTTCTCATGAAAAGAGTATGTTTATACTTCAATGACTTTGTTTGTTTTTGTTTAATACGTGCTGTTAACTAATGCTGTTTTTTATATTGTATCTTGCGCTGAAATAGCCCACCTGTCAGATTTTTAAATCAGTGTGGCCCACCTGTTAAATTTTAAAGTTAATGTGGCCCGCGAGTCAAAATATTGCCCGCCCACCCCTGCTGTATGATGTCAGATACTCGTTAAACAACCCCACTTTAAATACACTTGAGTTAGTAAAACAATGTAGTACTCCCAATGCAAAATCAACCCGGTATTGTGAACCACCCATTTACTAAAATAAATTCCAAAGAATAAATAACCCACAATTATTATTAAGAACAGCACGAAAATAAAACCCTTAAGTGAGGACATTGAAAAACAATAGGAATACAACAAAAAATAAAAAATGAAACAAATCAATCCTAAAGATAAAAATTTGCGTCACAAATTCACAGGAAATAAACTGACTTCAATACAAGAATACAAATTTAATTTTATTATCACTAACAAATACAAGGAAAAACAAATTACATATAAAATAAGTATATATTTCAACCAACATTGACTAAAACATTAAATAATAGGAAAAAAAACAATAAATATCAACAAAATAATAGCAATAATAATAATAAAACAAAACAATGAATCAATTTTTTTAATATACTTATTGAATCTTATTAAGTATGAAATGACTGATCAATAATTAATTTGAAATGTAGTTCACCGAGTAACGAAAGGCAATAGTTTCGTTAACTATTATTACAAAAAAAAAACAACAAAATGTCAAATAACGAAAGAAATAATTACTCCATTGATTATAAACGAATAAATTTGTAAACTTCATATATTGATCATAAACTGTTTGGAAATACAAAATATAATCATCTGTTTATTGTAGATGTACTCCTTTCCACCTTTGGTGGATAAGAACAATCAATGTTCAAACTACAATAAGAAATGAGAAAAAAGACTACGATCTTTCAACCATCTCAAGCGGTCTTTGTCAATTGAGATTTGACCAGTTGTTTTGGTTGAAAGATCTTAATCTATGGTATATGCGGAAAAATCATTTTTTTTTTTTATTACCGATTTCCTGGTTTCATCAAGTTGAATTTTAGAATTTTAGAATGAATTTTAAATAGTTTAGATCAGTGTTACTGAACATTTTTTTTATATAGTGTTGTTATACTTTAAAAAAATCAAAATTTCGCGAGTTTTTTTTAAAGTTAAGTTTATATTTCAATTGATTTTTAAGACTTAAGAAAAATATTCAAAAATAATCAAAATTAAAGAAATTGCCTTTTAAGATGGTTAAAAACACTTATATTTTTTCTATATACAAGTTGAATGTGATATTTTTCAGCAATGCAAGCTGTAGTTGTAACAGCAGCTTTAAGACTCTCACGATGTAAAATATTCGTTTATGCGACTTTGTTTTTTTTTAAATAACTTTAACTTTTAAACAATAAATATCAATGAAAAAAAAAACAAACAAACAGTTAAACAGTCTCATTTTAAATTCTTTTCGTTCATATATTTATTAATTTTATATTATAAAAATTTAAATATAAACAAACTTGTTTTAAACATGTATACTCAGGAGATTCATTCATATACTTCATTCTATTTTATGAGTTGTAGTCAACAGATATGGATCATAGATGTAGTTAGAACCAAACAGTAATTTTATAGTTTTATTTCATTGTATTAGCCACCGTTGGCTGTTAACGTGCAGTCGTATAAAGCCACAATAGCAAATGAATTCAACTTAATAAGATATATGCAAAGATTTTCTTACATGAACCTTGTCGTACAGAAGAATCGTAAATTTGGAAAGAATGGCAATGAAAAAAAAAAAAGTACGTTAATCAAAGAATCTACATGAAGTGTCAGCAAATATATCTCTTGATGAAAAATAGCAACACGAAAACATTAAACAAACGAAAGAATCTAGAGCAGTGTTTCCCAAACTTTTTCGATTGACCGCCCCCTTGGGTCCATAACCTATAACTCAACACTCTTGAATAATAATCAGATTCCTAGACTAAATAACCAAATGAGTAACATTTTAATAATTACATTAAAATAATTACTAATCGAATATTTATTTAGAATCCAATAGATGTACTATTTCATAGCATATTTATGTAAAAGAATTAATACACAATAAAAGAAACTTAGGTGAGAATATACTTTTAACATAAAAATGAATTATCAAAACAAATGATTTTTAGAAACCGTTTCCTAGAAGTTTACATGTCGTGTTTTCACTTAAAGTTAGAAATTATATTGCATGAACATTTTCAATTTATGGAAATAGAATCCCCGCTCCTTTTTGCATTAACGCCCCCCGATATCAAAGTACCGCCCACTTTGGAACACACTGATCTAGAGGAAGCTGAAGATTTAAAATGCCTTGAATTGATAGCAGAGTAGTACACTACATAGCAGTATTTAATCATACTTGGAAATTATACGAAAATTGACCATTCCAACAAACTTTTATTATGAAACATAAATTAGAATAAATAGGTCTTCCCTTTAGCGATTTTTATTTATACAGATTTTTACAAATAAATCCCCCCACAATCTTCTTTTGAAAATCAATTAAATTCACATTTTTTAATATCAAGTTCAACTATTTAAAAAAATTTTGAAAATTCAGTACTTCGAAACATGTACTTTATTCATATTATTTTTTTTCTTTATCGAAGTTTGGTCCAGAGTCACACAATTCTCAAAAAATAAAAAAAAAACATTTAGCCTTCACTCTTAGACATCTTTAGGGTTACATCAATTCATAATTAATTACCATAACATGAAAAAAATAAGCCACATTATTTATACAAATATACATTATTACCCTGGAATTTTTGATTTATTGGAACACTATTGTATTGTTTTTTTATTTTATTTGTAAAAAAAAACATTAATTAATAAGTACGAAATAAAATATTTTATGATAAAAAGATATAATGTAACATATTTATTTTGAATCTGCATGATTATAGATTAAACACTAATCATAAATATTTTTGTGTAAAAATGTTTAATGAATATGTAATACAGCACCTTTTTTTGTTATAAAATATTTGATTTCGTACTAACTAATTTGCACATAATGTATTTCTAAATAAATAAATTTAAAAAAAAATATTATATGGGTTTATTTGACTAGCAATAGAGTCAATTTCATATAGAAGAAAAGATGAATTGCATTTGAAAAATGGTATTTTAATTTGACAACGGATGAAATACGTTTGCAAAACGGCGAAAATAACTTGCAAAACCTATAGTGGAATGATAGAAATGAAAAATTCCCACTATTTATCCATAACTTCACTATATCAAACAAAACAGAAGCAAACAAGTTTTCCAAACACTTTGTTTTAAAATAAAGACTTGTTTATGTGGAAACTTTTTTCTATAATTTCCAAGTATGACATTTTAATTCAATCAAGTACCCTCAGTAACCAATAATGCTACAAGTTCATTTGACATTTAAAAAAAAAAATAACAACATAACTTACAAAGTCATCTTACATTGTTTCCTAGTATATACATAATCATTAATAAAGTAATGAATAACAACAAATACCCATTTTTTTTTGATAAAAAATTCAAAAATTATCATTTACTCCAGTAAAATTATGAAACATAATAAAAAATAACTTAATTTAACAATAAGTAAAGCTCAGGTTTAAATAAAAAAAAAATAATATAATTCGTTAGCACAAAAAACAGATACGATGTTTACTAGTAATAATTCCTTTTCGAAAAAATTATTATTTTCTTTAGCTGATACAAAATTAGCAATATATAAAATATAACATGACTGATCTTAGACAGAAAGGATATTCAAATTTAATAAGTCCATAAGAATTTAAAGAAAAAAATGAGGAAATTAAATTTCTTATTGAAATGAAATTATAATGAGGGAAAAAACACAGGTCTTCTCGAACTCGAACTGACTATCAGATCATATCAGATCTGATATGATGAATGTCACTGATATGATATGATATCAGATCTCACTGTAAAATGAACTCATCAAACTTAAATACATCAGAATATTATTAAATCTAAAGAGGCTACGACCATATGCCTCATCTGAATTCACTGAAATAGCGATATGGATGAAACCATGTTACATAACAGTGATGGCTAACCTATGATACGCGTGTCAGTCTACGACACGCAACCTCATTTACAGTGAAACGCATCTTCAACGATAAATTATTTCATAATTTAAATATTTGTCTCTTATAACAGACCAAATTTGTTATTAATGATAATATTATTAATTCTGTAAATAATAAATTCATAAAACGAAATGAATACTTTATTTCTGAAACCAGACGTATATGTTCAAGTACAATAATATTGTCTAATAAATATACATATTAAAAAACATTTAAACATATTGTTTTAATATTGATATTAAAATAAAAATACTTAATTCTGAAAACATGCTAAATTCTGGTTTCATAATTTTGATTTTTGTATTTTAAATGGCATTAAAAAAATAATTTAAAATTTAAATATATTGTTTTAATATTGATATTAATATGAAATTCAAAATTAAAAAAAAACATGCTGAATTCTAAATGCTAAAATGTTAAATTTCGGTTTTTGTATTTTAAATGGCTTTTAACAAATATTTAACTTACAAAAATTATAAATATTTATATTTTCTTCTTATTCTTTGCTTTTGCGATGTGTGACACGTCACGAAAATTATGTCTCGACTTTTCGAAATTTCGACACGCCGAACTCAAAAGGTTTGCCATCACTGGTTTATAACTTCAAAAACCACTGTTAGTAGAACAAAAATTATTATTTTATGAGTTCTGTACAATATATTAGCTCTAACCGAGCAAATAAGAAATGATTGGAATACAAATATCATGGATCACAAATTTACTTTCTTTTTAAACAAAATATTTTTAACATAATACAATGTTTCCTATTATATGATTTTATCAAATTACTACAAAACTTACAGTTGATAAATATTTTAAATTCTGCTACTAATCACTGTACAGTTTTTTCATTATTCATGTCTTTTAAATTCAGTTATAAATCCTTGTGCACTTTCTAAATCAGTCATGTATTATAAATTCTGTTGCTGATCACTATTCAGTTACCAATTTATACATACATTTTATATTCTGTTGCTGATCATTATCCAGTTTCCAATTTATTCATGCATTTTAAATTCTGTTGCTCATCACTATCCAGTTTCCAATTTAATCATGCATTTTAAATTCTGTTACTGATCATTATCCAGATACCAATTTATTCATGTATTTTAAATTCTGTTGCTAATCACTATCCAGTTACCAATTTATTCATGCATTTTAAATTCTGTTGCTGATCACTATCCAGTTTCCAATTTAATCACGCATTTTAAATTCTGTTACTGATCATTATCCAGTTACCAATTTATTCATGCATTTTAAATTCTGTTGCTGATCACTATCCAGTTTCCAATTTAATCACGCATTTTAAATTCTGTTACTGATCATTATCCAGATACCAATTTATTCATGTATTTTAAATTCTGTTGCTAATCACTATCCAGTTACCAATTTATTCATGTATTTTAAATTCTGTTACTGATCATTATCCAGATACCAATTTATTCATGTATTTTAAATTCTGTTGCTGATCACTATCCAGTTTCCAATTTAATCATGCATTTTAAATTCTGTTACTGATCATTATCCAGTTACCAATTTATTCATGTATTTTAAATTCTGTTACTGATCATTATCCAGATACCAATTTATTCATGCATTTTAAATTATGTTGCTGATCACTATCTAGATACCAATTTATTCATGTATTTTAAATTCTGTTGCTAATCACTATCCAGTCACCAATTTATTCATGTATTTTAAATTCTGTTACTGATCATTATCCAGTTACCAATTTATTCATGCATTTTAAATTATGTTGCTGATCACTATCCAGTGTTCAAATTTAATCATGCATTTTAAATTCTGTTGCTGATCACTATCCAGTTTCCAATTTATTCATGTATTTTAAATTCTGTTGCTAATCACTATCCAGTTACCAATTTATTCATGTATTTTAAATTCTGTTACTGATCATTAGCCAGTTACCAATTTATTCATGTATTTTAAATTCTGTTGCTAATCACTATCCAGATACCAATTTATTCATGTATTTTAAATTCTGTTACTGATCATTATCCAGTTACCAATTTATTCATGTATTTTAAATTCTGTTACTGATCATTATCCAGTTACCAATTTATTCATGCATTTTAAATTATGTTGCTGATCACTATCCAGTGTTCAAATTTAATCATGCATTTTAAATTCTGTTGCTGATCACTATCCAGTTTCCAATTTAATCACGCATTTTAAATTCTGTTACTGATCATTATCCAGTTACCAATTTATTCATGCATTTTAAATTATGTTGCTGATCACTATCCAGTTTCCAATTTAATCACGCATTTTAAATTCTGTTACTGATCATTATCCAGATACCAATTTATTCATGTATTTTAAATTCTGTTACTGATCATTATCCAGATACCAATTTATTCATGTATTTTAAATTCTGTTGCTAATCACTATCCAGTTACCAATTTATTCATGCGCTTTAAATTCTATTACTGAACACTGTCCAGTGTTCAAATTATTCATGTCTTCAATATTTACATATTCGTCGCTTTGATAAGTACAAAAGATATAATATTTCATATAACTAAGCATTAAAAGTATTTTTCCAATATTAAAGCTTATTACATGGCTTATTTTAAATAAAACCTTCACACCAGTAATCAGTATTTAAATAAACATCCTTTTTTTTTTTTTAGATTTTTACATCCAATTTTCAAGAGTTTCTTGATCATTCTAGCACTCAATCTTTGATATAACTATTAAAACTAATCAGTAACACTAAGGAATTTAATTATCATATACATATAATTAACAAATAGCGCTAATAAGGTACAAATAAATCCTGGTATATTTGGTATAATGAAGAGAGAAAACAATGCAGTCAATAGTCATATGAATAACCAATAGCGAAATAAATTAAATATTAGGACGGTTTGAGGACTTAACCGTCTTTTTCATTCATATATACATATATATATATATATATAGAAATATTGATATCAGTATCGACCGTGGAATAGAAACAAAACTATAGTTTATCGGGACTCGGTCAGTTCTTCAGATTCAAATTAAACTCTCATTGCCAACGTTTCGGTTTTTATTTAAAACCTTTTTCATAGGCAGAAGTATAAATTTTTGAAACAGAAAATTTATACTTCTGCCTATGAAAAAGGTTTTAAATAAAAACCGAAACGTTGGCAATGAGAGTTTAATTTGAACCTGAAGAACTGATCAAATCCCGATAAACTATAGTTTTGTATATATATATATATACACATTTGTATATATTAAACGTTATTTAATAAAGAAATGTAGTTGTTTCTTATGTATTACTGGGAAGTCTGACTTCAATTTCTATAGGGGGAAGTAAACGCCAAGTGTGCCTCTTTTGCGACATACATTGAACATTCATTTTGTAGAATCCTGCACAGAAGAAGACGACGCTGAAATCATATTTAGCAAAGCCATGTTGTTCAACCTGAAACAAATAAATTGGTATTATTGATAATGCTAGAGAAGGCGTGAGGGGACCTGCAACCATTTCACTCATGAAGTGATGTTGTCTTCTGCGGTTTGTTGAGAAAATGTTTCAAAATATAAATAATTACAATTCTGGTTATAAAGACAAAAAAAAAAAAAATTCTGACATTTAGGAAGAAAGCTATTTTTTACTCATTACTTGAAAAGTTTAAGTTTTTAGAAAATTATTTTCCTGAGTTAACAAAGGTTATAAACGAAGTCATAGAGGACAGTGCTGAATCCTTTGAAAGATATGAAACAGTTTTAGATGCACTTGAAGTTACTCAACACTTCTCAACACTCAACAGCTTCTAACACCGAACCAACAAAACAATTAACTTATCATTACATGTTTACTTATCATTATCAGTAATTATCATTATCATTACTTATCATTACCATTACTTATCATTATCAGTTTACTTATCATTACATGTCATTACACCCAGAAACATTTGTTCAAAACAATATATTTTATATTACAATTAATAACTTCATGGCAATATAAACTAAGATAACATTGGAACATTAGCTATTTATAAATCAAACTTTTTGGGTTTCTAGCTCTGAGGATGTCTTAAAATAAAGACAAAACTTTGGCAAAAAGGTGATTTTAAATAATTAACCCTGACCAAATATCGAGAAGAAGAAAATTATTTATTAGTAATTGTGGTCGAGAAAACAATACCTTTATAATTTATTATATTGATATTAAGTATCAAATGTTATACCTTGTGTATTGTATTTCTCTAAATTTAATTATTTGCTAATTAATTACTATATTGTATTAACAAACAAACTTAAAACTTAGTTAAACTTAGTGTTTCTTTTTCTCTCTAAACCTGAGTCTATTACAGTTCTGGTTCAGTTATAAGCTTAAGCTACAGTTTGTATATGTCTATAGAATTTATGAATTTACAAGTTTCATAAGCAGTCATTTCGCACTCAGTCATTGGCTACTTTCCACCTTGTATAATGACTTATTTTTTGAACATAAATCTTTCTTTTTCGTGTATTGGACATTTATTTGTTTATTTAAGATGAGAGCCAGGATTAATTTATTTAGTGCCGGACCCATTAGTCTAGAGGCGAGCACGTTACCACTAACCTGACGAGGCACTCCACATTTAAAATAATGAAACGCTTTTAAAAAGCTTTATAAGGTGAATATAAAGATAAAAAACTTATTACAATAGGCAGTGAGAGCTGCGAAGGTCCAGCCACAGCAAGCCTGCTATCCATCATAAAGTTACAAGTGCCATTCTGATAATCCTGAAAGAAGTGGACAGAGAGGACGATATCTGTGAGCTGCCAGGGAAGGGAGTTGTGGGCTACAACGCAGACTTGAATGCACTGGCCCACCTCCACACTGTCCACACTGCCGCAGTCGTTTGTCTTTGCTCCATCCAAGCTGACCTCTGCACAAAACAAAATGCCATTTAAACGCTTAATAGTTTACTACTCAGTTCAATAAATAATTCTTCAAAAAGTGTTATTAGTTTCTTCAACTAAGAAATTGCTATATATATATTCGCGCTATATATATATGATTCGCGCTCCGTTCTTCAACGTGGGGAGATCTCTCTCACTTTGTCCTCTCTTCTAGTCTACTCCTGATATGAAATAATGTTCATACTGGGGTAAATGAATAATACAAAGTCTCCACACAAAAGAAGTTTTTTTTATTCAAACTACGTGTTTCGAAACACTTCGTGTTCATCGTCAGGTAAACTTCTATAATACAAATTACACATTAAAGGTACAAAAATAAATAGAAGTTTACCTGACGATGAACGAAGGGTTTGAAACGTGTAGTTTAGTAAGAGTAAAAAAACTTCTTTTGTGTGGAGACTTTGTATTATCCATTTACCCCAGTATGAGTAAATACCACAGAATTACGGATTGCACAAGTAATGAGTTAAAATAATGTTGTTTCCAACAATCACATTTATAGGCGGAAGGAGTGGGTAGTATGACACCATTTTAGCTATGAGCCTACCACAATACCCTTAAGTTAATGTTTATTTCTAAATCAGGAGCTATAAATTCTAATTCACTGATATTTATTAGAGAAGGGAGTCTTTAACGAGTGCTTGAAATATAGAGGCTCGGAACGAAAAGCTTTAAGTTCTTCCCGAGAAACAGCATACATCCACTTACTAGTTATGCAAGCAGTTATTATGTGGTATTTACTCATGCTTAGAGAGAAAAAGAAACACTAAGTTTAACCATACAAAAAGGATTTAATCACACAAGACTTAGTGTTGATCTGATTCAGTAAGGTTATGTTGACTAATTAGGTTGTCAACGGATACTAAGTTAGTTAATTAGTCAATTTCAAATTTTGAAGGCAGATGTAACCTAACGATGAACTCTATGTGTTCGAAACGCTTTGTGTGGTTAAATCCTTTTGGTATGGGTAAACTTAGTGTTTCTTTTCCTCTCTAATAATTTATCTCACTCATGTTTATTAGAGTAGGTGTCTTTAAGAAGTACTTGAAATTTACAGGCTCGGCACCAAATCCTTTAAGTTTTTTCCGCATACATCTCTCATATGAAAAATATAGGGAGATGTTTAAGATCTGACCTTCACTCTTCAGTAATAAGGGCAAAAACGATACCTGTTACACAAACCTGACGACCAAACACTTAATAGAATATAAGCAGTTTGTTTTAGCTAAAATAAAAATGAAAGTTATATTACCCCAATTTATAGGCGACATTCTAACAATGTCCAGCATTGTGTTGGAGGACAGGGTAAGTCCTTGAAGAGATGCCTTTCCATAACGATCGCCCATTTCCCATGTTACATCGACTAGCGAAGCGATGTGGTCACTGCAAGACCTGTTCAAATCAACTATTTCTTTGATAGATTCTTCAGACTGGAAAAACTGAAAACCACAGTCAACTTGAGAATATTATTACACATAAAAAAAAAACACTTTCCACTGCCATCTATGACTTATTTAACAAAAATCTATATTTATTAATTGTGTAGAAAAGAGAAATTATATTTGTTAAATTGTAATGCGGCATTAGATCCCTGCATATGTCCAGGGTACAACATTTTAAGTAGGAATAAACTTTGAAGGAGAGCACTTGTTTTGGTTGAAAGACCTTTGTTTGCTGTAGAATAGTAACACTTCTACAGCTACAGTATACTTTAGGAGCCCCAGCGTTTACAGAGACGGACCTTTACAGAGAGGTTATAAGGGATTCCCTACTCTCCTGTAGGGATTTTGGAGTCATTTCTTTTTCTTAAATGGTAACTCATACTTAAATTGCAGTAAGTTTATTTCAATATAAGTTTAATTAGTTCTTGCTATATTCCTGGTTTGGGAGAAGACCAAACACTTAATAATAAATACACATTATTTACCTGAAATTATCAATTACAACACAATCCATCAATGTTTACATTTGGAAATTATTAAAACAAATTAGTTTTATAAACATTTTGGTCATTGTTGATTTGTCATCTCTGGGGCTCCTGAATTCCCTCTGTTCCTACATTTTTACTGTGATTTGGATGTTGATACGATTATTTATTTCTTCGAGTTATTTACATTGAACTAGGTTATGTTGGTTCATTCTGAGTGTTTTAGCTTTATTTTAGTAATATATGTGATAATCATCAGGTTACAAACTACTTAAAGTTCAACCTAATTTCAAGCATATTTGATTTTGCTACCAACAACAATCGTTATTGTTCAAATAAATACTGTTTTTGGTAGTAAAATCAGAAATATTTGAGGGTAAATTAGACTTCATGTAGTACTTTAGTAACATTTGTTGCCTTAAGACTGCCACATAAAGCTGAAATATGTAGCTAAATAAACAAAAACTGCTTTCTGAAGTATCATGTTTTATCGTCATACCATAAAAACCCTTATTCCCTTTAATATTCTGATTTTAAACTCTGAGTTGAACAAAACTTACTTTGAGTAAGTCAGTTATAATTTACCAATACGATTTATACGTGATGGCACTTATTAACATATTTATTATGAAGTCTTGCTTAGTATTACCTAATAATGATAACGAATATGATATAATAAAACTATTACCTAAAATTAAAGTTTTGAAACCGCCAAAGAAGAGGAGAAAACATTTACCTGATCAAAAAAATATTTCTAATATTATTTAAAGGATACCTAATACCTGAAAATTATAAATTAATATGCTAATTTTATAATTAAAATTAAAGTTCTAATACTAATAAAGAAAATATTAATAAACAAAAAAAAACCTTTAATATTAATTCTTAAACATTAAAAAACCGATTTTTTCTTTATTAATCGAATTATAATCTTTTATTTTTACTAACAAATGATAACGCACGCTATTATTTTATGTTTTAACTTCTTCGTTGTTCTATATATTTCGTTATAACAAACAATGCCTATTGTCACTTTAAGTAAAACTGAATTTCAATCCAATTTTACGCATACTGTAACATCATTCAAAAGCAATATATATTACGTCATATTCAGATACTTTCTTTAATAATTTTATTTCAATGAAAATTCCAGATTAATAGTTTACTTTTACATTAATAATGAGCAAGTTACCGACCTAGGGAAAATTGAACATAATGCAAAGGGAGCACTGAGACACATGTAATTAAAGGAAACCCAACCGAAACCTCCCATGTTTTGTTTATAAGTGTCGAAAGGTATAATTACATAATAATGTCTGAAACTACTAATTTAGATGAAAATGATGATGATATTGTGGGGCCACTACCTCCAACTGACATTTTAGAACCGCCAAAGAAAAGGAGAAAAAATTTACTTCATGAAAAAATTTATCTTAATAATTTACCCGACGCTGAATGTTATGAAAAAAGTTTTATGCATCGAGACATTATTACTCATTTAGAGGTAACTAAGACGAACTTTATAATAACGGCTAGTTGTGATGGACACTTAAAGTTTTGGAAAAAAATGGAGGAAGGTATTGAGTTTGTTAAGCACTTTAGGAGTCATTTAGGTGCAATAACTAGTGTAGCATCAAATTTTAATGGGTCATTACTTGTTTCCGCTGCAGCAGATTGTGCTTTGAAAGTATATGATGTTATGAATTTTGATATGATTAATATGTTTAAAGTTGATTATGTTCCTCAGTGTGCTGAGTGGGTTCATGGACCAAGTGACATAATATTTACACTCGCAGTAAGTGAAATGGAAAACGGAAAAATTCATGTATATGACGGGAAGGGAACCAATGAACCCTTGCATACTTTTGAAAGTATGCACACTCATCCAGTGCCGATAATAAGGTTCAACCAAGCATCTGAAGTTGTGATTTCAGTTGACAAAGCGGGTATAATCGAATATTGGACAAGCAAAAATAATTATGACTTTCCTAAATCCAAAGTTGCTTTTGATTCAAAATTAGATACAGATTTGTACGAATTTGTGAAGTGTAAAACTTACCCCAGTGGATTGGCAGTTTCATCAGATGGAAAAAAATTTGCAACCATTTCACCTGACAGAAAGGTACGAGTCTTTAATTTTAAAACAGGGAAATTAACCCGAGTTTTTGACGAAACATTACAAAAGTTTTCCGAATTACAACAATTTAATCAGCAAATATCTAATATGGAATTTGGAAGAAGAATGGCTCATGAAAGAGAACTTGAGAAAGCTGATGGATTATTAAATTGTAATATATGCTTTGATGAAAGTGGATATATGTTATTATATGCAACCATGTTAGGAGTAAAAGTAGTTAATTTGGTTAGTAATTTATGTGTAAGAATAATTGGAAAACCAGAAAATTTGAGGCTACAAAATATTGTTTTATTTCAAGGTAAAATTATGATGACCACTTCGGGAATGACAGCAGAAATGGCTGCTTCTGATAATCCTACCTTAGAATCAGTTAGAGTAGATCCCACGATGTTCTGTACAGCTTTTAGAAAAAACAGATTTTATTTATTTACTAGAAGAGAACCTCAAGCGCCTAGCGGTGATTCAGATAGGGATGTTTTCAATGAAAAACCAACTAAAGAAGATGTTATATCTGCTACAGAATCATCGAGTGCAAACCATATACACGAACAGGCAATACTTCATACAACCATGGGTGATATACATATAAAACTATTTACAGAAGTTGCAAAAACAGTTGAAAATTTTTGCGTTCACAGCAAAAATGGTTATTATAATGGAAATATTTTTCATCGAGTTATAAAATCATTTATGATTCAAACAGGAGATCCATCAGGAATAGGAACAGGAGGCGAAAGCATTTGGGGGGAGATTTTGAAGATGATTTTAGAGCGAACTTGCGACACGATCGCCCTTATACAGTGAGCATGGCAAATGCAGGCCCCGCAACAAACGGCAGTCAGTTCTTTATAACTTTAACTCCAACACCTTGGCTAGATAATAAACATACTGTATTTGGTAGAGTTTTCAAAGGAATGGAAGTTGTACAAAATATAAGCTTAGTAAAGACTAATCCAAAAACTGATAAGCCATATGAAGATGTATCAATTATAAGTGTATCTGTAAAGTAGGACAACTTTTAAGTAAACATCCATTGAAAGTTCATAAAATCCAACCAAACAGGAACTAAAAGAGAAAATCCATTCTTCTTTTGACAAGAATCTTTTAAAAAGTTTCAGTCACGTCCTACCTTCACAAAATATACATATTCTTTTCTCATTTGATTGTTACCCATGAATCCCTTCTTCACAGTAATTAATCAATTCTTTTCATACATTTGACCTGTTTCGGATTACATACACACCGAGAGCCTACAGTAAAATTATTATATAGGCTCCCGAATATGCGCATGACCCGAAACAATTCAAGCAACAACAAAAAAAAACTAACGAAATATGATTAATAACTGTAAAAAAAGGTATTCAGTAAACTCTGTATAATAGCAATCTCTTGGATTTTATTTTTTTTACGCCATTGGGTTAGACTTCTGTCATTTTTTCCTTGCAGTCCAGTAAAGTTGGTAGTATGTACTAAGTCTGAGATGTTTGAGGACGAGTATTCCCCAAAATTTGTCAAACCAGGACGTGCTATCAATTTCCTTATCAATTAAAACAAATTACCTTCAAATATATTGTCCAAACTGGCATTCTCAATCACTTTCTGTTATATATTTCAGATAAAAAACTGATTGTAAACCATTATTAAGATAAATTCATAACCCTAAATTAGAGACAGTTCGAATAGATCTCTAGCATTCTCTGAAAAGCATTGTAAATAAATGTTTACATAATCAAAATTTATTTAGAAAATAAATTTAATATTTATTGTTTATTTAATTTTTTTATTTAACAAATAATATCTTTCCTAGTAAATACCAGGAAATTTTTTAATTAGTAAATATTGGATAATCTGACAGGGATATTTATCCGCGTGATAAAATTAAAAAAAGTTAGTTTTTTATATTTACAAAGAAAATTCTATTCTGTAAATAAATGTTTAATTTATAGTGAATTTATTTAATGACCTAAGAGATTTATCTTTTTATTCATTTTAAGTAAAATAGATTGATTATTGTTAGTCAGATTGGCAAAAATAATTTAATTAATAGATTGTATTGTTCAAATAGAACATAAGTTAAAGACAGTTTGGACCTACTAGAAACAGTTTTTGTATCACAAAAATTTTATTTCAATGATTCAAATCAGTGTAGTTTTTCCTTTTGAAATACTACCTGTAGGGTGTTGAAAATATGTTACTATGCATTACGAAAGTGGTAATGGAATTGTATCTCTCCTGAAGACGGTTCAAACCGAAAATTAGAGATTGTAAGTGTGTGCTTTTAATTTCTCTATGTTTCTTTTTCTACATTGAACTATACATATGGAATTATATAAAACTATTCTACGAACTAAATAAACTAAATCCATAGAAAGAAAACACATACAAGAGACCACAAAAAACTACTATATTTCAAACTGTTACATTTAAAGGATGCGTTTTCTCTTCTTATCTGCACGTACTGATTTCTTTAGTTAGTTTTATGTTTTTGTGAATGTATATTATACTAACAAAATACTATTTTATATCGAGGATTTGGTCCAAATTAATAAAATCTTATTTTAACCCGACGTTTTACCGAAAATTGTTCGACATTTTGAAGCCAATGAATAAACCTGGAATTTATTACGACATCAAGATATGTTAGTAAATATCATAAAAGACAGGAAATAAAGGGAGAGGTTACGTAACCACAATTTTCGCTGAAACTTCGGCTTGAAATGAGATATTATTAATTTCAGCCTAATCCTCGATAACTAAACTAGTATTTTTAACAATCAGTGGTCGAGAAGCTATATCAATATTATAGTAACTATATCTCTATACCGCATTTATGGTATTCCTTTATTGATATCAAATTGTCATTAGCCAACAAATTTCTTTCAGCAGTTTTATATTTTTCATAATTAAAAACCAAAAATTGTTCGCTGCGATATACACTATTCCACATTTATTTTAGTTTTCTGGATAAATTTAACAATTTTGATAATTCATTGAAAATATGATATTCTTTGTAAAATACAACAAGGTTATCTATTCAGTGCTTTGAACTAAAACATTTTGGTTTGTAACAGTTACATAAGTGAAAAGCGTGTTACGAAACACTTCTTTAAAAATAAAATCAGAAATAGTTTCACGTCACTTTTCAACATATATGTGTGCATAGAGCCGGTGATCTATTCAGTTCTACTAACACAATTTTAGCATAAATTTAATTTTGCTTTTATCTATTATTTATTTTATTTCACAAGTAAATATGTACCTTTTTTTCGAAATGTAGTTTCCATGGTATTTACTTGCAAAATTTATTGTTTTTAATGTTGATTAAGTCTATAAAACTAAAAACAGACCAGTTGGAGAGTCTTGCTCCAATACCACTCGATAATGACATTAAGGATGCTTATTCTAAGTTATAATTAAAACAAGATGATAATAAATTCATTTGCAATAAACATAATTACTATTGGGGTAAATTGATAATACAAATGATTTTTTTTTTTTAATTCAAACTACATGTGACAAACACTTCGTGGTCATCAGGTAAACTTGCAGTGGAGGTAGTCAAAGTTCGACGGTTGTCTGTCCTCGACTGCTTCCATTGGAAGTTTACCTGATGATGAACACGAAGTGTTTGTCAACATGTAGTTTGAATTAAAAAAAAAAACGTCATTTGTGTAGAGACTTTATATTATCTATTTACCCCCCAGTATGAGTAAATACTACACAATAATGGATAACACAACTAATGAGTTAATTATAATTGAATACTAACCTGTCCTATTTTAGAAAGAGGGCATCTATCAACAGGAATAGCCACTCTGCAGGATTCGCTTTCTTCTATTAAGATGCTTTTATTAGAAGTATATTTAAGTTCAAGTTCTTGATCAGTCATATTGACAAAGTCTAAAACCATATAGAACTGGGAACTCCTGTAACGAAAAGAATGCATCCTAAGAGAATTAAAAATACTCATTCTGAAGTGATGATATTGGAGAAACTCACGACAAACACCTCTTACATTAGTTTCCCATCCGACTTTTTTGAAGAAACTAGTAGATTTTGAGGTAAAAATGGAAATATGGAGAATCAATTAGCAAAATGGAAATAGTTATTTTAATCATAATACGGAAAATATGGAATTAAATTTCCCCTTAAAAGATTTATTAAACGTCAAAAACCATACATTGATAAACTTAATGTTTTTAAACAGTGGTTATAAAAATGCATAGAACTAAATTCAAGTTTTTAAAGAAAAGTAATAACTGATATAGTAGGGTTTCATACGTATATATACAAAAAGTCTCCTTATATATATTCTTTACAGTTATGTGGTTATAGCATGAGACCATATAAAACTTTATATGCTTTATTGATATAGCTTATCCGCCACTGACTCTTCGAATACAAAATAGGTTTTTGAGGATGAGGCCATAATGAGACGATATCTGCCTCATAAGCGGATAAGATGCTATCCAGACTTCTCGACAAAAGATCAAATTTGACTTTAAACAACAAAAGACTGATATATACTACAATACTTAAACCGATCTGGACTTGCAGATTCGAAATCTGAGGATCAACCAAGTGTACAAATATCCAAAGAATCCAATCAGCCCAATCCATAATTTTTCGCTATATTATAACTTCATTTTGTGAAATCTGAAACTAAATTCTATTTAATCATACTAAAATGTAAGAGAAGTCTTTACATAAATAATCCGCTTCCATCATTTACTGGTTCTATAACTTTTTCGATAGCAACAAACATAATATATGTAACAGTTATTATATTACATAATAATATGATAGTAGCGGAATAATAATAAGATAATTTGGTCCATAAACATCTTACATCATATTTACGATTAATCATGCTGAGTAGATTACTATCAATCCAAATCGGTTTAAGTATTGTAGTATATATCAGTCTTTTGTTGTGTAAAGTCAAATTTGATCTTTTATCGAAAAGTCTGGATAGCATTTTAAATCGCCTCATTATGAACTAAATCCTCAAAAACCTATTTAAATTTTATGAGTATCCACGAGTTTGAAATAGTAACAAGCGGTCTTCGTCAGAGTCAAATCCCAACTGAGAATTGTTACGGTTGAAAGGTGTTAGTACTTTTTCTCATTTCTTATTGTGGTTTCGACGTTGATTGTTTTTTCATGTATTTATTGTGAAATCTTGTTATATATATATATATATATATATATATAATAACATTATCCTTATTATGTTACATATCTGTCCCATGGTCGACAATTCATTACTGTTTTGTATATATATAAATTAATAATCAACAATAACTCTTGATATAATATATGAATTAAATACCACAATAAACAAATATATAGTTATTAAAATATTGGAGTGAAGCAAAGGAATTAATTTTTGTACCTTCAGAAAGGAGGAGAAATATTATTGAAAGTGCACTCATAAAGAACTTCTATGGAAATTTAATGAACAATAGTCCGGGACTTTACAAACTAGATGAAATATTAATAAAAGCAATAAGTAAGCAAATCAAGACTCCTTCAATTTTAGGAACATTAAATTCAGACAGGGATGCCAGCAATCCTGAAGACTTCAATCAACCAGATTAACTTGTTATTATATTTTTTGTTTGTTTCATTTTGCTCTCTGATGATGTTGTAACGAAAGACCTTAGAGCATTTTAATTAATATATATTTGTTTATTGTGGTATTCAATTCATATTGATTCTCACATCTATTCCTGACGACGAGGACATCGAAATATATTAGTGAGTTCAGTGATGGCTTTTCTGTGTGTTCTTTTGAAAATTCTAGTTTATTCAGTTCGAAGAATCGTTTCATCTAATTGGTTATATATATAAAATAATATTCTATATAAGGATGCATACATTAAACTTTTGTCAAAAAAAATAAAATAATCAAAAGTGAAAAGTTCTTACGTATCTGCTGGAATCACATCCCAATTCGTTATTAGAACAGAATTACGGACTTGTATTTTTAAAACAGCTACAGCAACTCTGCAGTATCCAGCACTAAGCCCAGGAGGACCTGAATATCTCACTTTAATCCTGCATTCTATTCCCTAATATTAAGAAAAGAAAAAAAACAAATAATTATAACAAAAAAAAAAGTTAAAATAATTGTATTTTAACTTAGTTAATATACCTTTGATGAGTTTTCAATTCCAAACTTATTGAATTGCGAATTATATGAATTTAAGCTGCTTGGTCCTGATCTAAAAAAAAATAAAAATATTCAAAATTAACGTAAAAAAAATAAATTATTGATTTAAAAATTTCTGACTACCTGAGTGAGTTAGGAGGGGAGAGATGGTCGCATGTACCAGGCTTAAAACTGGACATTGAAGGAAAAGAGTTTGGTCCAGACGGAGTGGAGAACATGCTGCTTCTAACACTTCCTTCGTCTGCAAATGTCAAAAAGAAAAAAAAATTAGTATTACATTGACTATTGAAACAGGCTTTCGCATTTATAGAACTTGTAACTTTAAAAACACCATTATATTTTGAACAAAAATAGTTCTTTTTTTAATATAAAAACTATTTGAAGTAAGCCACAATGAATTATATCCTTGTTTCTTCTTTGATTACAACAAAATACAAGTACAAATAAAAAATAAATGTTAGTAGAATAGAAAAAATACGTCTTCGCATACAAATACTTCATATAAAAACCGGTTTCGAACCGTAGTAATTCATATTTTTTTATATACAATATAAAAGAGGTTTTTGAGGATTAGCTTCAAAAAACTCCAGATTACAAGCCGGCGTTTCGCTGAAAATTGTTCGGCATTCTCTTTGGCTTTATTAAAATAAACTATTCAACGCGTTTACCACATTTCTTCTTTTTTTTCGTAATATATATTGCCAAAAATTAATTTAATTGATACGTAACTTTTTATATCAAGGATCGCACTTGATACGTTATTCTATACCATCATAACTGACATATCTATCATAATAAACAGATTAGTTATGATGGCCGTCAAAAAACCTTGAGAATACCAAAAAAATTCGGTCAAAACGTCGACTTGCAATCTGGAGTAATTAATTAATGTTTGGACCTAAACTTCGAATCCTAATAAAATACATATTTTATTTATTATTATATTAAAACTACCCATAGAAGGGTAATAAGTAATAGTGATACAGTTACAAACAAAATGAAAAAAAAAAGAGTGGAGAAACCACCCATTGGTAGTACTCCATAAAAAGATTTCACATAAACATCATCATATTGATTGGACAGGAGCTAAATTTATTACCTATGAAAAATCAATGTTGTTAAGAAATATTATTGAATCGTCTCTAATTAAATTTAATAGATCAAATATTATAAACATTAGTAACGGTCTCTTCAAACTTGATACTTTCGTCACGAGGGCAATAGCCTCTTCAAAGAGGGTTGACAGCTAGCGGATAGTTTTTTACTCTTTCTTACTGTACTCCTTTGTTTCCCCAAACATCCCTTTCTGGACATTAGTTCTTTTCTG
This sequence comes from Hermatobates lingyangjiaoensis, assembly GCA_026182355.1. Lineage (NCBI taxonomy): Eukaryota > Metazoa > Arthropoda > Insecta > Hemiptera > Hermatobatidae > Hermatobates > Hermatobates lingyangjiaoensis. The sequence continues at coordinate 319,396 of JAPFBL010000301.1, forward strand.
CGCTTTCACCCTTTTAAAATACCACTCTTCTCAACTCCTCACTAAATGTTTTCTGCATCTAGTGTTCAGTTGGGTTTTTGACTCTGACGAAGACCGCTTTTTACGGTTGAAAGATCTTAAGTCTTGTTTTCCCATTTCTTATTGTTGTGGTTTGATCATTGGTAGTACTCCATATAAATTATTCTGATCACTTGAAATTAGTTTTTACAGTTAGCATTGCTTAGTAGATCTCGGGCCAACACCTTTTTAGCCTTCGGATAAGGTTGGTAGATATCTGGTGGGATGATAATTGCTGAATTAAAGGGTTTAGGTTGGAGGGTAAACATTCTCAAGAAATTCGCGGTATCGTAATAGGATTTCTTGGTGGATAATAGGAATTTTCAAATCGTTTTGAATGATATCGTTAGAAACATGAAAGAAAGCGTGTACAATTTTGCGAAGGAATATGGATTGGGATGATTGGATTCTTTGGATATTTGTATGTTTGCTTAACACCAGATTTATAAAACATATAAAGTTTTATGTGGTCTCATGCTATGACCATATAACTGTCAAGAATTTATATGAGCCGAATTTTTGAATATATACATATGAAACCCTACTCTCATTTAAAAGTAAAGAGGTATTACTTTTCTTTAAAAACTTGAAATTAGTTTTACATTTTTATAACTACTCTTTAAAAACATTAATTTTATCAATGTATGGCTTTTGAGGTTTAATAAATCTTTTAAGAGGAAATTTAATTCCATACTTTCCGTATTATGAATAAAATAACTATTTCCATTTTGCGTATTGATGCTTTATCAACGGATTGTTCTTTTTAGATTATTTATCTCTAATTTTTATTTAAAAAAATGTGTATCCATTAAATGTGTTTTTACTAACAATCATTTGTATTTGTTTTCGAACGCCCACACTTATAACGCTTTCACCTTTTAATGCTAGAAAATGTGGTTTACTTATTATTTGGCGCCCATTTTAGGAATGAGTGAGCCACATTAAATTTTGCAAGTCCTAAATTTTGCCTAACTCAAGTGCACACGTATTTAAAGTTTAAAGTAGGTATTTTAAACGTGTAATTGACATCGTACAGACTCGGGACCGACGGTTCAATATGCTTTCGAGGGACGACGTGCTCAGATTTATTCACCTCCCACGCGAATAAACCGAGGAACAGGTGGGTATCGAACTCCGGACCTACCAGTTCAGAGGTAAACCTACCATTACGTTTACGTTCATTTAAGTGGGTTTGCAAGTTAATATTAAAATACTTATGCCAGGTATTTGTTATTTTTTCTTAACATATACTAATTATTTTAATATATTTCTTATTACATATTTACTAATTAAGGGATTTGTAATTACCATTTGGAAAGGAATTGATGAAATTAGAGGCAGCGAAGACAGTTATTGGTATGGTGACGCTCTTTTCAGGTCGAAGAGGGAGACAAGAGACAAAGGGTTCTGGGTCGTAGGTCAAGATCTCGTAACCTGAAGGGACGTCTCCATTTGTCTCACAGCTTAGGCCAAGTACTTCAATCGCACTGTCGCCAACATTCTCCACCGTCAATTTGCATTCAGCACTAAAAGAGAAACAGAAATACTCAATGCTTTGAGGTGAGTACATAATCTTATTAATAAGTACTTTATAAACAAGTTTTTTCTTTTAGAATTATTAACTATAATTAAAAAAAAAAAGTGTAAATCATCACGAAAAGAAAGAGGTTGAGTCGTATAATCGAAACCTGGTATAGCTGTCGTATAACTGTCCTGGATATCCTTTCGCGTCAACTGATGGCCCAGACAGGCCGGCAAGTCAACACTCGAGAGTAAGCAAATCGACATATCACTATCAAGCAGCTTGCTAAACAGTGAAAGATATTTTTTTTTTAGGTTGGAGGGTAAAAATTTTTTTTTGTAACTTTATAGCTGTAGTCTATAAAGTTACAGCTTGATTTTAATGTATTGTAGACCGGGTTCAATTTGTTGTACTTTGTCTCACGAGATTGTTACTGACAAATTTTTAAGATGAACGGCGTTGCTGCAAAATTTATGCAACAGAATTTTTGTGGCATAAATTACTGCAAAAATCAAACTTTTGTGTATGTCTGCGAACAAAATTCCATAAAGTCCAGATTGAATAGGACCTGTTTGATTGTTTAGAAGGAGATGAAAACTTCAAAGATTTTAAGAAGTGATTAATCATGGGTTTATGTTTCTGACATTGTAAAGAAGTGTACAATCGTCACAGTGGATATGTGAAACATCACCAGACCAAAAAAAAAAAAAAAAAAGCTCGCCAAGTTTGATTAAAGGTTAAAGTATTGAAAAAAAGTTTCCTTTGATTTTAAGTGTTTTGTGTTTTAAGGATCTACAGTGAACCATAATTACTAAAAGGTGGCCCAAAAGTCACTGACAGTTAAAAAAAATTCATAACTCTTTTGTTTCTGATTATTTTTCATATATTTTTTCAGAGCATTTAGAACTACCTTTCCGACATTATTATGAACAAATATAGCACCGAGGAACGAATCCTCATTGTACAGTGGTGCTTTGAGTCACATGGTTCAAATTCAGAAACCCAGCGTTGTTACCTCGACATTTTAATACCAGGAATGCCCAAGCGTAAATTGCCATTAAAGAAAGGACGTATAGGAATAAACCTCGGACAATAAGAAGACTTAAAACGATCAAATAAGAGACATAAGCCCGAAAATGCTTTCAAATGTTATGCAAAGTGTGTTGGATAGGGCTATTCAGTGCGAAACCGAAAATTTTACTTCCCTATTTTAATTAGTGATAAATTTAAGTGTAAGTGAATAATTATAACCATATATATTGCCAAAAATATCGAAAGGATCAGTTTACCTACTGCTAAAATTTGGTGAGTATAACTTATGAATTACAGGAGCTATTGAACATTTAAAAGTGTCAGTGACTTTTGGGCCACCTGTTACAATGAAGTTCTGAAACGTCTGAAGAACACTATTTGTTGCAAAAAGGACCAAAATGTGGAGGGAAGGCGTTTTTTTATCACAACAATAACGCCCTACTCCATTCAGCTTTCACGACTCGTGAGGTTTTAACTAAACACTCGAGCTGATTCCCTCTCCACACTACTTACCTGACAATGTCTTCCTTGTTTCCACAAACTTAAAAAAAAAACCTTTGAAAAGTAGAAGATTCGACATGATTCCTGAGATTAAGGTAAATGCGACGAAGGAGGAGGAAAACATTCCAAAACAAGTTTACCACGAGTTTTTAAACAAGTTGAAATACTTTTATGATAAGTGTACTTTGCAAAGAAGAGAACAGTAATCCCTCGCTGGTTCGCGGTTCAGTTTTCGCGGGTTCAGTGTTTCACGGGGTCCTGAAATGTTCAATTAAAAATTAAAAAATATAAAGAAATATTCAACTGTAATTGCAGTAAAAAATAAAAAAAAATACAACTCGTAATGAAAAAGTACAGTAGTTAGTATCAGAGAAGAAAATATACAGGATTCTTCTTGTACGATCGAGAAAGATATCAAACAACCAGTGACTTGCTGGGTCAAAATATATTCTACAGTATGAACTTAAAGGCTAATAAAAGCATTAAAAAATATTCAATAGACTAAAAATTGATGAAAAATATTAAAACATAATCAATTGTAACAAGAGAATAATAATAATAATATCAAAAAATAGAAGTTGAAATTAATAAAAAAAATAACCAAAGATGTTTCCTTTGATCTGATTGGCTAATTCTATCGCCCAACTTCCTGTTTACCACGCCACCCACGCCCTTGTGAATTTTTTTTATTAATTATTTTGTTATTTTTTTTTGTTTTCATTTTTATTTACAACACAGTACAGTATTTAGTAAGGTCAGGATTCTCTCTTCTGTTGGAAAAGTCGTTGTTTGAGCTTTAGAGGCTTTTATAAAGGCGCGTCCATTATTCGTGGATTTTTGCTTTTCGCGGGTGTCTTCAGTCCCCATTATCCGCGAAAAGTGAGGGATTACTGTACTTTGAAAGGGATCCACATCTGTAACTTCTGAATAAAAAGTACTTTTTTTATTATGACATCACCCCGGGTTTATTTTAAACAGACCTCTCGTATACGCCTTTCTCCACAACTGATTAATATTACAGACATGCGAATAACTATATATTGAATTTCTACTCACCGCTCACCTGCAAACAGTGATATTGTAGTAACATTAGTTTTTTCAACATTAGGGCTGCAAAACTCCGGTACATTTAAGGAAACCTAAAACATATAGTGTAGTTAATTTTTTGGTAAAAGGAAAGAAACCCAATTAAAAAATAAAAAAATTAAATAAAAAATAAATTAAATCTGATTTAAATATTTATAAATAATGTAAACCAGTGTTTCCCAAAGTGGGCGGTACCGCCCCCCTGGGGGCGGTGCTTTGATATCGGGGGGCGGTAATGGAAAAAGGAGCGGGGATTCTATTTCCATAAATTGAAAATGTTCATGCAATATAATTTCTAAATTTAAGTGAAAACACGACATATAACCTTCTGGGAAACAGTTTCTTTGTTTTGATAATTCATTTTTATGTTAAAAGTATATTCTCACCTAAGTTTCTTTTATTGTGTATTAATTCTTTTGCATAAATATGCTACGAAACAATACATCTATTGGATTCTAAATAAATATTCGATTAGTAATTATTTTAATTTAATTATTAGAATGTTACTCATTTGGTTATTTAGTCTAGGAATCTGATTATTATTCAAGGGTGTTGAGTTATAGGTTTATGGACTCAAGGGGGCGGTCACTCGAAAAAGTTTGGGAAACACTGATGTAAACAAATGAGTCTTTTATCATTACTATCAAGCCCACAAAAACAGTAAAAGCACAAATAATGTATTCTTTTATAGCAATTTGTTTTATCTCCATTCAAATTATGTTTGGGAGTGGGATTATTAACTATTTATAAAAAAAAAGTCGTAGTCCATATCACTTCGATATTTTATTAGTCCGTTATTAACAATTATTGTTCAAAACTGTAATTAAAGCATGTAATACAATGTAGAACATGCTGGAATAAAAACAAAAAAGGTCAGTTATTAAAAAATTACTTCTCTCCAACAATTTTAAACTCAATCCTGTAATAAAATGATCACATAATAAGAAGTAAATTATTTATTTATGTTACTTCAAGAATAGAGGTCTTACTAACTAAAGTTTTATTAAAAAATAACTAAATAAATAATTATTCGTTTAAAAATTTAATAATGAAGATAAACTACTAATATTTACTATTAACTAGCTGATTTACCCGGCTTTACCCGGGAAACAATTTAATTTCAACTCTAATAATAAATTAAATATAACGAAAACAATTTAAATTTTCTATAGTTCCGTTACACTTAACTTTTTTGAGATAAACGAAATTAATACAGAATTAAAATTATAGATTACGCAAAAAATATATAATCTAACAGTGATTATAAATTTCACACATTGTCTAATAATATTGGAAGTTGATAGATTAGATTAAACAAATAATAAAAAGAATATTTTTTGCCGAACAATACATCAAGAAATTTGAAAGAAGTCTAAGCTCATTAAATGTTATATGTCTTATCTGTTAAATATGATACGAATTTTAAACCCCCAAATCGTTTCAATTAGGAACCAGTTAGTTGAAGAGGCTAAACCATATCACATTACATTTCATTCAATGATTTCAATTTGAAGACTTCACACAGTTTTAAATGTCCAATTAAAATTATATCAGTAAACAAAATTGTCTCTTAAAAGTTTGAATAACAATATTTTGATGAAATATTATTTGTTTATGAATAAGCATTGTATCGAAAAAATAATTGAACAAAGCATGTGGAAATATTATCACAAAGAATAACCTACCTGCGGTTGCCATTACAAATTAAAGTCAAAATGTAAACAAACAGGTTATACAGCAAACCTTATCTATTATAGGGCCCTAGGGGGCCTGGGTTAGGCTGCCCCCCAGAGTTTAATAGCCTAAAACCACCCCAAGACCTATAGAAAGTGCCTTGCAAAAGAATTTTTGAAAAAGGTCCATTGTAGGCCGAATGCATAAGGTACAAACATACATACATACATACATACAGAGCCAAGAAGAGAATTTATATATAGATAGGTAGGAAAAGAAAAAGGAAATATCACTAATGACTTCTGGTAGAGCATGTTGTTCTATAATTAAAAAAAAATTATTTGAATAGAAATAATGTATAAGAAAATAGGATGGTTACTTGGAGAAGGGGTAAGGCAGGAACAACTTCGACGGTATAGTGTGACTTAGCTATCTTTGGCAGTGACTTCAGCCGACAGTTACTTTTAACACCAAGAGTGTGAGTAGAATAACCTGAAAAGTAAGCACTTCTAAACAAAGAGATTACAGAAATATTATTTTCACATGAAATGTATAATATTATGCATTTCCATTCTCTATAGTAGGTTAGGTTAGGTTGCAGTGGCAGTTCCAGAAGGGAACACACGTATGCCGACTATTGGCCCTTTGTAATACCTCAGAATGAAGATTGATTCAACAGTGGAAGTTCTAAATTTTGCCTAACTCAAGTGTATTTAGAGTAGGGGATCTTTAACGAGTACCTGACATCGTACTTGCTCGGGAACGACGGTTTAACGTCTTTCTCCGAGAGACGACGTGCTCAGATTTATTCACCTACCACGTAAATAAATCAAGGGCCAAGTGGGGATCAAACCCCGGTCCTATTAGTTCAGAGGCGAGTACGTTAATCACTAAGCTAACCTGACCCCCCCTTCTCTAGAGTAACTTGTAAAAAAACAAGGTTACAATTTGGACTAATCGTGATTAGAATTACATTATTATTAGTATTACAGAGGTACCTTACCTTAATTGTACAATTACAATATACATTAACTTAGTTTAAATATATTTAATACTCAAGGGCTATTAATAAAATATATACGATTCATACTGACATTTTGTTTATATTTATAAAAAAATACCTAAAACTGTTGAACTGTTGTATCGTTGTTGAAACAAATCTCTTTTATTGGCAGATATGACATTATTAGAAGCAGAGACAAAGAACAAGCATGTTCATTCTACTTGATGTATATGAGTAATGTTTTTATCATTGAGATTTACTAGGTAGATTAATTAAAGGCAACAATCAAACATTCAACTCTATTAAAAACTTTTATATGAAATTGATGTTAGTGATTACCGGTGATTTCAAGTTCGCCAACTTCTTTTGGAGTCCCTGTAAGAGTGACTGGGAAACTTGAAGCTTCTGGAGGCAGAGTCACTGTAAGAGGAAGGCTTTCGAAAACTACTCCGGAGGCTAATAATCTCTGAAAAAATATCATCCGTTAGCTTTCAAACCAACGTTAATCAGCAGGTTTTTAACTTTCATAATATATATATCTTGACTGTAACTCAACATATGTTGGATAAAGAGGCAAAATCATGCTTACTCAGGTGAAACAATATAAATATACTGTTAGAAGACAAGAACAGTCGAGTGCATTGTTTCATCATATAAAAAACAAGAATTATTCAATAAAATTGGAAGACACCAAGGAATTGATGTTCCTATCTTCAGACCTCCAAAGGAAGCTAGTTAAAAGTGCCTTGATTAAATTTAGTTTTGAAACTCTTATCAATAGCAGCCCAGGACTCTTTAAATTAGATAATGTTTTAGTTGAGGGCATAATCAAACAATTGAACCTCTTGATCTTTTAAAACCTATTAATATGAACTCTATCAAACTGGTGATTCTCCTCCTGTGAGCTAAGTTTTTTTTTCCTTTTTAATTTGCTGTTCTTTTTCTTTATCGTTATTCTCTTAGCCTGCTATCTTAAAAAAAATGTATATTTTAATATCTGTTTATTTTACGTTCCCATATTTTGGTTTTGTAACAAAGCTGTAACCTCTTTTATTATCAATCTCCAGTTGCTCTCTGATGAAATACATTTGAAATGTCTCAGAGCATATTTTCTGTGTTTTTTACATTTTCCTTGAGGCTTATACTTCCATATATATATATACGTTCCACAATAAACTATAGACACAGAATAAAGATACCAACACACTTACAGTCTCTAATTTTCGGTTGAACCGTCATGAGGAGAGTTGAGATAGGGACACCCAGCGCATTTGCGAAGCGACGGTTGGAGACCAATAGTGTTGACACACGCGCTCCCGGTTCAAGTCAAGTAAGAAAAATAAATTAGACATAAAGAGAAGATCTAAGAAATAGAAAGTGAAATTAAGAAAGTAAGGAAATGTATATTATAAAAAATTAAAAAATAATGATAATGGAGAACATTAAGAGGAAAATAACTGAATTAAAGAAAATCCGGGAATATAAATATTATACTAATAATAATAATAATGAAGATGATTAGAATAAAGTATAAGTTAAAACTAAAGTTGTATAAATAAAATTTTATTTAAGCAAAACATATTTAAATGTCTTTTCTTTATGATGAAAACCTCTAAAAGTTTATTTGATAAAGTTTACAGGATAATTAGAGCCTTTTTTGCCAATCCAAATTTTATCTGGCAACATGAATAACTAATGGTTAAGGAAGCAAAACCATGTATCTGCGGTAAGCAATTCACTTAAAGCCGACCGTGATACCGAGGCATCTAATATTATAATTGAGAAAAAACACTTTAATAATAAAACTAACAAACATGAACACAGGCCTACCATATTTGATACTTCCAGTTCAATAGGAAGGGGATTTGTTAACTCTAATTTAACTTCACAGGTTTCCTCAGCCACCCATAGATAATCTAAAAAAAAAAAAAAAAAAAAAAATCAGAAGAATAATTTAAAATAAAACCATATTTTTTTTAAAAAAAAAAGTTTGACTAACTTAATTTATTGTCCTTCGTTGTCTTGCGATCTAAGGAGCCAAATTTTAGGGGTGTGAATACAAATGGACCGTAATCCTGCTTGATTTTCTCTAATTTCAAAGGTTGAAGATGGATCTTTAACTTCTGTACGACAAAACTTCTAAAAAAAAAATAAAAAACCATATATTTAAAAATTCAACCAATTAGGATGACAGATTATGGTTTTCAGAGTTCGGTTTTTTAATATTAAACTGCTGTTATTCTTGTTCAAAAAAGATATTTTGATATTATTGAAAATTATTTAAAAAAAATAATTTAGTTTACAATTTTTAAATTCCATTATAGTATTATTGACTATGAATGTTGAAATCATAATTATTTTAATATGTTGTTTAAAGTTTGTTTTCAGGTCTCTCACTTACAGGTTTTCACCTTTTACTGTTGCTATAGAAGTGGAAAATGTGGCTCATTTGTTATTTGGTTCCTATTTTAGTTATGGGTGAGCCCTAACAGTTACCAGGTTGATTTTATATTGATTCGTAAATACCTCACTTAATATAATGAGTGTAAGGCCTATTAACGTGTACCTGACCTAGTACACGATAGGGACCAACAGCTGCACGTCGCTCCTAGACAAAAAAAAAAAAAAAAAATTTCTAGACTTTTGGAAAAAAAAGATTTTCCATCTCCTAGATGAAAAATCTAGGCTCATGTCTAAGATTAGAACCTCCAATCTTGAATACTAAAGACAAGGAAGCATCCTGTTCGACTACACCTGACCTCTATTTCAATAAGGCTGAGTTATGGTACGAAATTATCTGAACTTCTTGCTTAAGTATTGAAAAGGCGTTTATTATGGTTCGTATGAAATAATAAATGTTTTATTTAATAAATAATAAAAGTCTTACATTGTTAGAGTGCGTAAGATGCTCTACTGGTTTCAGATAATTAAAACCGTTTCTCTTGAAGATGAATTACATCCTAAACGGTCGTGCGAGCACCACACCCGTTATACGAAGTAAACCGTTTCTAAACATTTATTATTTCACATATGCTAACCTCTGTACTCCTAACAATATCCATGAAATTATGGTTATAAATTAAACTGTTCATTTCAAACATGACTGAACAGAAGAAAAAGTAACGTCAATTTTTTTGGAAATAAATATCACATTAAGATCTTATTTGGGGATTTCAACAATTATGTCTCCACAAAAAAAAAGTTTATTATGAAACTAACAACGCGTTTTCGAACACTTCGCGATCTTCTTTTGGTTTAAAACTTCCTCGCGATATTGCTGAAGAAGTAGGGTGCGCGGAATATTACCAAAACAGGTTTACAACTTCACTGCTAACAGTGAACTACTGCTTGTAGTGAACTACTAAAAGTACATTTTTAAATCTTAAGTTACTCAGACGACTGTTCGAGTTCAAAAATTATGTTCGCATTCTCGAGGCATAATTTTCTCAACATCTTTGTTGGAACTCGAATTTGTTCGAGTTCAAAGTCGTTTGAACATTGATGTACCATTGTGTTATCCTTTAAAGAGGACATGTCATAGCAGTTCATGTAGAACAACCATGATAAAAATAACACAAGGTTGTACAAGAAAGAACTTGGTCATATCCGTAGATTTTCCATTGGAGTGGTAGAAAATGTTGTGTGTACCGACGTTCAGAGGAGAAGTAAAGCTATCAAAAACCCATGTACCGAGTCAGTTGTTGGTATTATAAAAATCCCTGCTATAATAAACTTGAAGAGAAAAAAAAAATAAAACTCCGAAGTAGAAGTCAATCAAATTCGTAATGTGACTTGCTCAGAGTTAAAATTGGTGCCACACTTCCACCCCTAGACCAACACAAAAGGTGAAAATTTTGTAAGTGTGGTTATTGGTAACAAACGAAAACCTTATAAAAACAAACTATCCAAGTTATCAAAGTATCCCGTTATAACAATTCACCATGAGGTGGATTTGTGCTCGTACAGCTTATATAGATATATAACCATAAAAACGTCAAAACCACAGTAAGAAATCAGAAAAAAGTTATTGCCCTCGTCAATAAACACCAGATGTTTGTAAATCTTTGGTTCAAGTTGAGATTTGACCATGACGAAGAAAGCTTGTTATGGTTGAAAGATCTGAGTCTTTTTTTTTTCTCATTTTCTTACTGTGGTTTGAACGTTGATTTTTGTTTCACATGTTTATTGTGAAATCTTGTTATATATAAGTATATATAAAAAGATTTCACATAAACACGTGAAATAACAATCAATGATGAAACCGCAATATGAAATGGGAAAACAAGACTAAGATCTTTCAACCGTAACAAGCGGTCTTCGTCAGAGTCAAAAACTTCGTCAGTTGGGTTTTTGACTCTGACGAAGACCGCTTGTTACGGTTGAAAGATCTTAGTCTTGTTTTCCCATTTCATATTGTGATTTGATCATATGAGTATATATGTAATGCCGATAATTTCCCTCAATTGATACTCTTGACTTACTCTGCTGTGGGGATATTCAACAGGTTTGCAGGAGGTATAACCAAACCAGAATCTAAAATGAGGGACACAGGAGAACCTTCACACTGGGAGGTAACGCTTTGCAGTTGAAGTGCTGACTCGTGCCTTTCATTTGGAGTCAAGTCACGCCACATAACCTGTTGGCAAGTAAACAATTCAATAACAATTCTTTTTGCAAAAAAAAAATTTTTTTTTTGGCTTAATCTTGTTATGTCCATTGCTTCACCCAGTTTCAACCTATGAAATTAGTATAAACATCTGATGATTCCATTATATAGATCTGGCTATAAACTGAAGTAACAGAAAAACCTATGCGATAATTCTGTCACATATTTTAGAAACAAAAACTGATTGTAGAAACGGGCTAATAGTTTAAAGAAAACGCTAGACAAATAAAAAGAAGACAACTACTCACGTTTCTCAATGATTTAACCACCAGAAAACTTTCAGTAGGAAACTAGGAGAAATAGCAGGTTTGATCACAAAACGGGGGAAAATAATAAATAAGGGAAAATAAAAGCGAAAGTAGAAAGAAATAGAGTAAAAGTATTATAGGAAAAATAGAAAGCAGTAAAGAAAGAAGCAACTGAAAATACAAATTTAATAAAATTAAAAAAGACAATATTTGATTAAATTAAAAGAAGGAGCTGATCAGGAACCTAGGAACTAAAGAAGTACTTCTTTAAAAGTATTTAACTGAAAGGCGGATGACCTGTGATCATTCATATGGATGCTAAATAACATTTATCTACGCCACGTGACTCACGCCTACAGGAACACAAACACGCACGTAAACTAAAAAAGTATAATAAAAAAATTGAGTATAAAGGCGTACAGAAGTACAAACAAACAAACATAAACTTTCCAGAGGGATCTTGGTTGAGGTAGATCTCGGGACCAACATCTTTTAAGCCTTATAATAGTGTTGGTAGGAATCTGGTGGGAGATAATTGCTGAATTAAAGGGTTTAGTTTGGAGTGTAAAGATTTACGAAAATTGCGGTATAGTAATCGGATTTCTTGGAGGATAAAAACAATGTTTAAATCGTTATGAATCGTTTGATCATTAGAATTATAAAAGGGAGCTTGTGCATTTTTTCGAAGGATTATGGATTGGGCTGTTTGAATTCTTTGGATATTTGTACTCTTGTTTGTTCCCCAGATTTTGAGTCTGTAAGTCCAAATAGGTTTCACTATTGTAGTATATATCAGTCTTTTGTTGTGTAGAGTCAAATTTGATGTCGAAATATATAGATAGACATCGAAAGATATATGTCAGAAGCTCCGAAGACAATCACAAGCCCCTTGTGATTTAGTCCTCGCTAGTCTTCGGAGGGGTTCATATCTACCTACCTGATCATATCACAGTCAAAATATATTATTGAGTTTTTGTTATTATTTGTATGTGCTATCTTTCTATCTATCTATGCTTTATATACACGCTTGCTTGGTGCTGTTTATTTGAATGTTTATTAATGTTATATGACTAAAATTAGTTCAAACCAATTTTCTGAAGTTAACTGTAGATAAATAATAGAAGAAAATCAAAACATTCAGGCCGCTAAATTCAATAAAATTGGTTGTTTCTTATATACAAAAAAATCTGGATATTATTTCAAAAAAAGGAAACTGTAAAAAAGTAAACGAAGTAAGAGATATAACCTGAAGAAGGAGGGTCATATGCCTGGCAGCTAACGCGGCGAGACCTGCTCTCCTAGCAGCTCCAGCGACATCTTGCAGAACCTGCTTCTGAAGGCCTCCCCATCCCACTCCCGTGCTATCTAAAACACAACAACACATCCTCAACAAAACTCAAATCTCATTGTCACAATTATAGAAATCAAATGTTCCATCAAATATCTTGAAGTATCAAATTTTAAGTTAATTTTCAAGATATCCTTGTTTGTAACAAGATCACTGTTAGTTTGTAGTAGTATATTACTATTAGTACTACCACGGTGGAGTGATCACAAAAAACATAAAACGAAGAAAATAAACTAATTATTGAATAGAGTTAAGTAATTTTTTGCTTTACTACAAGTAAAGTACAGAAGTGATGAAAAAGAACTATTTTGATAGATTCAGAAGTTTCTAGGTACCCTGAATCATTTTTGATATATTTTTTTCTGATTTCTGGTTGTGGGTGGTTGGGTGTTTATCCAAAATTATGGGATTCATTAACGGTATGGACAGTAGTACTTTGATGATTAAAAATATACTACAATATAGTAGTATTTATTACATATAATATAAACAAATACATAATATAATTTTATGTACAATAGCAATCAATTTTATGTTAACAACAATCAATGTTCAAATCACAATAAGAAATGAGAAAAAAGACTAAAATCTTTCAACCGTAACGAGCGATCTTCGTCAGAGTCAAATCTTAACTGTAGGGATTCGACTCTGACGAAGACCGCTTGTTACGGTTGAAAGATCTTAATCTTTTTTCTGATTTCTTATTGTGGTTTGGACGTTAATTGTTGTATACTTTGGGAGCAGACCTTCTTTTAAACATATATCATTAAATAACTTGCCTATCGAAGTGACTTTTAATGTAAATATGAATTTTATTATGAATTGTAAAAAATATTGTATAAAGATTTCCTTGATAATGGTCAATGTAGACCGAAACGTCGGTCGTGTGTAAATATGGAAAATAGAAATATAACCAAATCATTCGGTGAGTTGATTTATATGGTACCGGAGAGATGGAGGAATAAAATAAGAAAACTCTAGAAGGTATGTAATAAACATACTAAACTTAAAGTTGGCAAGTTATTTAATGATATGTATATATACAAAACTAAAATTTATCGGGACTCGGTCAGTTCTTCAGGTTCAAATTAAACTCTTGAACCAAATTAAACAAAGAGTTTAATGTAAACCTGAAGAACTGACAGAGTCCCGATAAATTTTAGTTTTGTTTCTATTCCACAGTCGATACTTTTATCATTTTTATATATATATAAATTATCACTTTACCACAAAAATTTTTAAAATAAAGAAAAGCAAAAAGAGTTAAGTTCTTTTGAGTTTTACTCTGTTTTAAAAAAACGACCAATTTCGATTCTTCCTCAGTGTAGGGACTGACTGGGCTCTTTTAGAAGCAGTCAAACCTTGCCAGAACTTAATTCATTACTACTCTATTCTTGTTGGTCATTATTCAACTAATAAACTATATTTTATATATATGAATGTTCAAACCATAAAAAGAAATGGGGAAAAAAAGACTAAGATCTTTCAACTGTAACAAGAGGTCTTCGTCAGAGTCGAAAACCCAACAGTTGATATTTGACTCTGACGAAGACCTCTTGTTACAGTTGAAAGATCTTAGTCTTTTAAGTTATTTCTTTTTGTGGTTTGGACTTTAATATATATTTGATAATACAAAATTATGATTGAAATGAATTATTAAAAATAGGAATTTAACATAAGATGCATGATAGAAAAATGAACCTCTATCAGTTAATATTTAGAGAAAGAAAGAAATAGAGAGAGAGAGAGTTTGTAAGGACAAGAGATATTTGTGATGTCTTGGAGTTTAGATGGCTCAACTGATTCAAGTGGTAGAAGTTCCAAGCCCAGCCACCTACCTCTGATGAACTAGCTGGAAAATCATTCTCTCTCTGTCTCTCACTCTTTCCCTCTTTGCGTTATCATTTCATTTGTCTTCTTTGAAACATTGAATATATAGAATTTTTTGATCTATTAAATCAGTGTTGCATTCGATAAAATTAGTCTTGCATTTGATCAAGTCGTTTCTCATTTGATAACATCAGTGTTGCATCAAATGAGCAATGATCAAATGTAACACTGATTTCATCGAATACAACACTGACTTATTGGATCAAAAAATCCTTTAATAAGTGTATTTTCTGTTATAATTCCTATGTTAATGTCTATTTCATAAAAAATAATTGTTAATGATGTGTCTTAAATATTTGTTGAACTCTAACATGGCGGATAGTCAGCAGGGTCCAAGGTAAGCTTGTGGCCAGGCAGGGCTTCAAGCATAAGGGAGTAGCAGCGCTCCCAGTCGGTGTGGGGGTTTCGGGCAGACACATAGCGGCTTGCAGCCAGTCTTCGGTAAAACGAGGCCTTTCTTTGAAACCCTAACTTGTTGTAGAGTTCACTCAGAGTCATCAGTCTTTCTATCTGTAAACAATCACATCCGCAGTTCAAAAATAATCCCAGCCAATAATTACAAAATAATAAGAGGCACATGTATTTCATTCTTTTTTTTTTTTTTTTTCATATTTAAGAGACCAGTTTAGCCGGACTGGAAATTTGAAATGAGGTGGCTATCTACTTGGTTTTCTGTATTCTAGGCTTATCAATGACCAATCCGGAAAAATGAACAATCGGGTACCCTTCCATCTCCAATGTTGCCGGATTAGTGTTTGCCGACCTGTACTGAATAGACTAAAAGACCTTATCCACAGGACTCATTAAAATTTAAAAAATAATTCGGGATCAAAATCAACAGATAAGTCTTCAATGAAGTCAGTAATCGTCGTTCATCATCAGAAGATGTCGAAATTAGTACTAAGAGTCGAATTTATAGTACTTAATAGCAAAGGACTTAAGTACTTTGTAGTACTTAAAATGTCAAAGCAAGTTTTGTTTCTGCATGTTGTTTAGTTAGCATGCCCTGCAATTATTTAGCATATATCTAAACAGGAAACCCTTGGTTAGAGTGGTTTTGATTAATTCGCAAAAATATATTTTTATCTTTCTATCAATAATGCCGTATAAAAGTGATAACTGTGGTTTTTGTTAAAGAAACCATGAAATCATAAGTTCAATATATAATTTATTTTCAATTTTGCAAATTTACAAAATCCTTTTATAAGGTCTTTTTTTTTATTATTACGTTAACATTAATTAATGCATACTAAACTAATGAACCAGAATTACACATTTAAAAACAGTAGTAGGCCTTTATATACTGGAAAAATCTCATATGGATAAGGAATAAAATATAATTTCAAAAATTATTTATTATTTTTTTTTTTAGAAACTTCAAACAATCAATAAAAGAAGGTAGAAAAAATTCAAAATTAAACTTTAATCAGACAAAATATTGATAAAATAGCTATCTTCCCTTGAATTTACTTATTGCTAATGGTACAATGTAGGTAATTGGTTAATTAAAAACTCTCCTAGGGAACTGAATTATACTGCTATTTATACAGGGTCAGGAAAAATGATCTGACACATTTGTAGATTTAATAAAAGTCAAATGAAGTAAAGAAACAAAAAAGTTTTTAATTCTAACGTAGTGCAATCACTTATTATGTGGTATTTACTCAATTTAGGGTAAAAAGTTAATGAAGTGGTCTCCATGTATAAAAATTTAATGTTATAAACAACGCGTTTCGAACACGTAGTGTTCTTCCTCAGGCATTAACTAAGGGTTAGTGTCGGTGGTGCAACTTTAAATCAGTCAGTTGTACCACCTATACTCACTCTTAGTTAATGCCTGAGGAAAAACACTACGTGTTCGAAACGCGTTGTTTATACCATTATATTTTTATATGTGGAGACCATTTCATTAACTTTTTACCCTACAAACAAAAAAGTGAAAATATTTTCGAAAAGTACATATAATGTCATTCCGATTAATTAGGTTTTAAGAATGAAATCAGTCAAATGGGATATGTTATTGTCCACACACTTTTGAAGGCGGTCAAGAAAGTTTGCTATAACTCGGCGGGTCGTTTCATGTGGAATGGCAGTCATTTCTTGATGAATTGAATCTTTAAGTTGTTCAATAGACTGAGGGAGGTTACTGTATACCTTTGACTTGAGGTATCCCCTGAGGAAAAAAACAATCACACGGATTTAAATCAGGTGAACGGGTGAACCAACCGGTGTCACCCTGCGATGAAATCAAATAACCAGGAGACATTTCAATTAAAATCCCCATCACACGTCAAGAAATGTGGACCGTTTTCCCATCCTATTAAAAACTAAACATTGTCCATATTGTAGAGTATGTTCAATTTTGTTTTGAGAAAAGTCCCTAGCATCTTTGATCAGAGTTAACAGTCACTGTAACGTTGTTACAATGACAATTATATGATTTCTTTATAAAAAAAAAAACAAAACTAAATGGCATTACAGTCGATTCCGGTTAATTGGGACACATCGGGACCGAGGCGTTTTGTCCCAATTAAGCGGCTGTCCCAATTAAACGAATTTCACTTTTTTCTTTGGAAATTCATTTGATTGGTTTTAGGAACAATGCCATTAAGCATTGGAAGGGGGGGAGGGGTGTTTGTTTTGCCACTGCACTGGCTCGGATGGAAAAGATAGTAAATGTGAACATGAGGCAGCTGCGGATTTTTAAAACACGGGTATCGGGTTCAGAAAGAAGCCGTTTTTCTGGCTTTCCCGGGATTTAGAAGGGGGTGGTGTTTGTTTTGCCGCTTCACCGGCTCGGTTAAACCGGAACTCAGTTAAAACATACTCGGTTAATCAGGACTCTACTGTACTAAAATCTTAATTTTACTGTCCCAATTAAGCGGAATGTTGTCCCAATTAAACACACAAATTTACAATTGTAGTTCATAGTTTGGTTTCCGTTCTTTGAGATTTATCCCAAATAAGCGGCTGTCCAAATTAAGCGGTGTCCCAAATAAGCGGAATCCACTGTATATATACTTTTCGAAAATAATGATACTTTTTGTTTTGTTTTTTTACTTTATTTGCCTTTTATTAAACCTACAAATGTGTCATATCATTTTGCCTGACCCTGTATAATTCTGTGTCATAAAATATACATACGTGAGACTAGTAAATCATTAAAAATACATGTCAAACAACACTAGAGGTGCAAGTACTGTCCTATTTCTGCACATAAATGAGAACCATGAAGTTAAAATTACCAATAAACTTTAAATCCTTCTCATAGACTTTTATCAGAATTTTTTGTTTAACGAATAACATCAGAATAAATAAGATCTTTAATTATATTGATTATTCACGAGTGTGGTTATAAGTTTTTGACATATAGTAAATTTAAGAAAGAACATGCTAGATCTTTTTGTATTGTATTTATATAAATTTAATAAATATGAAAATAATTAGAAAAGTGAATCGAAGTTAAAGAATAGTAAAAGAAGAGACGAGTTAAGAGACATTAGTTTGTGTTGACCTCGAAGGAGGGAGTCAAAGAGTCAATAATAGCAAACTAATTCAAGGACAACTGGGCAAATACTCTAGATAAATGTCTGGCAAAAAACTAACAAACATTATTCCTTCACTCAATCTATAATATTATCTATAAATCTATAAATCAGCAAAGATTTATATATAATTATAAGCTGGCTGCATATTACAGTTAAACGTTCATTGAGCTATAATGCCACAGTACAATACGGATAATTCTCAACATACGTTTTAGTTACGTTAAAAACAGCCGAAAGTAAATTAGAAATGAACTTAAGTTGTTACTGTACTTTCTAGTAACGTGCACCTTCCATATTGTACTATACAACCATTAATTATCTTATAAAACTTTCCTAAATCATTACTATAAACATAGCTTTATAAAATAATAACTATGATTTCAAATACGCAAATTACATTCAAGCAAAATCATGTTATTTGTCAATTATTCAATTTAACGATTTTTATTAAAATTTAGTTACATTTGACAGTGGTACTCGAAGTAAATTCAAATTCACGCACACAAACACTTCCTTTCATATTTTGAATTTTTTAATCTTTGCTTTTAAATTATTGAAATATTAAACTATATCAAAATTATATATATATATACAATTAAATTTTTTGCCTCTAAGGATGATTTTTCGATTTAGCTTCTCGAGTTTTCTGATCTCACACTTCCATTCATTTGGTACTATTTATTTCATAAATCACCAAAAGATTTCACTGATGTCATTTTCTTCACCAGTTTTTTAAGGCTTCTGAATACCTTCTTCTTTCCTTCATCCAAACGTTGGAGAATGTTAATTAAGTGGGAACCGACATGTTTCGAGTGGCTTCCAGTCATCTTCAGGGTAATTATATACCCTGATATAATGATATCAGGTGAAATGATATTAGTGAAATACGGTCAGTTGTTTAACGAAATATGCTTAAATGAAGGACTGCTTCCAAATTTTACAAACATACATATATATATATAAACCATTATAAACGAAAAACGGTCCCTCCGTATAAACTGTCGTCCCTCCGTCAATTCACTTCTTCTCCTGAGGACCACCGCTATTATGGTCGAAATATTGAATAGTGAGTCTTTTGTTATGTTTCAGTCTATGTGTCACTGTTTATTTTAAGTGGTATATATTATTTTTATATTATATTAAATTATATCATTAAAGTTATAATAAAATTTTGAACGTAAAATTAAAAAACGTAAAACGAATGAACGTAAGTCGAGAATCACCTGTAAGTACATTTTTAAAACAAACCTCATTCTACATAAACAGAAAAAGCAGAAACTTTTTCTTTTCGTTAAAACTTTCCATCAAGTTAATTAACAGTAATTATTAACTACGTCATTCAAGATAATAATTAAGAATAAGAATGTAATACATCAGATACAAGAGAGCAAAGGAGACCGATACATATACTACCAGGCAACAGAAGGTCGTTCACAAAACCTAATAATATTCTTACGAGTCATATCTCTAAAAAAAATGCCAAAATTACGCAACTTTGCTTTACAATTTGTTTTATAAAATTTTTCAACTCATCAGTTTAGATATAATTTTAAAAAAATATAATTGTATATTTATTTCTGTAACTTATGTAAACTGTATAAAATAAATAATACAAAGTCTACACACAAAAGAAGTTTTTTTTTAATACTACGCGTTTCGAACACTTAGTGTTGGAGGTTCAGTGAACGTTCGACTGTTGTCGGTCCTCCACTCCTTCCATTGGATGTTTTTACCTGATGATGAACACAAAGTGTTCGAAACGAATAGTTTGAATTAAAAAAATTCTTTTGTATGGAGATTTTGTATTATATACTCGTAAATTACCCCAGTATCAGAAAATACCACACTATTACAGACCGCACAAATAATGAGTGTATAAATTTAATTATGACCTCCTTTAAATGATTACAATTTACAGTAATTGTTAATAATTAATGGGTATTCATAAAACATAATTAAATTATTAAATTAAATTTAACTATCGACAAATGTATTTCCTTTCTGGAGTAAATTATATTATTAAATTCTATTGTTATTATTAGTAAATTAATTTAACAATAATTCACTAATTTTATTGCTAAATATTAATTAAATATTGTTGCTTTTCTAACAATAAGCGTTTATAAAAAAACATATTTAAATTAATACATAATATATTCAAACTTTCAAGACATGAATAATTTTAAATAACTGAAGCGTTATGAGTGTCAATAACATACCTTTTCTCCTTCAGGTAATAGTAAATTAATAAAGATAATGTTTTGTAAGAACGATGCAGCCTGTAAGACTAAGTTGAGGTCAATAGCAACTCTGGCAGCTTTCAAACAAACTTCCGTTTCAATTACACCAGCATTTTGGAACTAAAACATAAGACATATACATTTTAATAAATCACGTACACATGGAATAAATACAAATATATATATATACTGGTTGACGGGTTGGTTACTTGCCGTTGCGTCTACAACGTGCTTTCTCTTTTCTCCTGAAGACAGATTACCAGAAAATTTGAGTCTGTAGTGTGTTTTCTTACTCTGTGTGTTACTCTTCTTGAATTTTGAACTCGTAAATATACATTCACATACATTTGCGTGAAATAATAATCAATGAACAAACCGCAATATGAAATGGAAAAACAAGACTAAAATCTTCCAACCGTAACAAAGGTCTTCGTCAGAGTCAAACCCAACTGTTGTGTTTTAAACTCTGACGAAGACCGCTTGTTACGATTTGAAAAATCTTAGTCTTGTTTTCCCATTTCATATTGTGGTTTGATCATTGATATATATGTATATATATATATATATATATATGCAGAAAAATCATAGTAAATAAACACGTGATCCAATCAATGAATTTTAAAGGAAAACAATAAAAAATAAATACTCTGAGGCTTTCCAATGTATATCATCAGAGAGCAAAAAAAAAAATGTTTTTTGTATTTTGGTGTGGGTCCAATTGGAACATTTATTTTATATATATATATTAACTTCACAGAAGGAATATACACAACTTCACAAAAACTCACTATCATATTTCCATAGCATCATCATCAGGTAATGATGATTCAAGCCACTCCAAAGACAAGGGAGGACTGAAGTCTGTCTCCTTCAAGAGGCACTCAATCAATATAGTCAACTTACCGAGGGAGGGGAGAAAAAAATTAATAGGAAAAACAAATAAATAAATAAAAGAACAAACTACTTAAATGAAATCAAATTACATACTTACTTTTCATTCATTTTGTTAGATTATTATTTTTTAATATTTACAATTTTTTTTTCTTTATTTATTTCTTTATCCTTCCTTGCCTACCCTCCATCCGTAAGATGGCTACACTGATTGTGTGTCTCTTGAATGAGATAGACTTCAGTCCTGGCTTGTCTTCGGAGAGGCTCATATCTAATCAAAGCGCAGTCCAAATATAGTATAGAGGTTTTTGTTAGCAGTCGTATACGTAATTCTTACTTTATAAAAATATCCTATTTCCTAAAACTTACTTCCTGAATCCACTAAAACAATAACATCAAAGTATTGATGAAAATACCTACCTTACTGCTATATTTGGATACCTGTTGATATCAGGAAGTAAATGATCTTCTTATTAGGTAAGAATCAAATTCCTTAAGTCAGCACCTCTATTGACAACGACAGGTGACCAAATATAGAAGCGATTTGTCAGTCTTTCTTTTTCTGTAATATCATTATTTATTTCTTTACCAGCAGACGTGACCGTCTTTGACGGGTATTTTACAAAAATTCAAAGATGACACGTGGTATTCCAAAATATTATTAGAATTATACAATGGTAGAAAATATCATTATTTTAGTTCATAACTGTCATTAAATCTGGAGTTTCTTTTACGTTTTGCAGCTTTAGTCACTAGGCTCAAATTTGACTTTATTCTAGGCATTCTTCTTCAAGTATGTGGGTAGGTAGGATTCACTTTTTTAAAGCGAGCAAATTATGATATACGCAAGCGAAATTAATATTAACTAACAATACCTACTCGCTACAGTATCAGGCGCTTAAAAATACCTCTAAATCTCTACAGCTTTTGTCTCTACATTGCATAGAACTGCATCACTTCAAGTTTTATCTTTACGTTTTATAAATCTGAGAAAAAAAATATTTATTTTAAAAATATACTGGTATTTTTAGGTACCTGATATTGTAGGAAGTAGGTATTGTTAGTTGATATACCTATCTAGCTAGTTAAATACAGCTTAAACGTCCATAACTTGGACTTTTCTACGTTGAATTTCCAAACCACTTAAATCATAGCCTTTAAGTTAGTCATACACAAATCTACTGTCAAAGTTTCAGCTTGCTATGACATATGGTGGCTGAGTTTGCTTGTGACAAACAAACAGAGAGACAGAAATTTTTCTAAGGATAGATTCGGTTTTTCTAAGGTATAAAACGTAAAGATAACTTCAAAAAAGTCAGTTCAAAGCAATGTATAGGGGTAGTAATGGAGTGATTAAGCGCCTCTAATAGCCTCTAACACTCAACTCCGACTTTCTGCCTTCACGAGGGTACCCTGTTAACCTGCTATATGCAGGGACAAATGAAAGAGGAGGAGAAGGTGATCAGGGGCTGGGCCTGACCACCATCGTTTCACATCCTTCCTAATCCCCAAATCCCCTCCTTTTATCCCAGCCCCGTATATTTCGTATTTGAATATATATATATAAAAGTATCATTACGTGGAATAAAAACAAAACTAAAGTTTATCAAGACTCGGTCAGTTCTTCAGGTTCAAATTAAACTCTCATTGCCAACGTTTCGGTTTTTATTTAAAATCTTTTTCATAGGCAGAAGTATAAATTTCTGAAACAGAAAAACTAACTATTACATTAAAAATTATTTTAGAAAGAAAAATATAGTCTGCGGATTAACAACTGTTGAAGGTTGTCGTGGTATTTGACTCTGGTTGAAGACCGCTTGTTGAGGTTGAAATATCTTAGTCTTTTTTTTTTCATTTCATATTGTTGTTTGGTAATTGATTGTTATTTCACGTATTTATGTGAAATCTTGTATATATATATATATATTTCACTTAATAAAATGAAATACGATCCAAACTGGAGACAATACAATGGGTTACTTGGCATTGCGTCTACAATGTGCTTGGTCTCCCTTTCTCTTTTCTCCTGAAGACGGATTACCCGAAAATTTTAGTCTGTAAGTGTGCTTCCTTACTCTTATTGCCGACTTTTCGGTTTTATTTTAAAACCTTTTTTCATAGGCAGAAGTAAGAAATTTTTTGACTAAGGAAATGAAATTTACATTATTTAAAGGAGCAACAATCTTAAACGGACAAACCCTTCGACTAGACTAATAAGATAAAATAGTCTAATAATATAATGTCTCATAAGATACAAACATCTAAACATAAGAAAGAAATCAACTCCTTTATAACGACCCATCAATTCTATAAAATCTGAATGTATTCCACACTGTCTTATTGATTAAATGGAAAAGTTAATAAGTTCTGATATTCCTCAAATAGAATATTGAATACATTTTGAATCCATGAACTGGATGTTCAAAAATACATTGTATTTTTTTTTACAAAAATTTCATTGTATTGTGATATATTTTATGTATAGATAAAGATTTTACACAAACACGTGAAATAACAATCAATGATCAAACCACAATATGAAATGGAAAACAAGACTAAGATCATTCAACCGTAACAAGCGGTCTTCGTTAGAGTTGGGTTTTTGACTCTGACGAAGACCGCTTGTTACAGTTGAAAGATCTTAGTCTTGTTTTCCCATTTCATATTGTGGTTTGATCATATATATGTGGTTATATATGTATATATATATATATATATATTGATAAAAGTATCGACCGTGGAATAGAAACAAAACTAAAATTTATCGGGACTCGGTCAGTTCTTCAGGTTCAAATTAAACTCTCATTGCCAACGTTTCGGTTTTTATTTAAAACCTTTTCCATAGGCAGAAGTATTAATTTTGAAACAGAAAAACTAAGTTTCACGTGTTCATTCAGACTTCAGTTGTTGTTAAAATCCACAGACTCATTTTCTTTGTAAAATAATTTGTAATGTAATACTTAGTTTTTCTGTTTCAAAATTTATACCTCTGCCTATGAAAAAGGTTTTAAATAAAAACCGAAACGCTGGCAATGAGAGTTTAATTTGAACCTGAAGAACTAACCGAGTCCCGATAAATTTTAGTTTTGTTTATATATATATATATATATAGATAGATAAATGTATAGACCGTGGAATAGAAACAAAACTACAGTTTTGTATATATATATATAATATATATATATTATATATCAGATGATGTAGGCTTTAATCTTTTCATAGTAACACTTCCTTTGCTTAAGGTCGAAATACTGAATGAGAGTTCTAGTGTCAAGAGAATTTTTGTTTCTGTTAATTTTCAAATGTATATACCACTAATGATTGATTAATACGGATATATATTTCATTGCAATGCAGAATATTGCATTAAATGCTCAAACAAGTGAATAATTCATAATTCTAAATGGATTCTATAATTTTAATTTTGTTTTACTCGGAAAACAAAGGGTTTCGAGTAGTGTTCTTCTTCAGGATTATTATTTTAGAGATAAAGGGTAAAAACTGCAATGAGAATCCAGTTTCGAAACTCTTTGTTTCGATTATGTGTAAAATACCACATAGTAACAGACAGCCCAGTTCGAAATCTAGTTATGTGTTCGAAACTCTTTGTTTGGATTATGTGTAAAATATCACATAGTAATAGATTGCTCAAGAAGAGAACAGAAAGTGACTCAGGCTTATTACAGTAGATATCTATAATAAATATCTGATATCATACATGCTCGAGGCTCAGGGCATTATGTCCTTTCTGATAGCCGAAGAGGACAATATACCAAAACATCTACATGAATAATATAGATGTATCTATTATATTCCAACAACTACCATTACAAGTGAACTTGGCAACCTCCTACCCCATCGTTATGAGACATACCTATCTTATAATAATAATAATTAAAAAAAAACAGTTATCAACTACCTTGCTGTAATGAACTATAGCCTCTCTGTAACTTTTACATATATCTTCTGCTTTAAGGACATTTGTTGGTGTCAGTAAAGGAAGCGACGTGGGTTCCAACACTTCTAAATTTTTGTTTCCTCCTCCTGTCCTGTATGAAAAAAATAATAAAAGTCATTCTTTATAAAAAAAAATTTCAACAACTTAAAAAATTTCTCAAAACAAATTAAAATAATTTAAAGGCAGATTCAATTCATTTGGGTTTTTAATTTATAAACTAAAATATATATATATATAATTAAATTCACTCATTGCTTGTATAAGAATAAATTAGATATTTTGTTGATAAAAATTAAACAATATTTGATATAATTTAGGAATAAGATCTCAGAATAGCACTGGTGAATATTTACCAAACTGTACTACGATATCCACAGTTATCAGGAGATGTGATCTGCTTAAGAGGAATTAACGAAGAATGTGGAAGTTTAGTCGAGAGGAATTATATAAAAACTGGTTATACAGAAATTTTACATCACACATACATGACTTTATAATAAAAGAAAGAAAAGGATATAGAAACAAAGTATATATATCATAAAAAAAAAACAATCTACAAAGGATAACAAACGTTTCAAAGTAAATCATATGTACACAGTAAATAGAAAAAACTTAACAGTCTCCAACTTCGGTCTAGCGGTTATCAGGAAAGAAGAGATAGGAATACAAAGCGCACTTGTGAAGCGACGGTTGGAGACGGAGACGGTCTTAACCGTGGAATCGCAAGTACCTTTTATTGGAGACTGTAAGTTTGTTTTCTATTTACTGTGTACCTATAGTTTATTTTGAAACACACACACACACACACACACACATATATATATATATATATATATATATATAATATATATAATTATGAAACAGATCGTTTGGACAAAATATCAAACGATAACTTCTCTCACTTACTTGTCAAAATTCCCATTGTATTTTCCTATTTGTAACTTTTTGCGCTTTGAAGAACTGACATAGTCTGATAAAATTGTATTTTATGTATATAGTTTCATTAATACAATGCTTCATTATTAAACCATTCTTTCGTGTTTTCTCTTAAGCATTTTGTTTGTTTTCAATCTGAGAAGCTATTAATAGAAAAAAGGAACTGTTTGCTAAGGAGAGAATAAATTACATTATGTGTATACTATTTTTTTTGGTAACTTAGTAAAATATGAAGAATTTCATGTTCTAAATATATAATTTTAATATGAAAAAAAATAGTAAAAGTTGAAAAATGGAACAAAAATCAAGGCAAAGATCTGTTTTAAAGTTTCGATAGTTTCTCTCAGACTGCAGTGGTGAGTAGTGATAAAGCAGGATTACCTATTCTTCATATTACCCTCCTGGAGAGAAGAATTCCGATGAACTGCTGATGATTTACACATCTTTGGATATCGAATGCAGACAGAAGCAGCACTAAGTCCTTCACAGGCACCTTCAATTATGTAATATTGTTTAAATACAAATACAAGAACGTGAAATCAAAAACAACGTCCAAACCACAATAAGAAATTCAGAAATGGTACTAAGACTTTCCAACAAAAACAATACATCATCATCAGAGTGGCACTTAAAACAGTCACATAATTGGAATTATGAAGGCTAATTGTTCTTGCTGAAAGATCTTAGTACAATTTTTGAATTATTTAAGCACAAGATCAACATTGACAAAGACTCAGTTATTTGTTGGACACCAAGATTTCGATATCTATAGTCATCAGGAAAAGGAATATTCATGGCTTGGGAGCCAAAATGTTGGCCTTCCTGATGATTAACCCGGCAAGACCAGTAACTGGTCTTCATCAGACTGAAGGTTGAAACTCTGACGAAGACCAGTTGTTTTGGTGGAAAGATCTTGGTATATTTCTCAATTTCTTACTGTTTTTTTTTTTTTTTTTTTTTTGTTGGCAGATATAAGCAATTTCCGAAACAAATATTAGTGATTTGTTTATTAATTAAATAAATGAGCATTAGAAGTGAAAATGAATTTGCCTAACTAAATGTTGTTCTAATTAATCTCTTTAGTGAAATTTATAATAATCTTGAAGGCTAAAGTTTAACTCACTTGCTAGCCACAGCCAGTCGTTGACAGAACGCAGGGTGTCAATGGCAGCATGATAGTGAGTCAGGGCATCTCCATGTAAACCAGCTTGTAAGCACAGGTCACCCAAGTGTTTTGTCATCCTACCCACACTTCTCTTCTTGTTGCTTCTAGACTCCATATCCAAACCAATAAAATCTTTCCGTTCAAAGGGAGCAAACAAAAGAGGTACTCGATCCAGCTTCAACAATATGATTTATTAAAAAAATCAAAAATCAATTAGCTTATAATTATAAAATAATTCAATAATTACTTTTTCCCTGCATCTATCTTGCCTTTTTGATTCTAAAACCCAAAATAATGAGCTTAAAAATTCACTGATATCAGTCTCAAAGGATGATATTTCATCATTTTCAGTGCCATACATCAATATACTTTTTAATTGAGTTGGAGATGGTTGTTCAATTTCACTTTCATTGTTTCCTTTTAAAATTATACAGCGAGAATCATACAATGTATTAGAATAATTTAATTTAACTGACTCATGAAACTGACATAATTCGTTTACTTCTGATGTTGAGTCAGCTTTCCCTAAAAAAAAAAAAAAAAAATATTTGATATAACGGTTCAGTAATATCAAAAATTATCATTATTTATTTAAAAGTGCAATCTACCACAAGAAATTAAACCAAGAAGCCGCCTATGGGTTTGAAAGTCTCCCCATTCATTGTTTCCAGCAGGATAATCTTTAATGTAACGTGCATTTATTTCCCTTGTGATGCCATCCCTATCAATTTTTATTGAACTAACTTTACTAACTCTTTCAAAAAGTTTCAAAAAACTTTTTTGTGATAAGTTTTCACCTGAAATATGAATAACAAGAGAGAATAAAGTATAACAAATTAACACATTGACGTACTAATTATATTTTAATTCAATTTATCATAGTAGCAGCTACCTAGATGCTTGACAAGAATAAGAACAGAAGCATGATGAAAAGAGGTTTGTTCATAATCTGGGTGAGACATATTGGGATCCTGAACAGGGCTTGACAAAATTACGCTCACAGAAGATCTCATTTGAAAAAACTATGTACCATGAAATACTAAAACGGATCATAAGATCGAAATAAAATGAATATATTACAGAAACTGAATATGATTGTAGGTACGTCCAAATATTAATAATTTACATAGTTCAAAACAGAAATTGACAGTTGAGGTTGCACAAAGGTTTTAATCAGAATATCCAACAAATTGTCTTTAAAAACATTATTATATTAAAAAAAGTTGTTGTACGTAGTTCTTCCAAAAAGTTTTTTAAGGTGAAAAAAATTGTTTTGTTAAACTTCTAAATGTATTTTATAAAACATAGAAGTATATAATTTAGGAAGCAATGGCTGCGTACAAGACATGTGCAGAATAGTGATGCAGATAAGTAGTCATCGCCATTGTACTCCTGCGAACCATTGAGTTTTATTTCATTGATCAATGTTTTGGGGTGTGTAGGGTGTATGAGTAACTTTTGTAATTTTTTAAGACTTAGTCCTGCCTTAATTTAAGCTGTCAGTGTCAAATTAGTTCTGGTGATGTATTTAAGGTTATATATAGTTATATTTAGTCTCGTAATAACTTTGGGCATTAAGGATTCTTACGCAGAAGACGTGAGTAACCTTACATACTTATGGTTCATACCTTTGTTTATTTAGGTACAATATGTTTAATCCAACTTACAGCCTAACTGATAATATATGTGTTGATCTTCCTTTATGTTGGGTTTAGAGACAAAGTGTAACAGGGACATGAGTCACACCTGTGGTTGAAGTTTCGTATAAAAAGTTAAAAATCAGATTAAATGTTGACAACTTGATTTCTAATTAATTGTTATTTGACAAATAACTATTATTTTGTAAAATTTATTTCTAATTTTTTTTGCATTTACCAGTTATAAAATTAAACAGTTATTATGTGACAGTTTCCGTGTTTGAGTCTTATGAATTATGATTATTATTTGTATGATGGGTATGATGTTTTAAAATTGGAATATCATTTGTGAACTTGAATTTCATTGAGTGTTTCCTATTGGAATGCATTCCGTGTTGCGGTAGAACAGTTTCCATGTACGGAAGCAAAGATTGACGTATTGCGGACAGGCATTATTATAGCCTTTGTCTTTAAAGTCTTGGTTTTTTTTTAAAGTAATTCTTTTTTTGTATGTTTTCGTATTATTTCAGTTAATAAGTTATTTATGATAAACTTTTTTGCTGTCTAAGTTCAAATAAATCGGGAAATTGAAAATGGAAAGCCCGGTTTACATCACTTCCTTTAAAATAATATTTGTAATTTTTAAAGGATATTTAGTGTTTAAATAAGATTATTAAATGGGAAATATTAGCCCATTATTTATATCATTGAGAAATTTGCAAAATACGAGGGAAGGGCTCTAATTTTTAAAAAGCACGTACTGTAGTCAATTACTGGAAGCGCAATTACTTTGAACTGCAAATGTTTACTTAATTTTAGAATTAAAAAAAATGTTGCGATTCTGTGTGAATGATATCTTAATTCTGAGTACAATAAAATCGTACCATTTGTTCTTTGTTTATTGTAAAGTTTGAAAAACTAATTCGTGTATAGTAGATAATTTTTTCCAAAAATGTATCTATAGTTCATTATGTCCTTTTTATTTTTTTTTTCAAAGCCACGAAAACGTATTATTCATTCTTGATTTCAAAAGTATATTATGCATTATTAATTTCTTATAATATTTTAGTCTAAAAAGGCATCAAATAGGGGATGGCCATCATCTTCCTCATCGTCATCAAAAGGTGATTTATACATCGATGATGATGATCTGGAAGGATCAGGTGGCAATCCCGAGATGAAATATGATCTCGAAGAGGCTAGTGGTGGATCTGGATTCGGACCAGACGATGAAGATGGAGACGTTCCTGGTGAGTCAAACATATTCTACTACATAGTTATTGAGATGGGAACAACTATGTTCCCATAGTTGTGGGAATTTCGTAAATTTTATTCCCTTTATAATTATCTCTTTTAATATGGAAATGTATTTTTTTTGTAAAGTTAAACTATACAAAAAAGACTGTTAGTCTTTTTTCTGTAAGCTTTATTTATACGGAACTTTTTACTTGTGTTCACTAAATAATTTTATTGAAACAAAACCTTTAAGCTCTTTTTTCCATTTTTAAGCTCTTTCTTCCATTTTCAAGAAAATATATAATATATTAGTATAGGTTGGCAGCAAATCTTCTTGGAGGCATATTTTGTTGAAATGTACCGCAGCTTCGGTATTAACGACTTTCAAACTAAGCTGTTCCAGTCTCCTGACAGTCTTACGAATATAAGGTGGTAATTTGTTGAAATGTACCGCAGCTTCGGTATTAATAATTACCACCTTATATTCGTAAAAAGTCAGGAGACTGGAACAGCTTAGTTTGAAAGTCGTTAATGCCGAAGCTGCGGTACATTTCAACTATATATATATATATATCAATGATCAAACCACAATATGAAATGGGAAAACAAGACTAAGATCTTTCAACCGTAACAAGTGGTCCTCGTGAGAGTCAAAAACCCAACCCAACTGACTTGACTGACGAGGACCGCTTGTTACGGTTGAAAGTTCTTAGTCTTGTTTTCCCATTTCATATTGTGGTTTGATCATTGATTATTTCACGTGTTTATGCGAAATCTTTATATGTATATATATATATCTGATTGGATATTTGATGACCAAATGAATCAGTTGTTTTGGTGCGGAGTAGGATGTCCCTGAAGTTCTATTCTTCTCCGGCTCTAATTAGATACGTACGTAGTATATCTCGTCTGTGGAGTTACTTCAATCAACTTGACGAATATTTGGATGGCTCACACTCCCTCAGGAAAACAAAGTGTTGCCATGTGACATCAGCTTCTCTGCGTGGAGAGATGTCATAGAACTTGAAGGACAGACATCCTACTCCACACCAAAACAACTAATTCATTTGCTCATCAAATAGCCAATCAGATATCAGATCCAGACAGTCTATGTAGGTTCAATATGTAATATATATAGGATTATATTTGCGTGCTTACAATTAAAAAGGTACTTCTAATTCTTGAATTAACATCAAATAATAATGAACCATTGCATAGATTAAATCAGCAGAAAGAAAGTTATACTTCAATTTAATTAAACATAAATGTTATAATGGATTAAGTTAATCTCATGGTTATAATAAGTTTGTTGAGAAGCCTTCAACTTTATGCTTTGTTTTTAACTTTCCCTGTTGTTTTTTTGCTTCTTAGTAACTATGTTGTTTGTTGTCGTGTATACCAAATAATTAAACGTAGAAAAACTGTAGGAGAGAATCTAGGACAGGGGTGGGCAAACTTTTTGCGAGTGCGTGCCAAAACCGGCAAAAAATTCTTCCTCGTGCAAAATTTTTTTTTGAAAAATTCACCTGACCCGTAGAAAACACAGTATAGGATGACGCAAAATATATTTATTCATCTTCAAAACAACATCCAAACAGCAACAAATGGTTGCAACTTTCAAAAGAAAACATCAAATACGACATATCTTGAGATTTCAAGCTAAGTATATGTGTCAACGCCACTTTGTCTCTGTGTCACAGCTTATTTTAAGTGTAATCTGTCCTGCCGAACAGTTTCCGTTTATCATAGTATATATATATATATATATATACGTTTCACGATGAAACACAAACACAGAACTAAGGAACAAACACACTTACTGTCTCTAATTTTCGATTGAACCGTCATCAGGAGAGTTGGGATAGGGACACCAAGCGCACTTGTGAAGCGACGGTTGGGTCTCCAACCGTCGAATTAAAGTTTATCAGAACTCGGTCAGTTCTTCAGGTTCAAATTAAACTCTCATTGTCAACGTTTCGGTTTTTATTTAAAACCTTTTTCACAAGCAGACGTTTATGCCTATGAAATTATTACTTCTGCCTATGAAAAAAGTTATAAATAAAAATCGAAACTGGTAATGAGAGTTTACTTTGACCCTGGAGAACTGACCTAGTCCTTATAAACTTTAAATTTGTATTGTTTTATATATATATATATATATATATATATAAATATATATGCATTAAACAACCATAATAAACAAATATATATTAGATACAATGCTCTTGTATATTAGATAGAGCATTATATCTAATATATATTTGTTTATTGTGGTTGTTTAATTCATATATTATATCAAGAGTTATTGTTGATTATTAATTTTATATATATATATATATTTTCACGTGCTTATTACGAAATCTTTTATTTATATATAAACTACAGTCACAGAAAGAATATAACAGAAGAGAGATCATACAAATTCACTATAATATGCATATGGTAGTAATCGGTTCACTTTCGTCTTCTTACTGTACTAGTTTCTTTTGTTAAAAGGAATAGGCCTTCTTTCTAGTTAAAGTTTTTTCGTTGAAAGTTTGGAAAAATTGAGTGATTCTAGAGGATACTTTTCATTCGTGTTCTTTTTGTTTTTAAATATATATATATTAGAATACGTTGGCAGCAGGTCTTCTCTCAAACATGTGTTTTTAAAATTTGCAGCAGCTTCTGCACTCACTAACTTTACGCTGGTGGCCTCGATCCTTCGGGCGATTTTTCTTTCTTCTGGCTGCAGTTGCCATAGCATCTGTCCTAGAGACATCGTCAATATTATACGAGCTTTCGACCATAGAAACGTTGGTCATCTTCAGGTAGAGCATGCCTTGTAGTTAAGAGCTTAAATGCCAATCAGGTAGACTAATTGCGCTCTGATTGGTTCGAATTAGTCAACCTGATTGGCATTTAAGCTCTTAACTACAAGGCATGCTCTACCTAAAGATGACCAACGTTTCTATGGTCGAAAGCTCGTATAATATTGACGATGTCTCTAGGACAGATGCTATGGCAACTGCAGCCAGAAGAAAGAAAAATCGCCCGAAGGATCGAGGCCACCAGCGTAAAGTTAGTGAGTGCAGAAGCTGCTGCAAATTTTAACAACATATATATATATATATATGATCAAACCACAATAAGAAATGGGAAAACAAGACTAAGATCTTTCAACCGCAACAAGCGGTCTTCGTCAGAGTCAAAAAACCAACTACCAACATTTCTTATTGTGGTTTGATCATTGATTGTTATTTCACGTGTTTATGTGAAAGCTTTATATATATATATATATATATATATATACTTTGTACATATGAATATCTACATAGTATACATATATGTTTGTATGTGTCATTGTGCTCTTTTAAAATTGAGAAAGTTGATACCGACCGTTAAAAAAAAATAAACTGAAGAGATAAAACGCTATAAATAAACATACTTAGATTCTATTTTCGGCACAGCCGTAAGCAGAATGAAAAATAGAGGTACTTGTAAGCAGACTAGTGAATGACGTTTTATCTCCGACGGTGCAGACAGACGGAGCAAAGAAACAAATAAGCGGAATAGAATAGGGAAGAAAGCAAAGCAGGTTACAGTTTGATTTTGTTTCTTTTTTATCCACATTTTTTCTAAAAACTTTCGTATTTGGTATCTTGTCTTGCTTCGCTGGCATGCTGACTTTCCTTTAATTTTTCCTCTTGATAATTGTTATACCGAAAATTAGAGACGTCAAGTGAACTTATCCATTGCTTATGTCACTCAAGTTTAATTTTTAGGAATATGTAATTTATAGTCCAGCTGTTGTTGACTGTACTAAATTCTTGAAAAAAATAAATACTGTGATTTGTGTATTTTAATGCTTCAGTATTATTTAATGTTACGGAGCGGAATATCGTCAACCTGTTATTACTACCGTCTTTTTCCGAAAATAAGACACTGTCTTACTTTATTTTTAGGTCAAAATCCGTGCTAGGGCTTATTCTCGGGGGGAGTGCTTCAAGTACAAGTAGATTTACATATTTTTGTTTAATATTTATTTTTATACAGAAATTTAAATTTATTCTATTACAGTAATGTCATCTTCTGGAACATCGTCATAAATTATCAAAATTTTTGAATTCCGTTTTGATTTTCCTCCAAATCTATTTCCTGTAGAATCATTGTTCTGAATCTCTCATGTCTTGCAGTATAGCTGTGGTTAAATTAATACTTCTTGTCTAAGTAGCCTCCTTTAAACGAATACTAGAGGTAAACAAGGAATTTCTTGGAGTATTTTAATCCAAAGAATTCTCTGAATTACCTACTACTAAAAATTTCACATAAACACGTGAAATAACAATCAATGATCAAACTACAATAAGAAATGGGAAAACAAGACTAAGATATTGTAACGGTTGAAAGATCTTAGTCTTGTTTTCCCATTTTCTTATTGTGGTTTGATCATTGATATATATATCTATTATACCCATTAAAAAGAAGAAAGCACACAGATAGACACAGGAATAACTCACTTCTATATTTCGACCATCGTCGTCATCAGGAGGCGAAGAGTCCCACAGGAAGGCAGAGCGGCGACTCATATATATCCAAAAGTGATTGGAGATCACTTTTATCGCCTTCCGTGAAAACTTTTTTTTTTACCTAATTTATGGTCTTCTGTTTTTATAATCATTTGTTTTTAAAATGTTTTTACATTTCATGCATTCTGCTTAAATTTAATCTATAAATATCATATATAAATGAAGTTTTTAAAAAAACTTCCCCCCCTCCCGCGCATATAGCCTCTAAGGGAGGTCAGAGATAATTCTGTAGTACTCCTTTGAAGAAGTTGGTATGTAATTTAGTTTCTTTTACATATGATTTTGAAGGGGCGGTGCACCCCCTCCCCTCTAAATAACTTCCTTTGATGAACATTTAAATATTCAGACCTTCTTCATTATCTCCTACATTTTTCTTACAAAATGTAGCGATTGTCTGTGTTATTTAAATTTAAAGAAAATGAAGTTTTTTTTTATCTTCTCTATCTTGTTAAAGCGCCATATAAAGATTCTTGTTTTTATCTGTTTACCTACTTGTTCCGAGA
This sequence comes from Hermatobates lingyangjiaoensis, assembly GCA_026182355.1. Taxonomy (NCBI): domain Eukaryota; kingdom Metazoa; phylum Arthropoda; class Insecta; order Hemiptera; family Hermatobatidae; genus Hermatobates; species Hermatobates lingyangjiaoensis. The sequence goes on from JAPFBL010000301.1 coordinate 355,105, forward strand.
TTTATCATTTCTGTTGTTCTTCAGAAATTGTCATTATATAATTCAGTGTTTGTACTTATTGTTGATTTAAATCTAAACCGCATATCTTGAATTAGTTTAGAATTTAACTATCCACTGAATAAATAAATATAATTCAGTCTAATAAATAAAAAGTTGTTTGTGAATTTATTGTTACTTTACACTTGACTTTGTGAAAGAATAATTTCTAACAATTAATATTAATTAAGTTAAATTAATAATAGTTACATTAGTTGATTAACATTTACTTAAGTAATATATTATTATAATTTATAATTAATTTCACCAACTGAATAGAATCATATCAGATGTTAAGGTAACACAAATTAATATAAAATGGTGGGTATATATACATATATATTAAGGCCAGGCTTGTTTAATGGTTAACGTACTCATCTCTGGGGTGGTAGTGCAGGGTTCGATCTCCACCTGGCCCTCGACTTATTTACGCGGGAGGTGAATAAATCTGAGTACGTCGTCCCTCAGAGAGGACGTTAAGCCACCGGTCCCGAACCTGAATGATGTCAGCTATTCGTCCCTACTCGAAATCCATTTGATTTAGGCAAAATTTAGGACTCCCAGTGTAGAATCACCGATCAAACAAAAATGTGTCAGCCGGTAAATGGCTGACGTTATCACCCGCTAGGAGATCGGTTTAAACTGCAAAAAAAACTGCAGAGCTAATTACTAACCACAGAAAATTGGTTGTGTACACCTTTGAAAGGAGTGATGTTGCCTACCCACGAAGGAACATGGTGTACATTGAATGTGCACAGTCTGCTGAACACTTTGTGAACCAAACTTATAGAAGAGCAATTACAATTTAAATAGAAATATTTTCTTTGAATTCATTTGTTACATCAGGAAAATGAAAAACACTCCAGATGACAAGTCCCTTCTAACTTTAGGGTAATTCTCTCTAGCAACGGACTGTTGTCGGCTTTCAACTTCATCAGTTTAGATATAAACTGCTTTCTGTGTGATGCTGGGTTGTGGAAGTTCGCTTCCTTGAGTTTCAACTTGGGCGTATCCCAGAAGATGTATTGTACCCATCTTAGGCTAGGATGCGGTGAAATACAGGATGGTCGCTAGAAAAGTGGAAAATTTTTTAAATAGTCAGCAAAATTTATTTTTATAAAGGCTGAAAATTTGAAATTCAGATGATATCGTGAATATAATGCGTGCTTACTGCTTTCTATTTTGGTCCCTTTTTGATGAGTTTTAAGTTTTATTTTGATACCCACATCGTGGAAGGAAATAGAAAACAGCTTTCAGACTTTCAAAGACAATGATTATTCTTTTCAAAAATGAAAATCCGACTTGGGGGGGCTGACAAAATCTCTAGTTGTGTCATCAATTTTTTTTTCTATGATTAGATTACATAATTTTAATAATGTTACTACTTTGAGGTGGTTAGATGCCTTCTTCATTTGCCTTTGGAAGTCTGAAAACTGTTTCCTGTTTCCTTCCATGATGTGGGTGTTAAAATAAAATCTAAAAGGGATCAAAATAGAAATGAGTAAACAAGTATTTTATTTATGATCTCATCTGGCCTTAAATTTTCCATGTAAAAAAAAAGACATCAACCTGGTTTGTCGTAATGTGTGTGGTATGACCGAAATATGCTTCATTATACCAAAACAGGTGTTATGTGCATTGAATCCACAAAGACATGGTTTCAATACTAGGATTTTTTATTGTTTTCATATATTTAACAAACTATAGTTGATATTAAATTAAATAAAAAAAATAATACTTTTAATTGAATGATTGGATATATAACTATGACTATTATTTATGAACTATCTAATGGAGGCCATCTGAATTGATTGTTCAGCAACTGTTGACTAGAAATAGTATGGGGGACTTGATGTCGTAAATCATTCATGAAAAGAGATAACGTTAGCGTTCTCATCAAAGGAACTCATTCAGTAAACTGTTGTCTCTTTCTATCTTCAGTCCGTTTAATATTCTCTTGCCTTGCTTTTCTGTACTGACCTCGCTCAATCAGTCATCCTTGCTTATTTACAAAGTTTGCAATTTAATGCCACTGTAATATCACGCTATTCCCTTTCATTTAATTTTTTTTTGTTTGCATTACTAGCTGACCAGAGCCAAACTTCGCCAACTGTCAGAAAACCTTGTGTTACCTTTAGCGAAGCTTAATTTGATATTTAATTATTAACATAATAGCTAACCCAACAGACGCTGTACTGCCTTACCTTTAAATATTCAATTCGAACAGGAAATAAAATCTAAGTTGAAAAATCTGGAGTGGCCTAAACTCAACTTTACTATAAGTAAACATAATTTTATCAAATTTGTTGAAAACCAACCTATGTTATGTTTGATTAGCCAAACACTTGTTTGACAACCCAACTTTTGCATGCATTTCACATGTACGCATTGTGTGCGTACATTTTATGTACATTCCTGTACATAAAATAGATTTCACAAATAGGTCTCTATTTGTGTGATGAGGGATCTCAAAAATGAAAACGTTGTTATAATTACGAGATTTAATATTGATGTTATTGTCGGCCCTGATATGGAATAGCAAAATTGGCATCGATATTCTATTTTCTTAAAGGACACTTGTATTTGAGAAAAATTAGGTTTTTGCGACTTTATTGAAACATATCCACTAGGTTTCGATTAAATTTGCAGTAGTTCATTTTTTTTCCATTGCAGTAGTTCGTATTTAATATCCATAGGGATGCCATCCGAATAGAAATTATTAAGAAATTTTTTAAATTATTTAAAATTTGATTATTCAAAAATTAGTTTAACTAGAATTGGGATAAACTGACTTCAAAAGAGTTCGACATTAAATAAAAGTTATTAAAATATAGATAATTAATGTGGTGTTTGACATCATTAATGCAACCTCTATCTATTGAATATGATTCATATAAAATATGTTTACTTCTGCGGTTATCATTTGTGATGATAAGACTTGAAATTCACAAATGACTCACACATTTATATCAAAATGTAATTAAATAAATTCAGAGTATTTTTTTTATATTTAAATTATTTTCATTTTCCCTCAATATAAAGTAATAGAAGTATTATATTCGGTGATGGACAGAAGTTGCTATATAAAAGTGCAGTCTTACCTCGACTTACGAATTTAATTCGCTCCGGAACCGACTTCTTATATAAAAATAGTCCTATTTTGAGGCTAATTTTCCTATAAAAATACATTATAATTCGATTAATCCGTTCCACAGCCCACAAACCTACGATAAATACTTCATAAATATGGATATAAATAACAATTATATATATATATATATATTTGTATAAGTTGGCAGCAGATCTTCATCCAAGCATACATTGTTGAAAAGCAGAGCAGATTCTGCACTCACGACTTTTTTAAATAGCTGTTCTTTTTTCCTAATTACACTTCTATGTTACAGAGGCAATGCAAATAGCAGATTTCCCAGCGACATACAGTAAATTTTAGTAGTTATTTGATTATGTTTTTTGTCTGAAAATTTCGCTGGGAAATCTGCGATTTACATTGCCTCTGCAACATAGAAGTGTAATTAGGAAAAATGAACAGCTACTTAAAAAAGTATTGAATGCAGAATCTGCTCTGCTTTTCAACAATATATATATATATATATAAGAATCAATGATCAAACCACAATAAGAAATGGGAAAACAAGACTAAGATCTTTCAACCGCTTGTTACGGTTGAAAGATCTTAGTCTTGTTTTCCCATTTCTTATTGTGGTTTGATCATTGATTGTTATTTCACTTATTTCACGTGTTTTTGTGAAATCTTTATATATATATATATATATATATAAATGATCAAACCACAATAAGAAAATGGGAAAACAAGACTTAAGATCTTTCAACAGTAACAAGCGGTCTTCGTCAGAGTCAAAAACCCAACTGTTTTTTGGGTTTTTGACTCTGACGAAGACCGCTTGTTACTGTTGAAAGATTTTTTAGTCTTGTTTTCCCATTTTCTTATTGTTGTTTGATCATTGATTGTTATTTCACGTGTTTATGTGAAATCTTTTTATATATGTATATAGAAATCAGTTAAATTAGACAGATTTAAAACAAACAAATACAAAATAAATTATAGAACACCGCCTTACCTTACCCAAGACTGCTGCTAAAGGTGGTGGGATACAGAGGGTGTAGAGGTAGTGGATACGATAAGCAATTTAACCTAGATATTCTACAATAGAGAAATAACGACAAAAGTAACAGTTTCTTAAAAAAAAAGTTTGTCGATAATATATATTATTATTATTATAAGTTCAAAATCTAAGAAGAGTAACACGCAGAGTAAAGAAACATACAAACTCAAATTTTTAGCTAAACCGGCTAAAGGAAAAAAGGGAGAAGACGTTTGTAAGTGTGTTGCTTTACTCCGTGCCTTACTCTTCTCTTCGATTTTGAACTCGTATTGTGTTCAGTTTGGATCGTCTTTCCGATTTCATAGTGAATTATTATTATTATTTATTCATATATGAGAAGTAGTGGAGGGCTACTGTAGTATAATTAAGAGAATTGGTTAATATTGAATCATATATGAGAAGTAGTGGAGGGCTACTGTAGTATAATTAAGAGAATTGGTTAATATTGAATCATATATGAGAAGTAGTGGAGGGCTACTGTAGTATAATTAAGAGAATTGGTTAATATTGAATCATATATGAGAAGTAGTGGAGGGCTACTGTAGTATAATTAAGAGAATTGGTTAATATTGAATCATATATGAGAAGTAGTGGAGGGCTACTGTAGTATAATTAAGAGAATTGGTTAATATTGAATCATATATGAGAAGTAGTGGAGGGCTACTGTAGTATAATTAAGAGAATTGGTTAAATTAAAGTTGTTTGACGTTTCGGGAATTTTTTTCTTTTTTTTTTTTCTTAACTAATAAACCCAACAGGTTGAACCACTGCTAAATTGTTGAATAAATATAATTTATTCCAAGCTGTTAAGACATTCCAAGATTGGATATCTCAATGGTCCAATACAAATTTATTATAAAGTAAATGTAAATCTTGTGTTGTTCCTCCCTTCTCAGATTCTTTTAGTTTTTTTAAATATTTTAAAATATTACAATTTTAAAAATATTAAAACAACCTCTTTTGTTTAATATACATATCAACAAACGCAAGTATTCCGTAAAAGTTCCTTTTTAAGAATTTCTGAAGTTTTTAAAATTTTTGACTCTGATGCAACTTCTTTTGTTTAATATATGTTTCAACACAAGCAAGAATTGAGTAAAACTTCCTTTCTAAGAATTTCTGAACCGTTTTTTAAACCTTTGACTCTAATGGATAATTTCTGCTCGGGACCACATCCTATGAATATAAACAGACCACATTTTTTCACATAAAATAACTTCTAAATGCTAAAAATCAAATGAAACTGGCCTACTTTATAATTTAGTCATTTTTGAGATAATTTAAAGAAAATGCTACTACATGATAAACTGAACATGTCTCCATTATTTGTTTGTTAAGAACAGAACTGATCAGTTTCATTTTTAAAATTTTTCGTTTTTCTAAAAAATTACTTGTTTAGAAAAATACTTATAAGTCGGATTTATGAATATTAATATATTTGTATCATTAAAGTTAAATGCTGGTAATATATTGTAGTGAAATAATCAACAATTGAATAATACATTTCAATCAATATTCCTAATGGTTGTGCTCATTTTGATTAAGTGTTCAGATTTTTACCGTATCATATTTAACAGGGGTAGCTAACACGTTGACCTTCATCGGAGGTCAATCGCGAAACATGTGTTTTTATTAGTTTAATCTCTAAAATCTTGGCGAATTTAATGCATGTGCGATCGAAATGAAAATCGTTTTGTTTATAATTTTATTGTAAAAATTTTTCCAATCATTTGTTAAAATACAATTTGAAATCAGGATCAATTTGAAAAAAATAAAAACAATTATTTATTGGTGCTTGAGCAAATGTATTGTAATTTTGTTTCTGAAATTTGATGGTATGGAAAAAATGTTATTAGCTACACATTTGGTATCTCCGAGTTTATATCTTTTACTTTTAACCGTGATAAGGTTTTTCTGTTGATACAGATGGATATGGGTTAAAGCGCATTTGGCCGTGTTTACGTTTATTGTTTATCAACATGACGTGTAAAATCTGTGAAATACTAATGTATTTAGCTGTGTTTTGAGTCATTTTTTTTTTAGAGCTCGGTTTTCCCGATTGCGCAAAAGATGCTCTTGTTACTGGTTTTTTTTTTCTTTGAGCAAAATTACCGTTACTTGTGGTTAGTCATTTCTGTATAATAGAATATCTACTTTAAATTTTAACTGGATCAGAATGTTGTGAATCCACCATATTAGAAAATATAAACAATAAAATATAGATAAAAAGTAATCCACGAACTTATTAAGGAATAATTTTAAACAAAACTGTTAATAAGCATAAGATTTTTAATTACGTCAATCAAATGAAGTGTAAACGAATGAAACGTCAAAACAAAAATTAATATTATACCTCATGATAAGAATACTATCATCTTATCACTGACAGTTGATTATCAAAATGTAAGCAAATAGGGAACACCTGTTTTGTTTTACGTCACAGAGAAAATTTTTGAATAGATGTGTGATCTGTGTTTTTATATTTTCTCTAAAGTTACTGAAAGGTTCTCTTTAACTCTTTACTACATTAGGCACCCATATATTTTTTTTTGAGCTTTCATTAATTTTTCTTTAGTATTGTATTTATTATCATTTATTAATTTTCATACAATTTTATTATTTTTACATTCAAAATTTGTTTTCTTATTTTTACTTTACTCTTTTAAATGATATGACCACGTGCAAATAAAGTTGTTTGTAACGCTTAATATTTATATATGATTTGCATTTTAAATATTTATTTGGAATATTTAATTAATAAATGTTTGAAAATAAAAACTTTAAGTATCCTCTATTCATCTTCAGTATAAGTAAGGTCATTATCAAGCAAATGTTTATTCAAGCAATCATTCCATTTATTTTATAGACGTCATTCAGATCATGAGTTTAAAGCTAATCCCTTTTATGTGCTATAAAATTATTTCTCACTTGCAGACAAAATAATGATAATATATAAAAACTGCAACCTGGTGGTTTCATAACATTAAAATTGTGATTATTAATCTACGATAAGTTTTCTCCTGATTACTATAAATCCTACGTAGGGTGGACAATATATATATAAATATTGATAAAAGTATCGATAGTGGAATAGAAACAAAACTATAGTTTATCGGGACTCGGTCAGTTCTTCAGGTTCAAATTAAATTCTCATTGCCAACGTTTCGGTCTTTATTTAAAACGAAACGGTCTATGAAAAAGGTTTTAAATAAAGACCGAAACGTTGGCAATGAGAATTTAATTTGAACCTGAAGAACTGACCTAGTCCCGATAAACTATAGTTTTGTATATATATATATACTTAAAATTACGGTCTTATAATATATATATTTTACCGCCATTACGGTCGAAATATTGAAAATTGAGTCTTTGTTATGTTTCTGTCTATGTGTCACAGTTATTTTATGTGTAATCTGTGTAATGAGTCCTGCCGGACCGTTTTTCGATTCTCATGGGGTTAATATATATATATATATATATATGTTGAATGCCAGATTAGACATTGTAAAAGACGAGCCAATCCCTGTTACGTATTGCTTTGGGCACTTCTTATTGGTTGTGGGTGTTTATTCGTTGAACACGTTTCTCCTTAGCACACTCCGTCTGCTCAGCCGCCTCAGCCTTCACTCCGGGAGAGGGCTCGCAGTCCCTACTTAATTTTCCAATAGAGTTGGATGAAGGTCTTGGCGTCCTGGCTTGGAAGTGTACCTCGTCGAACTCGGTGTTTACTATGGGCTTAGTGGATTTCATTAGATACTGGTTGTTGGTGCTTTCTGTAAATTCTATTGATGTGGGTGTATGTAGACCTTTTCCCCGTCGGTTTCTTAACACGCTTGGCCGCATCCGCCGTCCTTCCTGGAGAGGGCTCGCAGTCCCTACTTTAATTTCACAGAGGGCAGGAATGGCATAGGCGTCCTCACGCAGAAGAGTTCCTCGTAAGAATCTGGTCCGGGCTATGGGCATTATGATTTGAAGTTGAAGTTGAGTGTGTGTGGCGTTTGTCATTAGACCCCTTTACTGCAGTGTTTTCTTGAAGAATGCGTGGCGCCTTCCTCGTGTCGTTGCGACCGGTTTCGACCGTTCCTCGGTCATTCTCAAGCTGGTGGGTGTAGTTCCTGGCTGGATTGTGCGTTATTATATGTTGAATGCCAGATTAGACATTGTAAAAGACGAGCCAATCCCTGTTACGTATTGCTTTGGGCACTTCTTATTGGTTGTGGGTGTTTATTCGTTGAACACGTTTCTCCTTAGCACACTCCGTCTGCTCAGCCGCCTCAGCCTTCACTCCGGGAGAGGGCTCGCAGTCCCTACTTAATTTTCCAATAGAGTTGGATGAAGGTCTTGGCGTCCTGGCTTGGAAGTGTACCTCGTCGAACTCGGTGTTTACTATGGGCTTAGTGGATTTCATTAGATACTGGTTGTTGGTGCTTTCTGTAAATTCTATTGATGTGGGTGTATGTAGACCTTTTCCCCGTCGGTTTCTTAACACGCTTGGCCGCATCCGCCGTCCTTCCTGGAGAGGGCTCGCAGTCCCTACTTTAATTTCACAGAGGGCAGGAATGGCATAGGCGTCCTCACGCAGAAGAGTTCCTCGTAAGAATCTGGTCCGGGCTATGGGCATTATGATTTGAAGTTGAAGTTGAGTGTGTGTGGCGTTTGTCATTAGACCCCTTTACTGCAGTGTTTTCTTGAAGAATGCGTGGCGCCTTCCTCGTGTCGTTGCGACCGGTTTCGACCGTTCCTCGGTCATTTCAAGCTGGTGGGTGTAGTTCCTGGCTGGATTGTGCGTTATTATATGTTGAATGCCAGATTAGACATTGTAAAAGACGAGCCAATCCCTGTTACGTATTGCTTTGGGCACTTCTTATTGGTTGTGGGTGTTTATTCGTTGAACACGTTTCTCCTTAGCACACTCCGTCTGCTCACCGCCTCAGCCTTCACTCCGGGAGAGGGCTCGCAGTCCCTACTTAATTTTCCAATAGAGTTGGATGAAGGTCTTGGCGTCCTGGCTTGGAAGTGTACCTCGTCGAACTCGGTGTTTACTATGGGCTTAGTGGATTTCATTAGATACTGGTTGTTGGTGCTTTCTGTAAATTCTATTGATGTGGGTGTATGTAGACCTTTTCCCCGTCGGTTTCTTAACACGCTTGGCCGCATCCGCCGTCCTTCCTGGAGAGGGCTCGCAGTCCCTACTTTAATTTCACAGAGGGCAGGAATGGCATAGGCGTCCTCACGCAGAAGAGTTCCTCGTAAGAATCTGGTCCGGGCTATGGGCATTATGATTTGAAGTTGAAGTTGAGTGTGTGTGGCGTTTGTCATTAGACCCCTTTACTGCAGTGTTTCTTGAAGAATGCGTGGCGCCTTCCTCGTGTCGTTGCGACCGGTTTCGACCGTTCCTCGGTCATTCTCAAGCTGGTGGGTGTAGTTCCTGGCTGGATTGTGCGTTATTATATGTTGAATGCCAGATTAGACATTGTAAAAGACGAGCCAATCCCTGTTACGTATTGCTTTGGGCACTTCTTATTGGTTGTGGGTGTTTATTCGTTGAACACGTTTCTCCTTAGCACACTCCGTCTGCTCAGCCGCCTCAGCCTTCACTCCGGGAGAGGGCTCGCAGTCCCTACTTAATTTTCCAATAGAGTTGGATGAAGGTCTTGGCGTCCTGGCTTGGAAGTGTAACCTCGTCGAACTCGGTGTTTACTATGGGCTTAGTGATTTCATTAGATACTGGTTGTTGGTGCTTTCTGTAAATTCTATTGATGTGGGGTATGTAGACCTTTTCCCGTCGGTTTCTAACACGCTTGGCCATCCGCCGTCCTTCCTGGAGAGGGCTCGCAGTCCCTACTTTAATTTCACAGAGGGCAGGAATGGCATAGGCGTCCTCACGCAGAAGAGTTCCTCGTAAGAACTGTCCGGGCTATGGGCATTATGATTTGAAGTTGAAGTGAGTGTTGTGGCGTTTGTCATTAGACCCCTTTACTGCAGTGTTTCTTGAAGAATGCGTGGCGCCTTCCTCGGTCGTTGCGACCGGTTTCGACCGTTCCTCGGTCATTGTCAAGCTGGTGGGTGTAGTTCCTGGCTGGATTGTGCGTTATTATATGTTGAATGCCAGATTAGACATTGTAAAAGACGAGCCAATCCCTGTTACGATTGCTTTGGCACTTCTTATTGGTTGTGGGTGTTTATTCGTTGAACACTTTCTCCTTAGCACACTCGTCTGCTCGGCCGCCTCAGCCCTCACTCCGGGAGAGGGCTCGCAGTCCCTACTTTAATTTTCCAATCATTGGAAATTAAGTAGGGACTGGCGAAGCCCTCTCGGAGTGAAGGGCTAGGCGGCTGAGAACGGAGTGGCTAAGGAGAAACGTGTTCAACGTCACCCCCCTAAGAAGTGCCCAAACAATACGAACAGGGATTGGCTCGTCCTTTTACAATTCTAATCTGGGCATTCAAATTAATAAGAAATGCCGGAATAACCCACCAGCTTGAGAATGCCGGGCGGTCCCGGTCGCCGACCGGGAACGCCCGCATTTTCAAGCCTGGTGGGTTAATCCGCCACAAATAATTCAATTAAATTAAGCCCAAGCCCACCGTTCTTACGGGAACCTTTGGTGGGACGTTGCCTTCCTCCCTTGGAAATTGTAGGGCTCACCCCTCCGGAAGGCGGCATCCCAACTGTTAAGAAACCGACGGGGAAAAGGTCTACATACACCCACATCAATAGAATTTACAGAAAGCACCAACAACCAGTATCTAATGAAATCCACTAAGCCCATAGTAAACACCGAGTTCGACGAGGTACACTTCCAAGCCAGGACGCCAAGACCTTCATCCAACTCTATTGGAAAATTAAGTAGGGACTGCGAGCCCTCTCCCGGAGTGAAGGCTGAGCGGCTGAGCAGACGGAGTGTGCTAAGGAGAAACGTGTTCAACGAATAAACACCCACAACCAATAAGAAGTGCCCAAAGCAATACGTAACAGGGATTGGCTCGTCTTTTACAATAATATATATATAATATATATATATATATAAAACGAGTTCGAGATTAAACAAAGAGCAACACACAAAGTAGGGAAACACACTTACAGACTCAAATTTTCGGGTAATCCGTCTTCAGGAGAAAAGAGAATGGGAGACCAAGCACGTTGTAGCGCAACGTGCTTGGTCTCCCATTCTCTTTTCTCCTGAAGACGGATTACCCGAAAATTTGAGTCTGTAAGTGTGTTTCCCTACTTTGTGTGTTGCTCTTTGTTAATCTCGAACTCGTATTGTGTCCAGTTTAGATTGTATTTCGTTTTATCAGTCGTTATATAATATATATATATATATATATATATAAATATATATATTATATATATAATGATCAAAATACAATATGAAATGGGAAAAAAACTAAGATCTTTCAACTGTAACAATCAGTCTTCGCCAGAGTCAAAACCAACTTGAAGACCGCTTGTTACAGTTGAAAGATCTTAGTCTTTTTTTTTTCATTTCATATTGTGGTTTGTGATCATTGATTGTTATTTCACGTGTTTATATGAAACCTTATATATATATATAATATATATATATATATATACTGTATAAAAAAATTTTCTTTATCAAGGTTTAAAGAACTTTCACTAGCGTCAAAGAGTAAAATACCACTAAGCTAACGTTTCTAGGTTAGCGTGTAGACATCTTGTAGGCTTGGTAGTTTTCTGTCACAAAAAAAAAAATTACATGACTAATTCAAAGGTCATGTAAAGTCTTTTTGTAATAGAAAAACCAAGCCCTAAATAAGTCTACAAATATAGACGAAACGTTGGCTTAGTGGTGTTTTATTGTTTCTTGTTAGACAAAATCTCGATAAATCTTTATTATATTTTAATAATAAATATGTTCAATAGTGTTGAATTTGAATTTATGTGGTCGAGATAAGAAAATGTTGAATTATATTTGTATATATAAATATTTCTATATATTTGCTACATATAAATATATATATTATAAGCATTTTATATATATAATACACCATCTATATTATAAAATATATATCCCCATATTTTCCTGTCTCGGCTACATATATTCTACACTATTCTCCTTTACCGAAGTTTGGTCCAGCGTTAAACAGTAAAACACCTTTAAGCCAATGTTTCGCCCATATTTGTAGACGAAATATGCGTTATAATTTTTTTTTTTTGCAATAAAAAAAATACCGATCACAGTTTATTTTAAGTGTAATCTGTACTGCTGGTCCGTTTTTCGTTTATCATGGTGTATATATAGGTATATTAATGATCAAAACACAATATGAAATGACAAAAAAACTAAGATCTTTCAACTGCAACTTGCGGTCTTTGCCAGAGACAAAACCAGCTTGACGAAGACCGCTTGTTACGGTTGAAATATCTTAGACTTTTTTTTCCCCCATTTCATATGGGAAAATATGACAGCTAACAATGTCTACAAATATAGGCGAAACGTTAGCTTAAAGGTGCTTTACTGTTTAACGCTGGACTAAACCTCGATAGAGAAAAAAATATTATAAAATGTATAAAATTTACATATCTATGTATGTAGTATAGTATCTAAAATCAGGAAGTAAGGCAGTACATCATTGTTATGGGTTTTTTTTTCGAATAGTTATCGCTGTAATTCTAGTAGAAGCCTCAATGAGTTGACAGAATGTTTTTATATAATTCTTTTGTGTATCTTTAGCTCTGCATCAGTAATCATTTGAGTTATTCACTACTGATAAATGGAATCTCATTCCCCCCCCCCCCCCCCCCCCCCCCCCTAGTATCTTTCATTGTTGTTTACCACAGTTTTATCACACCGCTATGGTCTTAATCACTTTATATACTCTTCATAAACATTATATTATCAGCTTCAATAATATTACTAATAGATTTTATTTTACTGTTAGTATTGTATTAATAAAAAAAAACCATTGTTTTAAAGCAGGGGTTCTTAATCGAGGGTATGAACCCAAATGCTAGAGGTATGGGACGCAATGTCTAGTAAACAGCATTTTTTTAGTCATCTCTCGTTATTGTCTTCTATTTTGTACTTATAATTGTTCACAGGTTATTTTTCACTTGTACATTTATGTTCTCTTTCTTCTTTTGTTTAAAAAAAAATGGACTCTAACTGTAAGTTTGCTTTCACTAGAAATGTATAAAAAAAATTATCAATACTTATAATTTTTTAATGTTTTATTCCTCACAATCCATATCTAAAGTTCAGGATATTCAAGGTATTGACATATTTGGAAGGAATACAGGCAAATAATAGGATTAGTAGTAATTATTTTAACAGTCAAGTGAAGGAGGTATGGCACCATATTGGACAGTCCATTGGGGTCTGAAATCATCAGAAGGTTAAGAACCCGTGTTTCAAAGCGAGATTGTATCATGGGAAAATTCTTTTATCTTATTTATATCAAGTCGAGCAATATTTTTTCTCTTTTTTCTGATTATTCAAAAAAAAGAATCACATTCTTTCTTTAGTACCATCGTTATGTGAATACAAAATGTTACGAATTTCAAGAATTTAAGAATATTGCAAAGAGAAAGGCTCCTAGTACTCTTTTCGGAATCAGACCTCCTAGTACTGTTTGGAATCAGACTCCAAATCGTAGTGCTGTTTGGAATTTCACTACTAATCCTAGTACTTTTTCGAATCAAACTAACTCCTAGTATTTTTGGGAATTTGACTCGAAACCTAGTACTCTTCAGAATCAAACTCTGACTCCTAGTATTCTTCAGAATCCGACTCGACTCCTATTACACTTCAGAATCAAACTGTGACTCCTAGTATTTTTTTGGAATCCGACGCGAACCCTAGTATTCTTCAGAATCAAACTCTGACTCCTAGTATTTTTTGGAATCCGACGCGAACCCTAGTATTCTTCAGAATCAAACTCTGACTCCTAGTATTTTTTGGAATCCGACTCGACCCCTAGTATTCTTCAGAATCAAACTCTGACTCCTAGTATTTTTTTGGAATCCGACTCGACTCCTAGTATTCTTCAGAATCAAACTCTGACTCCTAGTATTTTTTGGAATATGACTCGACCCCTAGTATTCTTCAGAATCAAACTCTGACTCCTAGTATTTGTTGGAATCCGACACGACCCCTAGTATTCTTCATAATCAAACTCTGACTCCTAGTATTTTTTGGAATCCGACTCGACTCCTAGTATTCTTCAGAATCAAACTCTGACTCCTAGTATTTGTTGGAATCCGACGCGAACCCTAGTATTCTTCAGAATCAAACTCTGACTCCTAGTATTTTTCGGAATCCGACTCGACCCCTAGTATTCTTCAGAATCAAAGTCTGACCCCTAGTATTTGTTGGAATCCGACACGACCCCTAGTATTCTTCATAATCAAACTCCGGTTCCTACTATTTTCAGAATCAGACTTCGGTTCTCGCTAAAATTTCCCACTTCATAACATTGAACTTAAATTATTTAAACGATTATAAACTTAACACAATGACTTCTAACAATACCCTTACTTATTACTTAATGGCTAGTTATTGACTTGCTACTAGTGCATTTCCTATTGTTTAATACCTTTTTATTTTAATAATCAGTGATAAGGCATGCTTGGAATGTATTGAGTATTCTATTAGTTACAGTCTAGTCGAGTTATTCAATTACTGACCTTGATTCATTCTTATACATATGAATTCAACTTTTAATTAATCGTTTTAGCTATAATGTTTTAACTTTACTTTTATTAATAGTAGATATATAAATAAAAAAAAAACGTTTTTCATCAAATTATTATTTTAAAACTATGTTGAATGCATTCAATATTACACTCAGATCTTTTCTGAGAACAGAAACATGTACTATAACGCCCACTTGGTTAACATCATTTTGAAAAAAATTACCTAAACTTATCCCCCCCCCATAATGCTCTATTTCAGGTATAATTTTATTTTGATCCGTCAAGCCGTATGGTTTGTATCGTCCTCACAAGCGTGATTTGAATTTTCACCGCACATTTTATTAAAAAAAAAAAATGTTTGCAGTTGTTTTAAAAATCTTCAAAGCTTCAAAGATAATGGCAAAATTTCAATACTCTAGAGTTAGTAGTTTAGGAGAAAAAAATATCTAAAAACACATGTCGGCAAAAAAAAAAGTGAATTTCCTTTCATCATGCATAATTGCTCACAAACTATACAGCATATCTACACGATGCTAAATATTAATTTGATCCATCAAATATTGTGGACTGTAGTGTCTACACAAAACTTTTGGATACACACACACACAGACATCGAACAAACGTCATAAAATGACTTTGGGGACCTCAAAACATGTCAATCCTTTTTTTTCATGAAATCAAATTTTTTCATTATCACTATAATTTAATTATAGTTATTTATTTCAAGTTTATATATTACTCTGTTTATTTAATTTTTATAAATTTCAAAATAAGTCATCAAAATGAAATAGTTTCAAGTATTTTATGTTTGAAGTAGCAGTAATTCGTCTTGTGACTCATCCTTCGCTATATCTCTGTTTGTATTGAAAAGTTTGTTTAGAAAGATATTTCTTGATCTAACGCTTTGACTCATTTGACTTGTCTGTATTTCCTTTCATAAACTAAATTTATTAAATATTTAATCGTATCTGAGATTCCTCAATCTTAAAATCAAATATTATCATTTTGAAAAACGATTCTTAATCGATGTTTTGGTATTTACTTATCATTGATTTTTTTTTTTTAAACTTGTTACTAATTATTTATACTTCTACATTCCTTTGCGTTTCAATATTTGTTTATCTTACCAAAAAAATAAATAAAAGCTTGTATTTTTCTATATTTTTTTGTTTGAGTCTTTATTTGATTTTAATATCTTATATTTTATAGAGTGCATATTTCATTAAAGATAATCTATCATAGTAATACTTCTTATCTTATTGATATCATAATGTTGTTCAGTTGATACTGATTTTAGAAAAAAAAAGGCAGTAAAATGTTAAATTTTATCTGAATTAATTAAACAGATTTCTGTAGAAATCAAAGGAGTTCTCCTTTGGTAAATAAGAAGCTAGCAACGCCGGGGGGGGGGGGGGGGGGGGGGGCTGATTTACTTTCTCTCTCTCTCTCCTAGCTCCTCTTCCTCTCCTCTCCCTCTCTCGTCGTTGATAATCCATTCAAAACTGCAGAACGTCCTGAAAATATTTATTTACATGAAATTACAATCAAGAATTAAATCTGTCATTATTCCCAGATTTACACATTTTATTACACTACTTGTATACATATATAGCCGTTATCAAAGGAAACCAAAGATTTTTCAAAATAAAAACGTATAATTCGAATCATGAAAAAAAATTGTTAAATTAAATTAACTGGCCATGTAAATAAATAATGATGTAAATAATGTATAATATAATAAATTTTCAGCCCCATTAAAAAAAAATAGTTTTAAAAAATTAAAAATAAATTTATTTTTAATTTGTAAATATTACATTTGAAAACCTCTTTAAAAACATTATTACACATATAAAACATGAAAACAATTACGACTTTAAAAACTCATTTTTGTACAAAATTTCAGATTTTTTAGCAGTTTTTGATTATTTTATTTTTACTTTACTATAAGTAAAGTATAGTGATCGTGAAAAAATTCGATCTCGAGATTTTGACGGAATTACATGTTTTGAGGTCCCAGAAGTCGTTTTATGAAGTTTTTACGATGATGTCTGTGTGTGTGTGGGTGGGTGGGTGGGTGGGTGCGTGTGTTAGCATTGCTTGTTACCACGCTACGGTCCAGAATCTTTGATGGATCAAGTTGATATTTTACACAAAAATGGGCCCCATTTAGACGAAGATCCCTATTGTTTGGGAAGAATTATGCATGATGGGAAAGTCACTTTTTTTGCCAAAAACCGTTTTTTTTAAAACATTTATTTCTCCTAAACTACTAACCCTAGAGTTTTGAGATTTTGACATTATCTTTGAGGTTACAAATGGAACAAACGAAAAATATATTCAAAATTTTATATCAACAGGAAATATTTTTTTTTCAATAAAATGTAAAAATTTTGACCTATAAATCAATCTCAAACCTTGTGAGAGCGATACAAGCCATACTGTTTGACGGACAAGAATGAAACTATGCCTATAAATAGAACATTATATGGACAATGAGTTGAGATATTTTTTTCTAAAATTACATTCGCTAAAGGGGCGTTAGAGTACGATTTGTGTTTTCAGAAAATGTTTTTTTGACGCTAAACGGCTCGTTAAAAAATTATGAAAATTTGACCAAAAATGGAACAAAACATTAGCAATTCACAAAAAAAAATTCATGAAGTTTCAATTACAGGAAAGAGCAATAACGATATAAAAACTCTTTGTTTATCCTAGACTAAGAGATCACCTGCTATACTTGTCGAATTTTTTGTATTTTTTTACATTGTTTACATTGACTTAGAAATTTTTTGAGCGAATCCACTGAGATAAAATTGATGTTTCTAATGGAAAAATGAAAATATATTATTGACTTATAAGAGATGTAAGAGGAATAATATTGTGCAGGTGAATGATAACACTCATTAAAAAAAAAATCGTATATATGTTATTTGACAAAGGGGAAGGAAAATGATCTTATTAAATACTAAGAAGCCATAAAATTCCCAGTATAATAATTCTGTTAAAAACCAAAAATGTAAAAGATAATTCAAAATATAAATCTTTCGTTTAGAGATTAATAACTGTAATTATCGTACATCTTTAATTAACAAATCACCTTAAAACAACATTTTCTTCGCTGTTTAAGATGTTTTTCAGAGAAAAAAAGAGTATTTTACTGTTTTAAATTTGAAAATTTTACATTAATATTCATTGTAGAAGGATGTTAAGTAAACGATGTAAGAAATCTACTGGATATTTGAACAATAGCCATGTTCTCTTGTAGGATAATATTTCGTTTCAAGAAATGTTCACATTGGTTTTTCAAAAATGATATTACTGCTGTAGTTATACTAATGAAATTATTTGCAAATAATAAATTATTTGTGATGTACAAAAATAAGCTTATAAATTGATATGTCCTTCAATCACTATCTGTACTACCTCACGAATGCAATGCTAATAATTATATCCCATTTAGATATTTATGTTATGCTTAAATAATACGTTATGTTTTATATACTCAAGAAATTTGACATTGAGTTACTTATAGTAAAGTAGAGTGTAGGCCACTCCAGATTTTTTTTTTAATTTTCAGCCCCATTAAAAAAAATAGTTTTAAAAAATTAAAAATAAATTTATTTTTAATTTGTAAATATTACATTTGAAAACCTCTTTACAAACATTATTACACATATAAAACATGAAAACAATTACGACTTTAAAAACTCATTTTTGTACAAATTTTCAGATTTTTTACCAGTTTTTGATTATTTTATTTTTTTTTATCTTTACTTCCCTTCCGAATAATAAGGCATATGGTTGCCCCCCCCCCCTCCTCCTTGCAAGGACACTGGTTATGTTTTTCTGATTGTTTAATTTATTTCTGTGTCATTTATAATTTTCACAGTGTTAATTATTGTTCTTCATAGCTATTATTTCATGATCAAACCACAATAAGAAAATGGGAAAACAAGACTAAGATCTTTCAGCCGTAACAAGCTTCGTCAGAGTCAAAAACCCAACTGAAACTTGACGAAGACCGCTTGTTACGGTTGAAAGATCTTAGTCTTGTTTTTCCCATTTTCTTATTGTGGTTTGATCATTGATTGTTATTTCACGTGTTTATGTGAAATCTTTTTAGCTATTATTTCATGTTGGTTGAGATTATAGCCACATTTTTTCCTTAAGGGATCCAATTTCTGAAGAAGTGTATACAGATTGAACTTACCTAATTTGGCACCACTGGACCTTAGACTTGGCGTACCATGGAAAAGTCCGAACTATAGATGGTCCCCCAAACACCCTCTCTCTCTCTCTCTCTCTCTCTATATATATATATATATATATATTATATATATATATATGTATATGTATTTACCCTGCTTTAAGCTGTACAAGTGTATCTGTGATATTGTTTTGATATATGATAGTTGTATTAAATGAAATTAAAGGTGTTGCTTTCTTGAACACAATTACTACCTATTAATACTTTTCTTCTCCTCTGATTTGGTCAGGGTTAATTATTTGAAAGCACCTTTTTGCCAAACTTTTTGCCCTGAGGATGTCTTAAAATAAAGACGAAACGTTAACAAAAAAGATGATTTCAAATAATTAACCCTGACCGAATTCCGAGAAGAAGAAAAATATTTATTAAATGGAAATATACGTACAGAAGTGTTTTAGGAAAACACTTTGAAAGAATACTCATGGATTTATTTTTACAGCTAGACAAATAGATAAATTGTAAATAAAATAATGTAGAATGCATCGTGACCAGTAAGTGCTACAGAATTATATGACATCACGAAATAGTTACAGTATTGCATCTGTACCTGTGTGACAACGTTGTTCCGAACATAGGTTTTCAGGGGAAAACGTGGGTTTTCAATGAGGGGTGAATTGTGACCACAGTAAGTTTAGAGCGAGGAATACTATTATAAGTTTTGAGTTCTCAATTATAAACTAAAAAATACTACTTTGATTGAATTAATATTTTATATATCCATCAATAATTGTAATTAGCATTTAATTCATAAAATTCTATTATAATCATAATCTTGGAAAGAAGAAGGGGTGGGGGGAATGGCATTGTGGGAAATGACTCCAGGGATGAGTGGGCCAAGGAAGGCTGAGAAAACCCCTGACCTAGAAGGAAGGAAAGTACAAAGCAAGAGAGGAAAGGCAAAAACAAACATTAAGAATGCACAACACGAAATGTATAAAAATTACAGATGTCAGAAATTTATGAAATTCAAAACAATTTTGAAGTAAAGAAAGTAACAGTAAATAGAAAATGAAACAATAAAATATATGTACGGTAAACTTACACAACTATCACAGCTTGGGAACCCAAGACAGGTACATTCAGGTACTGTAACTCCATGTTACATTAGAGACAAAAATATTGTCGGATGGAAGAATAAGGAGGTTCAACCTGTATTTATATCAATGGTGTCTCACACTATATTTTTTATCTATTGAATTTTTTTTGTGTATCTTGTAATATTTTTTTAATTCGTTTTGAAAGATGAAACTCTACTCTATTTGGTATGAGCAATATGAGATTCACGTTGCTCATTTCGTAGCAAAACAACCACCATAGCTATAATGATAATATAGTTTGAAATGTTGTTCTGTTTCAGAAGTAACAGTACAAAAAGGAAGCGGTGGAACCAAAGTTGGATCCATTGATCCTGGACATTCCTCTCACGACGACCACGATGATCGTCAAGACATCAGGCAAAGAACGGGCATTGTAAGTGGTGGCATTTTGTTTAAATTAATTGTTTAGATTATGATAGTTCTTCTTAGTTATATTCTATGTGAAGAAACCTGTAGTATAAAAGAAACCATCAGACTCTTCGTTGTAGCAACTTTAAGTAGTACGGTTTCTAAAAACCTATTTGTAATCAATTGTGTACCTCTGTATTATATGTCAGATCATCATTGTTCAAGAAAAAAAGAGAAGGCAATTTTCGCAAAAAAAAAAAGTAAGGAAGCTTTGGTGTCACAGGTAACCTCATGTTGAATACATGCTTCCGTAAAATGAATAGGAATAATTTATTTGTTTTTATCAATATTACTTTTATAATATACATTTTTTTAAACTTGATATTATATTTGGAACATATTTCATTGAAAATTTAAGTGTTTTCATTGAAACCTAAATAGTATTTTTTTTTTAAAAAAAAACTTCGAAAACGTTTTAAAATGGTTAGGTTTTTCATGGTAAGTACCATGTCCAATGGTATTTTTTGGTGTCCAAAGGGACTCAAATAAAAGCTACTATGTACAATAAACAAATGTTTATTATTAGGGTAACGATAATAATAATAATATATATATTATTAGGGAAAGTTACAAAAAAAAAACTAGCTCATTAAATTACTCTTGTTGATAATTTCAGTGGTGAAATGAGAAATAGTGAAAAAAATAGTTTATTCTGTCTTATGAATCGGATGCTGCATCATATATATGTATATAGGATATGAAGTTTAAAGCACTATGAAAAAGGAAAACATACGAATATAAATAATGTATCGATTGTGTGATAAAATAGAAGTAAATATTAATCGGGTTTCTGTCAGTACTGTAGGTTTAAATCAAACTCTCAAATGCCAACGTTTCGGTTTTTACTTAAAACTTTTTTCATAGCGAGAAGTAAGAAATTTGAATAGGGTAAACTCTATATATATAATGTTGATAAAAGTATCGAACGTGAAGTAGAAACAGAATAAAAGTTTATCAGGATTCGGTCAGTTCTTCAGGTTCAAATTAAACTCTTTTCTCTTTCTTCTCTTTCTATTTCTCTTTCCAACGTTTGGGTTTTTTTTGAAAACTTTTTTCATAGGCAGAAGTACAAAATTTTTGGAAGAGAAAAACTTACTATTACTATTAGAGATTATTTTACAGAGGAAACAGTTTGTAGATTTCAGAAACTCTTTTCTCTGTAAAATAATCTCTAATGCAATAGCTAGTTTTTCTCTTTCCAAAAATTTTGTACTTCTGCCTATGAAAAAGTTTTTCAATAAAAACCGCAAAACGTTAGCAAAGAGAGTTTAATTTGAACCTGAAGAATTAACCAAGTCGTCCTGATAAACTTTTATTTTGTATAGATATATATACTATAAATACTATTATTATATGTATATAATGAGTGTATAAATACATATACATGTATATGTAATTATTTAATTACAAATTTAAAAAAAAAATCAGTATATCTTTCAAACATTTAGTCATCTCAGAGTAGGTTTTAGAATGGTATCTAAAAGCTTTATTGATGCATGTAATTATTCTATCTTCAAAGTAGTATCAGTCATAAATAGGAATCGGTTAACGCTGGAAAAATCAAGTTTTTTTTTTAAATGACGAGACCTTTCGTTAGTTTGTTTACAATTTTTCTGATGAAGCCTAACTTTTTTTAAAAAAATGTTTTATGTCTCGAATTAGTATAAAGTTTTACCCGCCAGATCGAGAGATGTTAACTTTCCGACCGGTTGATAAGAACCCGTTTGTGATCATAAGTTGGAAATCAGTTGTATAACAAATTTCAGGTACTATCGTTCCAAAACTTTTTTGATTGGAATTTTGTGTAAATTAAGAAACCAAATTAAGTTTAAAATATTAAAATTAATAATATAATTTTTTTGAGTTAATATTCGAATATTGGCTATTCTTTTGTGCTATGCATAGGTAATGTGGCTCGCTTATTACTAAAAATGGGTTGGCCGTATAATAAATGGACCACACTTTTCGCCCCTAGAGAGTAGCACCAAACGGTGGAAGCCTCATAAGTATGGGCGTTGGAAAAACAATGTATTGTGTTGTGTTGAATTTAACTAGATGTGCTAAATCAATATCTGAAAGAGATGTTTTCTATAATAATGCTATAAATGTTCCAGTCTAAGACACATTCTACAAATTACAATTACGATGGAGGAGAGACAATTACAAATGACAATACTAACGTAAACAAGAAGAATGAGCACGAAGATGACAATAACAGGCACAGCAATGAAGTGCATATCATGAACGCTAAACATGAAGAGCGGGCCACCTCCTTCTTTGCTCAGCCCGGTATACTTGCAGGTAAGTTCAATTCGTGCTTTTTTTTCTTCTTTTTAGGAATGTTTTTAAAATTATTTAAACAAAAAATTAAAAAAGATAAAAAGTAGTAGAAGATTCTTTTTTAAATGGTATTAAACATGGTAAGTGTTGTTGATAACAGAAACTTTTGTCTAAATTACAATGGTTTAAATGAAAACATAATGTTAATGTAAATATTTTACTTCATTATTATAAACTGTTTTGGTATTATTGTGAGTACCCTGCTTCTTCAGCAACTCTATTGAAACATAAGAAGAAAATTGAAAAAATTCCTTTAGAAGAGAATTCATGCAAAATAAAAGACGGCACGTTTCGAACACTTTGTGTGTTCTTCAGGTTATGCGATTCGAGATACATTAACACCATCCCTCTCTGTCAGCAAAACCTATTGGAACCTGATGAAAAACACGAACGTTCGAAACGTGTTATTGTTTTTAACATGAAATTTATTTGTGTGGATACTAATTTCTTTAATTACAATTGAGTGAACTATGAAGTTAATAGTCATAATTAACGACTAATTAATGAAGTATTTAAACCTATATTCCAGTTTAACTGATTTTATAGTTTATAGTCGTTAATAAATCACATTTTAATTTGCTTAAAATAAATTTATTTAAAAATCTAAATTAAATTTGTATTTTGTTTTTATTTTAGTAAAAATTTAAAAAGTAACGATTTAACAAGTTAATTCTATCGCAGTGATATTTTTGCAGCTATAATATCTGAATATGCTCCATACTTTGATGTTACTGATTTGGTGTATATAAAAATAGTTTTAATTTTCATGGTAGTTTCATGGTCTTCGAGAGTATTGAAAAGATATAACTATGTCGTCTGATATTAATCGTAATTATCAAACGATTTAAAGAAAAGAACATGTAGAAACATACAGCAATCACTTCAATATTTTGACCTATTCGTTATCAGGAGAAGAAGAAGATTAGTTGCTGTTTGCCAGCCCAACATTTCTCCTTCCATTGATGACGACGAAGTCGAAATATTGAAGTGAGTTGTGTATTGTATTCTTTTCTTCAAATCGTTTGATATTTTGTTCTATCAGACCGTTTCATTTTTTGAATTAATCTGATCATTTTTATAATTAAAAAAGTTAGAACTGTAAAATCATAATTACCATAGCATTCACTTATTAAATATACTTTTTTGTTACCTTTTAAATTTTTAATTGAAATAAAGCAAAATTAAAGTTTAATTTAAATTTTTTGAATGAATTTGTTTTAAACATAATTAATATGTGATTTATACTAGATATATGTGATAATATTTAGATATTTTATTCTCAAAAACTGGTAAATTAATGATTTGATTTCTACTTGAAATCTATGTAAACTTAATGTGTAAATAATAATGTGTAGACTTTCAACTGGAACAGTTCTCATGTGGTACATATGGGCCCTTAGAATAAATTGAAACATGATTTCCTAGGGGTCCATGCCAAATTTATATTCTTATGTCAATGTACCATAAGAAATAATATTTCAATAATGTAATATTGTATACTGATAGTTAAAATATTGAATCATTAGCAATAAAACATCAGTTAGAAGGTAAGGTGCTCATCATTTTGTCATTATGTTCCAATATTTTAAGTTTTTTTTATTTTTTTTGATGCTTTATCCAAATTTTTTGTCTAATATTAATAAATTTTGTCTGTATTTTTGAATATTGTGTTTTTTTTATTGATGTTACTGGGTATAATGGAAACAATGGAATTATTTCATTGTTAGATTTATTTACCTGCATCTTTTTTTTTTTTTTTTTTTTTTTGAAAATGTACTTGTGCGTAATTAGATTTTTTTAGTCATAGAAGAGACTCCACAAGCAAATGAACGTTGAGAAGTGCTGAACTAAGCAGTTTCAACTATGGTTTGACTGAGTATTTGTTATTGGAACTTATTTTTTTTTTTTTTGTACTTTTACTGATATGGAGGTCGTCTTGATTGGTCTGGCGTTGATACCCAAGTAATACTTTGTTATCTTTGTTTAGCCGTCATAGGAGGTGCTGTGGTTGGTCTTTTATGCGCCATCCTAGTTGTGATGTTCATCGTCTACAGGATGAGAAAGAAAGATGAAGGCTCCTATGCTCTTGATGAGCCTAAAAGATCACCAAATTCAAACAACCCATACATGAAGACAAGTAATAGAGAATTTTACGCTTGAGACACAAGAACACTCTCTCCTCAAATCTGGATATCCCCCTGCCATCACGAAACTCACAAAATGCCCTAGGCACTTTTTTCAACTATATTATCATACCTCTTTCTTTTCATTCCATTCTTCATTTTTTTTTTTTAAAAAAAAAATAAAAAATGAAATATGCGGGATTTTGAAACAAGATTTTTTTGTTAGAATGAAAGTGAATTCGGGAGAGTAGTGTTGTGCTTACCTAGGCAGGATTTCTTAATAAATATACTGCTAATTTCTTTACTAATCCCTTCCAAAAAAAAAAAAAAAAAAAAAAAAAAAAGGAAAAAGAAAAAACTATCCTTTTTTTATTCAGGTTCAGTTTTGGTAGTTGGTTACCACTTATTTACAGGTTTCTTTGAGCCTGAATACCTCTGAAAACTGATATATATATATCTTATACTGTTTTATTATTCTTATGAATTCCAGTAAAATATTCAAGAGTAGTAGCATTATTATATCAGTTTTGTTTTTGTTTTTCTTACGTACTTCAACTGATTTTCAACACTCAAAGAAAATCTATATTCCTTTAAAAGTTTAATTCTCTCAGGTATTTGATTTTCTATATTGTAATAATATCTAACTCTTTATTTTGGCAAGTTGCTACTTTTTTGAATATTTCAGTCGTTGGTACCTATAGTTTCATGTTGCATGACCCCCCCCCCCCCCCCCCCCCCCTGTTGGTCACTGTTTCATAGAATAGAATCCTCCCTTTCTCAATTTTTTTTTTTTTTTTCTATCTTTTTGACACCATTTCGCCTGTATATACCAATTCATTTAGTCTAGTTATTTTCTTGCTTTATTTAATTGAAATCAAAGACTCCTAACTTTGTAAATAAGCTGTTTACTTATTAAGTATTGTTACTGTTATTTTGTTATTGCCATATTTTATTATTACTACTTTTTTTTCCTGAAAGTTTAATATAACATGCCAAATTTTATTTTAAATGGAATAAATCATTTTCCTTATGCTAGTTTGCTGTACTGATGGGCTTCTTATTATTCATAATGCGACTCGTGTAAGCATTTATGTATCTAGTAATATTTTATATATATATAATATATATTAACTAACATATTAATCCCTCCTATATTACGTTTAATTTTAATTCGGATAATGTATTTTATAAAGGTAATTTTTTTGCCTGTATTGTAGAAGTTTCAACGTGTTCACTATTTTGTAATAACAATCTTTTTAGAAAATTATTTATTTTTATTGTACATACCTTTATGGTACAAAAAATTATAATGACTTCTTATTTTTATATTTTTTAAAAAAAATTGAATCTAATTGTGTTAATTAAAAATTAATTAATTATATCGTATTTCATTGATGGGTATAAAACCATGAAATATGCCTTTTTAGTCCCGTTTCCCTGCCCTACAATGCTTGTAGATATATCATTGATTACAATACTCGTCTTGTCCTTTCTTAGACAAATAATTGCAAACTAAATGTGGCATATATAAATATATATTGAGAGAGAATGTATTTACTTGTCTAACTGTACATTAGTTCATTTTATTTACCTAATATTTAAGTACTCTTATCTCAAAATAAATTTTTGTTATAAAATTGTCGTTTACTTACCTGTTACTGTAACTTCTTTTTTACAAGAAAAATAATTAATTTTTTTTGTAGAATAATGATTGGAATGGTTTATATATATATATAACAAGGATCAATATTTTGAAATCTTCTTTGTCGTCAGGAGGAGACAAAAAGGAAGTAGAAGAGGTACGTCCGTCTTGAGCCCAAGTACCTCTTCTTGTCCCTTCCTGACGGCGAACTTCGTTTCGAAATATTGATCCCAGTAAGAGTTTTTGTTCTTTATGTGTTATTTTTTTCAGTTATTTTTCTTTCCGGTTTGGACCGTTTCTTTATTTCATTTATATATATATTATTATAAATATGTAAATCTTTGCAGCAGTTCACATCTATTCCTGACGACGAGGACATCGAAATATTGTAGTGCGTTTCAGTGATTTCTTTTCTGTATGTTGTTTTGAAAATTCTAGTTTATATATATAATATATACAAGAGTTCAAAATTCAAGAAGAGTAACATACAGAGTAAGGAAACACATTTACAGACTCAAATTTTCGGGTAATCCGTCTTCAAGAGAAAAGAGAAAGGGAGACCAAACCAACCCGAAAATTTGAATCTGTAAGTGTGTTTCCTTACTCTGTGTGTTACTCTTCTTGAATTTTGAACTCGTATTGTGTCCAGTTTGGATCGTGTTTCGTTTAATTAAGTGATATATATATATATATATATATATATTACGATCAAACCACAATATGAAATGAAAAGACTAAGATCTTTCAGCCATAACAAGCGGTCTTCCTCAGAGTCAAAAACCCAACTCTGACGAAGATCGCCTATTACGGTAGAAAGATCTTAGTCTTGTTTTCCCATTTCATGGGAAAACCTAAGCCTAAGATGTTTTAACAGTTTTTACCTAATTTAAGGACGCTGATTCCAGAAATGCTGTTGTTTTTTTCTCTGTCAGTTCGGGTTTTTCTGCGATGGTATATCCCTCTCTGTAGAAAAGCGATAGCTACAATAAAAACAGGCAAATCGAAGAAACAATATTTTTATTTAATTTTAATTAATTACACCAAAATATTGCAATTTGTATGCAATACGTTTGCATTTCAACGTATATTTCCCGTAAATATAGCAAAACGCATTTGGTTTATTTAAGAAATGTCGCTACATCCTAGGAGAGGACGTAGCCATGCTTAATTTTTACTCTTAAAAGTCCGCAACACGAGTAAAAGGTTTGTGATATAATAATCATTTAACATAGGTCGCAATAACAACCTACAATTGTAATTATGGCGCCAGAATTTATTTAGAAAATCGCCTTATTTTAAGGTAAAAAAGGAGGGTAATAGCAACATCTCAATAACTTGACCTGATGACAAAAAATTAATACGATTTTCAGAATCAGCACCCTTAAGTTAATCTAAATCAGCTTTAAAACCTTGGGCATCAAAAAAAGTATTATCAAACCTTAAATTTTTACTAATTTGATATACTGTCAGCATTGTTTACATGAGTGACCGAGATAACAATAATGTCATTGATTATTAATTTATACGGCAAAGTTGTAATTCAATTTGTATTTTAATATTAATCTTCTATCATTTTTTTTTTAATATAATTTATACCATTTCTTCATTTAACGTTACGATGTACAACAAAATCATTAAACAGAATACCACTCTATGCTAAAAATTATTCAAACCATTAATAGATTTTTTTATTTGAGGATGACTGTTGGACGGACTGCATTTCCCAGAACTATTGTAGTTCCCCCCCCCCCCCCCCTTCTGTACTAAAGTACACCAGTTAGCTTCAGTACCTCCAAGAAGCTCAGCACTTATTGAGTCCAACGGTGTAAGTTTTTCTATAGTTTCGTTAAGTATCCCGAAACACCTACCCCTCCAGAGCAACGTGACCTGACAGTCAGCAGGTGTAACGGTGTTTCTTCCTCTTTTTTACAGAATCTGCACAAACCATAATTAATAATGCCCGTTCCTCGGGTTCAGTAATAATGTTCAGTAATCGGGTTAACATTCTTAGATTATTCCTGCTGCTTTGCACACAATACAAGATTTGCCTGTTCTCAAACTTGTCGAGAAATATCTTTGATTTTCTGAGTCCTTGTAGAGAATACCAGTAGTTCTCCTGTTTTCCCTATCACAATTAATAGATAAAAGGTAGTCATTCTTAAAATAAGAAATACGAAGTTGAGTTTTAGAAAAGATTAATTTTTAACAAAAACTGAATGTTAAACGATATCCCAAACAGAACAGCAATTAATCAAAACTGATGGGTATGGATGAGTCACTGACAAGTAAATATCAACATTTTAAATGTCAAAGTTTTAATTTTTGGCTTTTTTTTTTATTGAATATTTACACCATTGTTTAACTGATTAGTTGCCGGTCTCTTTATTTATTTCTATCAAGAAAATACGAACTCCTTCTCAAACAGTGCATCCCAAGGTAAAACAAGATTACATTAAAATATTTAAGAATTGAAGTGAATTGCATGATTTTAAGATAACCCAGGTGTTTGGTGCCCGTATCTGAGGATATTTTTCGTCAGTTGACATTATAAGCTGATCGGAAAATCTAGTAGTAATCTTTAAGAAACAGAAGCTAATTCTACTCCTTTCTTTTATTAGGGTATTAAAGTATAATTAATTCATTAACTGTGCAAATTTGTTATAGTGTGGTATTTACTCATGTTAGAAAAAGTCTCCACACAAAAAGGTTTATTACAAGAAACTAAACAACGCGTTTCGAACACTTGATGTTCTTCTTCGGGTTACAACATCTGCTCTGCTGGGGTGGTTGTTCGGGAGGTGAGACCAAGCAAGGACTTGAGCAAGGTGAGTCTTTGCTTGGTCTCACCTCCCGAACAACCACCACAGCAGAGCAGATGTAACCTGAAGAAGAACATCAAGTGTTCGAAACGCATTGTGTAGTTTCTTGTAATAAACTTTTTTGTGTGGAGACTTAATACTTTTCCTAACGAAAGTGTAATTACTGACTGGCCTCTCTATCCCTCACTCACCCACACATACACACGTGATTATTATGGTGGATGAAAAAGCTGAATTAATTCTAAATGTTCCTTGAGGTCAATGTAGTGATTCAGAATGTAATAATTCCCTGGAGGATTACACGTCAAAATGGGTTCACCAGGCCCCATAAGAGTCTAGGAGTCCGATAAAAGTTAAAAACTGAAATGGGCAATTATCATGATTTTTTTTTTATTGTTGAATTGAAGAAGAAAAGGAATTAAGAGTGCATTATCACAACCATTACTCTTAATTTTCCAGGGCTAACAGGTTGCCATTTTGTGACCCAACTTTGTCAAATTTTACTACTTTTTAAGTGGTTGGTATTAAAAAAAAAAAATTAGTGGTGTACCTTTCCTTCAAGTTGGTTCTTTGTTGGGCTTTTTTACTGGGAAATAATCTGAGAATAAAAAACATAAGACTGAAATAATGACAATTTTTATCAAGTTAGGTTTCTAAGTATTGAATCCTCGTGACATCCTGCCAGGACTAATAATCTGACATTCAACAATCCACAAAACACCACTAAAAACAATAGAAATAAGCAGACCGTACTGTGCAGCGAGGCCAATATCTATTGCCAGTGTTCATATATACTGAGGAAGTGGGAGCCATTTACTTTACCTGGTGTATTACCTTTATACCTAGTAATGACATGTTTTTGGATATAAATAATTAGAATCATGCTTAAATCGGACACACATCCAAATGACCATGTATGAAAAATTATTTAAGTCTTATTTGCTAGTTTTCATTAATTATATTTAACACACAAAATTCCATCAAATTGGAGAAAGTATTATGTCTACACAAAAAAGTTAATTATAAATAACTAACAACGCATTTCGAACACTTTATGTTCTTCTTCAGGTTACATCTGAAAAGTATATGCATATATGAGCTTTAGGAACATCGGGGTTCTAATTTATAAATAAAATAGAACAGGTATGTTGTTTAAAGTTATGGATTAATTAAGCCATTTTAATACTACTCCCATGTTATCTCTTAATAGTGTCACATATTGTATTCATTTTTAATGAATTCACCCCGATGTTGCTAAAGCTCATATATGCATATATTTTTTAGTTGTAACCTGAAGAAGAACAAAAGGAGTTCGAAACGCGTTGTTAGTTTTTTATAATAATCTTTTTTCTGTGGAGACATAATACTTTCCACAATATGAGTAAATACCACACTATAACTAATTGCACATTAATGAAATTCCCTCAATATTCCTAATGGTTTATTCAAATAATGAGATCCAATATTAATGTGAGGAACTAGTAAATAAGGTTTTACTTATTTCACCTATACTTCTCAGTCTTGTTAACTTTTCTTCCTTTTTACTATATTTAAATAGTTCTCTTTCTCCCTTTCCTATCAATATCAAACTATTTGCCAGCTTTTATTTGTCAAATGTCAAACTGACGAGGAAAAGTGATTTTGTTCAAACGATATTCCATTTCTGATTAATACATGTTAGCAATTAAAAGTTTGAAAGATCCTTGAGTCATCATGCCGGCTTATAAAAGCGCCACCGGTTCCGTTGATGGACGGTAAAGTCTACAAGTACACCTATGAATCTACTCGGCAACTGTCTAATCCCTATTTCTATCTGTCACATCCATCTAATCTCACCTTTCAGTTTCTTAAAGACTTAACCTCGCTTTTTAATAACAGTACCCACAGTTGCATCAGATTGTTTTTGAACAGTGATTCCAATTTTCTCATGACTGATAAAATGGATATAGACACTTTAAAACAAATGAAGTTGTTTAATTTACTATCTATAAGTTTGATAATATGTCTATTTAATAACAAAATTGACTATTAATGGTTTCATATTATGTTTAAGTACTTATGGTAAAGTTGAATCTAAATCATTCCAGTTGTTTATGTTTTAACTTATATTTAAAAGTTTCCTTCTCCTTTTTCGTTTTTCCCTATAGTTTAGGTGGCAGATGTACATGAAGCATCCATTCCAAAAACCTTCAGTTTCTGCTGTCTTGAGGTAGATTCTTCTTCTCCTAACGAAAAAAGAACTCGAAATATTCTAGGGAGATTATTAGTGTTTCCCTGTTTTTTATCTGATAATTGATACACAAATATTTATGTGTACAAATACAAATAAATTTAAAACTAAGCCGTCCTCAGGGCAAGTCAAGTTTTTGAGGTAACACACAAAAAACAATAGTATAAACTTAGATCTAATTTTGACACTGGTACCATCAGCATCTAATCGGCCTCTAGCAAACACTGAATGAAATTTGACTGAGTTTTACTCAGTAGAAAGTATTGACATTACAAAAATAATATTTTATATCTTCGTATTTTAAACAGTTTCACTCATCTTCTATAATACATTGAAGTTATTAAAACAGAAAAGTTTTTTTACCTAGATTATAGCTGGCAAAAATTTATTCAAATTATAGGAATCTTTCTGTTAAACATTTAAAAGTTATGATAGTCTTTAATGAAGTATCTCTTTGGTTCTCAATAGCATCAGAAGTAGAAAAATAAAAAATTAAAATTTTTATATTCAACACTGATGGTTAACAGTTTATCTAGGTCATTTGTGAAGCTATATATGGTTATAGGCGAGATGTACTCCACCTACAGACGAAAACCTGGTTTGGGAATTTGTTCCGTAATTCCTTGATGTTTATAATTCCATTCGTTATCAGTTTCAATTGGAGTTGTTACTGTTAAATCCTAGACGGATTTCTTTTTTTTTTTCTTTTCAGATTCATTTATTGTTTAGAGTTTTGTTTATAATTTCCTAATGCCTGGGTAAGTTGTGATCAGATCTGATATTAACTTTTACTAAGTTAAGGATATAAAATATAAATAAATAATGGCATTGCAAACTAAAACAGTTTGAGATTTAAGATGGACTTAAAATTAGTAGCTGTAATCGTGATGGTTTATTTGGGTTGAGATGACTTTTTTGTCGAGTAGCTGATCGTTTTCTGTTTTGTTTGTTCATAGTTCAGCAAATTCCACTATTTTTGTTTTCATGGCGTAACATTTTTTTGGCTAATAAGTATAGAATATTTTTAATATTCCTCTTATTTTTCAAATATACAGCTTCTAAATCTGATATGTTTGAGATTAAAAATTTTACATAAACACTTCAATTTTCACAGAAATATATAAGTATATGATATAAGACATTCAAAAAACATGAATAAATGTCATATAAGTTTCATTTTTATGACTCATTAGATATCGAAAAATTGTCAGTTGAGATTAAGCTTTGCCTAATAATTTATTAAGTAATCCTGACGTTTATTATTGAATTTAACACAATTCTTCATTAAAGTTTGAATTTACTTATCGTGTCATTCGCAGAAGGTAATTTCATGGAATTATTAACCATTGTTGTTTAACACAAGGCAATCTTATGAATAACACATTGATTTTATGGAAAAATAAAAGTATTGTTACCCGAAGGTTGTAATGTCTACACTAATTTCACCAAATATACTTTTCTAAAGTGATTTAATATACCGTGACTTTATATACTAATAGTAAGTCCGCACTGATTCAACTAATACGTTATTCTGCTCTCTAAAGTAGTTAACCTTATCTTTGGCTCAGTAATAAAAAAAAAAGATAAGATAACACATGAGTGGTTCTTTTACGGTTGTCAGTTTCAAACGGTTTTTGTTTTCCTCAACTGAGTTAGTTTTTCTTTGTTGGCCATCGTGAATCATGAATTCAGATGGCAATATGTTTGTAAATCGACGTGATTTGAGTCCTCCTCCAGTCAGACTAAAACCCATGTCTTATTCTTTCCTCTATGTTCGACGCTTCCAAGAAAGGCCTCTTGAACCTTTATATAGTACCATAGAAGAAGTTTTGGATTCTCCAAATGGTTCAATAAGCTCTAATATTTTAGAGAAAAAAGGGAAACAAGTGACGTTTGAACCAGATTCAATTACTAAAAAAGGGTGAACATAAGTGATTAGTATATACAATAATGTCTGTTAAATATGTTTTTTTAATGCAGTAATGATATTATGCATATTCTTTTTGACGCATTCCTTATTGATGTTCAGAATCGTAAAAATATTTTTGAATTAACGAAACTGGAAATACTTTGATTAAATATTCATTGGACTTTCCATCATTGTTCTGTTCTGGGAAATGGTTAATTTTTGAAACAGTTTTATTCAGATTTTAAACAATATATTTCATTTGTTTAATGGTTGCATAAATTCTTTTTTTTTCCTTTTAAGTTTATTTTATGTCAAATAAATATAAATCATTTGATATATAAATGATACTTTATTGATGCAGTTTATTATCGTTCTTTATTTTTTTTTCAAAATAGAACTGAATGTTATAGTAGTTACTTTCGCTTGGTTAGTAGTAACCCGCTTAAAGTTAAGATATTTTTTTTCTCTTTGTTCTATCTGTAAACATAAGTTTGTTAATTTTATAAAATCCATTCTCTTATTTCCATTTAATAGGTATTGGTTATAAAACAAGATATAACAAAGTGGAAAAAAATTATCTGTTTTTGCAATATATAAAATACCTATGTATAACATACAGCTAAAACATCTAACTACTTCCAGATTTATTAAATGAATAGTTATATTGTACTGTTAACTCTTGATTGGTTCGTTTGTTTAGCACGATTTGTTGATATTGTTTATTTTGTTTGTGAAAACCCCTTATGTACCTCTGCTATGAATATTTGTTTGTCCTTACTTTGAATTTGAGTTCCTTCTAATTAAAGGAATTTTTGTATTGTACACTAAATTTGTATTTGTACACTAAAGGAAATTAGTGTATTGTGTCATTTAAACATCTAAATCTGGAGAGTCTTTGATCATTCTTCTTTTCTTTGTAAGATTAGTGTATTGTGTAATTTTAACATCTAATTCAGGAGAGTCTTTGATTATTCTTCTTTTTTTGGTAAAATTAGTGTATTGTGTCATTTAAACATCTAAATCTGGAGATTCTTTGATTATTTCTTCTTTACTGTTATTTACTAAATATGCATGAATTCTTTAATCTTTTCAAAAGAAATGCCATGTATATTAATCGTAATAGGAAAGAAATTACCCTTGTGGCATCAATATGTTATGCTTATAGTGATTATTATTGTTTAGTAAATTTCAGTTGTTTGTAGATTGTTTAAGTTTGTAATCTTAGAATGTCTATGTTGAAATACTTAACTAATTATGTTAGTGTATTGAGAATCTAGAATTTCAAATCTAAAGAGGGATTCAAAGTTCTTTATCCTCTAACAAATGAAACATAAATAACATCGCTGTTTGTTCAAAACCCGTTGTTTTTGTCGTAAAAATTGTTTACGAGCAGTCAAATATCTTATTCCTTTTAACCTTTGTGATGTGTATTTCATCAAATTAAACTCTACAAAATAAAGATTATTATGAAGAAAATATATTTAAAATAATCTTGCTGTGATATCAATTGATAAAAACATATACTCGTAAATTTAATTGGAACTTTATTATTGAAACAATTTCATTCAGAGTCAGCAAGGAAAGATCAATGACCTCTCTGGACTTGGTACTGCTAGCATCATTCATTTTAAAACTGCCGTACCATTTAAATGTTGCAAAGAACTTCTACGAAATAGAACATGATAACTTATATGCAAATAACTTGATAACAGCGATTCCTTTGTTTCCACGCTGGTACTCATTTTATATTATATTTAAGGCACATTTTCATATTTCATCTTGTAACAGAATATCAACAAAATTTACAATATATTTCATAAAAATAATACAAAAATTTCTAAATTTTTTTTTTTCAGTGTTAGCATGAATTTGAATAATATGTTCTGTTCCCGATGCGGGGATGGTTTCGAAGCACAAGAAAAAATTGTTAATTCTAACGGAGAATTATGGCATACTCAGTGTTTTGTGTAAGTCTTTCATTTAAATCATTTATTTTAATTAGTTGATCTTAATTAATTTTTAATTAATAGGATGTGATAATAATTACTATGGATGATGTAATTTGATCTTTTTCTATTTAATTATTGGCAATTATGCGGTGATCGTTAACCATTACGATGAAAAAAAAAAATGAGTGATTGGAAATATGATGTCTATTGAAAGGAGTTATAAAGCCAATATGAATTATATAAAGTAAATAATTCAACTTAAACTGATTTTAAGATCTGTGCAGTTTAGTAACTTTGGTAGATCTCGTTCAAATGATTTTAAAAAGTTATAGAATGTTTAGAAACAGTGCAAAATTACTATTTCATTATAATTTTATCTTTATGTTCCTTGTCTTTTTATTTACAGGTAAAGTAATAAAATTACGCCTCCACACACCAAAAAAAAAAAGAAGTTTAATATGAAAACTAACAACGCGTTTCGAACATTAGCTTTCAGAACATCAGAATGAATTATTTGAAATTGAATACAATATATGAATATTTAATTGCACTATTGAGGTTTGTAACAACGGAATTAGTATGAAAAAATTGTTTAATTTATCCTGAACTTAAATAAAACATGACAACATACTGAAACATAAACCAATTTATAAGTAATAAAAAGTTTTAAATATCTGTACTTTGGAGATGTCGATCTACGGGAGTAACTTAGGAAGGACTGAGGCTTTAAGGAGTGTTGGTAGGGATGGGGCGGGGTTTGGAGGAATGTAGGAAGTTATAGCAGGTATACTTATATAACTGTAGATTGGTATGTAATGTAACATAATACATAATGTAATAAACATAAATGTAATTAATGTGTATTGTAAAGTATGTTATGTAAAAATGCGGAGATACTGGTTATATTGGGGAAAGTATTAAGTCTCCACAAAAAAAAAGTTTATTATAAGAAGCTAAACAACTCGTTTCGAACACTTGATGTTCTTCTTCAGGTTACATCTAAAAAATATATGCAGTTATGAGCTTTGGGAACATAGGGGCGAATTAATTAAAATTAATTCATCTGACCATATTGATTGATAACATAGTAATAATATTGAAATAGCTTAAACTGATTATTCCCATGTTATCACTCAATAGTATCAGATGTATTTATTTTAATTTATATTAGCTCCTATGTTCCCAAAGCTCTTAAATGCATATATTTTTTAGATGTAACCTGAATAAGAACATCAAGTGTTCGAAACGCGTTATTTAGTTTTTTGTGTGGAGACATAATACTTCCCCCAATATGAGTAAATACGACACTAAAAGAGATTGGACAGTTAGTGAGTATACTGGTTACTACCCGTGAGGAAAAAAGAACTGTAGATTGGAACATGGCAGTTTTGTGATTTATTCGTGTAATTTTTGTGATTTATTTTAATAGAGGTTTTTATTATTCAGGTGTGCCCAGTGCTTTCGGCCATTCCCAGAAGGGACTTTCTATGAATTTGAAGGAAGAAAATACTGTGAACATGATTTTCATGTTCTGTTTGCTCCTTGCTGTGGTAAATGCAGTAAGTATATATTTTTTTTTGTAATGAATGGCTTTTTTATGGACTGGAGATGATGCTTGATGTTGTATGGTTGATAGGTAACTTTGTGATTGGTCGAGTGATAAAAGCAATGGGGAGTAACTGGCATCCAGGGTGCTTCAGGTGTGAGGACTGTGATAAAGAACTAGCTGAGCTTGGCTTTGCAAGGCATGGAGGCCGAGCTCTCTGTCACGACTGCAAAGCGGCTGCTCGGGCTCTCGAGAGAGATCGACACATATGCCACAAGTGCCAGTCAGTACCTTATAAACAAGAGGGGGTCAGGTTAGCTCAGAGGGACTGGTAGGTCAGGGGTTCAATACCCACTCTGGCCCTCGATGTATTCAAGCGAAAGGTGAATAATCATCCCTCTGAGATGATGTTAGACCATCGATCACGGGCTTGTACGATGTCAGGTACCCGTTAAAGATCCCTACCCTAAATACACTTGAGTTAGGCAAAATTTAAGATTCCAAATGTTGAATCAACAGGTAATGTGTCTCACCCATTATTAAAATGGTTGCCAGATAATAAATGAGCGAAAATTTCAGAACCAAAAAGTTGAAAGCTTTATAAGTGTGGGCCTTTGAAAACAAACAAACAAACACTATAAACTTGTTAATATTTAAGTTTATAGTAAGGAGAAAAACATATCTACACTGGAATTCATAACAAGAATTCACGTGAAACAACAATCAACGTCTAACCGCAATAAGAAATGAAAAAAAAAAAAAAAAAAACAAAGCGGTCTTTGTCAGAGTGAAGTCCCAAATGAGTTCAAATCTCATTTGGGATTTGACTCTGGCGAAGAACGCTTCTTACGGTGAAATATCTTAGTCTTTTGCCTCATTTCTTATTGTGGTTTTGACGTTGGTTGGAATTCATGTATTGACATTTTACATTTCTATAGTCTGAACTTAGAATAATCCCAACTTGTCTCTACTTTACAGATTTTTTTATATTACATATTTTTTCAAGAAAGAGCTAAATTCATTTGATACATTTAACAGGTTTATAGAAAACTTGTGAATTACTTTCATTCAGTAAGAAGAATATGACATTCTTGTTACGATTTAACGAATTGAGAGAGCCGGATAAAAACAAGGCACCTAATTAAATTGCTTGCCCATGAGTTTAATGATTACTTATTGGAAAGTTGAGAGTAAACGATTTCTTTTCCTTGAGGAAATATTGCATCCCCCATTGATTCTACATTGGAAGTCCTAAATTTTGCCTAACTCAAGTATATTTATAGAGTAGGGATCTTTAACAAGTACCTGACTTAGTTCAGGACGACATGCTCAGATTTATTCACCTCCCTCGTGATTAAATCAGATGGCAGAGTGGGTATTGAACCCTGAACCTATCATTTCAGTAGCTAACACGTTGCACTGAGCTAACCTGGCCTCTGTGCTAACCATTCCACGTTTATTAATTAATAACAATTCGTTTTGCAGTGAATTGATTGATGACAAGCCATTGAGATTCAGAGGTGAAGTATACCATCCATACCACTTCAACTGTGCTGCTTGCGGAATCGAACTCAATTCTGATGCAAGAGAACTCAAGAGTCGTCCGGGCTACACTGCCAATGATCTGGTAATTTGCTTTCCTGATTTGTTTTCTTTAATTTTTATAAATTAAAAATCAATACATGAAATGTAGTTTTTAAATACAATTGCGATATTTAATAATTTAATATTTTTTTATTCAACGTTGTTTTTCTTTCTGTATTAAGATTTGGTCTAGCGTCAAACAGTAAAACACTTTTAAGCGAACGTTTCGTCTATATTTGTAGACATCTTCAGGGCTACATCAATACAGAACTTAATTACAGTAACATGAAAAATATAATAAATTACATTATTACATTATCTTGTAAGTTAATGTATCAATGTTCAAACCACAATAAGAAATGGGAAAAAAAGACTAAGATCTTTCAGCCGTAATAAGGGGTCTGTGTCAGAGTCAAAACCGAACTGACGAAGACCGTTTGTTACGGTTGGAAGATCTTAGTTTTTTTTCCCATTTCTTATTGTGGTTTGAACATTGATTGTTATTTCATGTGTTTGTTGTGAAATCTTGTTATAAGTTAATATGTATTCATATAAATAATGTATAATATATTTTTTCATGTTACTCTAATTAATTTCTGTGTTGATGTAGTTTCGAAGATATCTACAAATATAGAAGAAACGTTGCTTAAAGGTGTTTTACTGATTGACGATTGACGAAACTTCGATAAGGAAAGAAAAATAATGTTGACTATATCAAAATCATTAGTTGTGCAATCCGTAATTGTGTGGTATTTACTCATTCTGAGGTAAAATGGATAAACAAACAAAAGTCTCCACACAAATGAAGTTTTATTCAACGCGTTTCGAACACTTTGTGTTCATCATCAGGAAGACACCAAGGATGTGGTGCTGACGGGTTGGTCCAGTGGAAACAACAAGTAGGAAAATCAATAATTATTATATTTATTATTATATTATTATTATACTTTTCCTACTTGTTGTTTTCACTGGACCATTCCGTCAGCACCACATCCTTGGTGTGTCTTCCTGATGATGAACACAAAGTGTTCGAAATGCGTTGAATAAAACTTCATTTGTGTGGAGACTCTTGTTTGTTTTTCCATTTTACCTCAGAATGAATATATGTCGAGATAAGAAAACATTGTATTTCTTTATTTTTTTTACCATTTTTTATTATTTAATGTAGAGACGTGTTTAAGTAATGGTTTTTTTATGTCTTTCAGAATGAACTGTACTGCTTGAGATGCCATGATAAAATGGGAATTCCTATTTGTGGTGCGTGTAGACGACCTATAGAAGAGAGAGTAGTAACGGCCTTAGGCAAACACTGGCATGTTGAGGTATCGCTTCATTAGTTATAATAGTGTTTTATAGTTTTGTTCGTCCAAAAAACTGAACTAAAGACAGTAAATGTGCACATTTTTACTATAAGGAGCAGGTGTGGTACAGCATGGAGCGTGTTTTGCCTTTAGTATTGCAGATCGCAGGTTCACATCTTGTAATGACCATTGCTTTTTCATGTTAGAGATGGCTTATCTTGAGCCCACTGTCGTTCAGAAAGGACATTAAGCTGTCGTTCCAGTCTTTATGATTTCATGAACTACTGAGAGTTACCTTCTCTAATAAACTTGAATGAAGTAACATTTAGATCTCTCGAGGTAGTCACCCTGATAGTGCAGGTTAAGTTTGGTCAGGTTACAGTGACAGTCCCACAAAGGAATGCATATAGACCGAACATTTGATCTTTGTTATACCTCACAATGAAGATTGATTCTACTTTGGAAGTTCTAAATTTTGCATAAGCTAAGTGTATTTAGAGTAGGGATCTTTTACGAGTACCTGGCATCATACAGGCTCGGTACCAAGAGCTTAATGTACCTTCGAGGGACGTATAATGCTCAGATTTGTTCACCTCCCTCGTGGATATTGAACCCCGGATCTACTACTTTAGAGGCGAGCACGTCGCCACTGGACTAACCTGGCCTCCCTACCCCGGTAGTGTAACCCTCACCCGTAACTGAAATGGTCGTCTAATAGAGAATGACTCTCCCCTCCAAAATAGCACTAAAGGTTTATAAGTGTGTGATTTTTTTTTATTTGATTTCAGCATTTTGTTTGCGCTAAATGTGAAAAGCCATTCAAAGGTCACAGGCACTATGAGAAGAAGGGTCTTGCCTATTGTGAAACTCATTACCATCAGCTGTTTGGAAACCTTTGTTTTGTTTGCAACCAAGTCATATCTGGAGATGGTAAGTCTTTTAAAATTTCATATTGTGGTTTGATCATTGATAATATATATATATATATATATATATATACTTTTTCGTTGGAAATACGATCCAAAACTGACAAATATAGTTCAATATAGACAAAGAAACATAGAGAAATCAAAAGAACACACTTACAGTCTCTATTTTCGGTTTGAACCGTCTTCAGGAGAGCTCTCCGAAGAATTAAGAGACTCTACCGAAAATTAGAGACTGTAAGTGTGTTCTTTTGATTTCTCTATGTTTCTTTGTCTATATTGAACTATATATATATATATATAAACTCTGTTCCTATGATGGCTCTGTACTAATTGAATATTTAATATTTACATTGTCTAGCAATTTTTGATTTTTCTCTATTTGTAATTATAAAATAAACATATTTTGTAGAATTAATATATATATTTGTTTTTTTCAATTTTCAGTTGTAACAGCTTTGAAAAAGGCTTGGTGCGTTCACCATTTTGCTTGTGTTTTATGCGATCAAAAAATGACACAAAAAACAAAGTTTCATGAACTCGATCTTAAACCAGTTTGCAAGAAATGCTACGATAAATTACCATCTGAAATGAAGAGAAGATTGAGAAAAGCCCAGGAACACACACCGAAGAAACTTATAGATCAGTCTTAATTATTCAATTAACAAATTAATCTATAAAAAAAAATAACACTGCTAGTGATTAAGCTTACATTGTTTACCGCTTTGACAATACTTAACTCAACTCTGTTATAAGTAATGAAATATATATGATCAATGTTTAAAATTTGTTCGTAGGATCAGATGTTTATAATTTTTTTAATCGACTAAAAGTTTATCTTATAGTTATAGCAATAAAAGTTACTTATATAAGCAATTTGTTATTAATTAAATTATTATAAAAATACATTTCGATAAATGTTTCATTAAATGTGTCTAACGAAAAAAAAATATAGATATAAATAACTAATGGTTCTATAATATTTTTAATAAAATATCAGCTATTGCGAAATTGTAATTTTATGATATTGAAACTGTTTTTCTCATTTTGATAAATTTGATTTATATTTAAAAGTGTTCTTATTTTTTATGTCTTAAATTGCAGATCTGTAAACGAAACTCTTGGATGATTTTTCCGTATTTGCCTTCCATATGGCGGTGGACTATTTAGTGGTTTATTCTCTTTCTTTTGTCCCTTTTCTAACATATATATTTGAAAACCTCAATATTCTAATAAATATCCATGTATTAAACGCATATATATGTACCAAATTAATCTTTCTTTTATTATTAGTTTTCAGGAAATAGTTTCTTCTAGACTTGTGATCAGATCTACGTAGTGTTAGTGATATATATATATATATATATATATATAATAAACAGCTATTTATTAACTATATTAAACCAGTTTTAATTTCATGAAACATAAAAGTTGTTAAAAAAACATTAAAACTACATAATTTTCAAGACTTATAATTTATATTATTTGAAAATTGAAAATAATCTTTTCAAAATTCGCATTCAGGTTTATTTTGTTGATCGCTTGAATTAGCATTATTGGAATTTAAATAGTGCTATAAAAAAAAATGTTATTCCTAGATTTGCAAAATTTTGCAAATTAGATTGTTTAATGTTTTTATTTTTGCAGGATAATATTTTTGCTTTATTATTGTGAATTTCTTTTAGCTGTTTTATTATAATAGGATTCTATAGTAAAAGCTTTTACCCAAAAAAAAAACCAAGAAGTGATAACTGTAATGTGTTCATTTGCAACTTAGTGCCTTTAAAAGTTTCAAACGTGGAATGCATTTTATAGAAGTGAGAATTCTCACTGCCTGTGATATACCAGAGTCACGGTTGTGTCTAGTACAAAACCAAAATGACATTCTTCTATGCTTAATGCAATTATTATTCGATTATTTTTTTTCGTA
The DNA here is from genome assembly GCA_026182355.1 of Hermatobates lingyangjiaoensis. Taxonomy (NCBI): domain Eukaryota; kingdom Metazoa; phylum Arthropoda; class Insecta; order Hemiptera; family Hermatobatidae; genus Hermatobates; species Hermatobates lingyangjiaoensis. The sequence goes on from JAPFBL010000301.1 coordinate 398,017, forward strand.
TTTCATCAATTGTTAATTTGCACTGATAACAGATTTTTATGAATGTTCAATTTGAAATTAATAATGTTAATCGTTTAAATTGCTAACATACTGGTTATGTGATTAATGTTTTAAAATTCTCGAATTTTAATAAAACTATTCCAACTAGGTGTATTTTTAATTTATTTGTTTTCCCTTTTACGATAACGTAAAAGCTGTTTGAAGAATGAATATTTTAGAGTGGCTTTTCTCTTCCTCTATATTTGATGGATTTGATCAAACCACACTATGAAATGGGAAAAAAAGACTAAGATCTTTCAACCGTAACAAATAGTCTTCGTCAGAGTCAAAAACCCCACTGAAACACTAGATGCAGAAATATCATGGTGAGGGGTTGAGAGGAGTGGGAGGGAAGAATAGTATTTTAAAAGGGTGCAAAGTGCAAGAAAGAACAATCGTCCAGGCAGGTATGTTTGGGTAAACAAAAGAGTACAGTAAGAAAAAGTAAAAATCTATCCGCTGGCTGTCAACCCTCTTAGAAGAGGCTATTGCCCTCGTTAACACTAAATCAAGTTTGAAAAAACCGTTACTAATGTTTATAACATTTGATCCAATAAATTGAACCAGAGAGGATTCGATAATATTTCTTAACAACACAGAATATTTTATAGGTAATAAATTTAGCTTCGGTCCAATCAATAGTATGATTTTGATTCATATTGTGGTTTGATTATTGATTGTTATTACACGTGTTTATGTGAAATCGTTATTGATGGATATGTGCAAGACATTGTCTCTGTTGACCATTTTATATCAACACCTGTCTCTTTGTTGTACTACATATTTCATGATTTTAAATAATTATATAATTAATGCTTATGATAATTTTTTATTTTTCAATAATGATTGTTATGCACACGATAGTCAATATTAGCGTTGAATTAGAATTATGAATATGCTAACGATTAAATAAATTAATTATTTAGTTCTTCATGTTTAAGTATATTTAATTATAACCAAAAACTCATTTGGTTCAAGGAAATAAATTTATCCGGAAAGTAAGAGATTAAAAATAGATTAAAGAGATACGTGCAATACATAAAAATATTCATAGTTTCTAACTTTCGAACAACCGTCATCAGGTGGCTGAGTATCGATGATGACGGTTGTGTAAGCTGCTAGAGTAGTTAGAGTTCTACACTTTATTGGTTGTATATATATACACTTGGTTATATATATATATATATATATATATATATTAGTTCACACAGGAAAGAGAAAAACAAATAAAGACACACACAAAAGACTCACAACGATATTTCAACAGTCGTCGTCATCGGGCAGACGTAGTCCCTTTGAGTAGCTGAAGCTAACTCAGGTTAGCTTTTCGTTTGTCAGGTTATATATATATATATATATATATTTATATATATATACAATTAAAAGAAACGGTCCAACGGACTTTTTTAAAATAAATTCAAAACGAAGGAAACAGACAGAAAGACACAGACATGAGTACCGCCCTGTCTTCCTGCGGGACTCTTCGCACCTCCTGATGACGACGATGGTTGAAATATCGATGTGAGTTATGTCTGTGTGTTTCCTTCGTTTTGAATTTATTTTATTTTATATATATATATATATATATATATAACTGAAAGAACGAAAACACTTACTGGGATCAATATTTCTAAACGAAGTTCACTGTCTGGAAGAGACTAGAAGGGAAGAAGAAGAGGTACATTCATTTAAGACGGTCGTACCTCTTCTTTCTTTCTAGTCTCTTCCTGAAGACGAACATCACTTCGAAATATTGATCCCAGAAATATTAATGTGTTCGGTAATATTGAACACATTATCGTTCTTAATGTGTTTCTTTCAGTTATTTATCTGTGCGGTTTGGACCGTTTTTTTATTTAATATATATAAAGTTCGATGTAGACTGTAGATAATGAAACATAGAGAAATTAAAAACACACACTTACAGATCTTAGGGTGGGTTTCTTCTGCCTTGGCTTGATGGACAGTGCAACACACCACCCTATGTGTTGACAGTTTTTTGTCACCACCTATTTCTTTGTGTTATTACATTTTTCTGGGCTGGTTTTATTTCGATCCGTCAAACGTTATGGCTTGTATCGCTCTCAAAAGCCTTCAGATTGAATTAGAAGTCAGAATTTTTACATTTTATTAAAAAAAATATTTCCTATTGTTTTAAAAATCTTGACGATATTTTTCGTTTATTGATTTTGTAGTCTTAAAAACAATGCCAAAATTGCTATTATATAATAATTATAGTAAACCTACTTAAGGCATGTGGTTTACTAAGCCATTGTGACACAAGTAATAATTTAGTATTTCCTTCTACAAATATGGTTTAGTATATTACGACAGGTAGGTACTATCTGAAAGATCGAATTTAACACCTAAGTTCGTGATGTAGTTTTGAGCACTTACCATTCACTCCAACTATTTGGGTTTCTTCTGTTTTTGTGAGAGAAGTAGGATTTCTTCTTTTTTGTGGACGGAGTTAGCTCAGTAGTTAACTTACTCGCCTCTGAGCTTGTAGGTCCGGTGGTTGATTCCTACCTGGCCCTCGATTTATTCACATAGAAAGGTGAACAATCATCTTGCCAGTCCTTTGGTCTCCCAACTCTTGACATTAAGGTGAACAAATCTGAGCACGTCATCGTCCATTGGAGAGGACGTTAAACCGTCGGTACCGAGCCTGTATGATGTCAGGCACTCATTAAAGATCCTTCCTCTAATAAATACACTTGATTCAGGGCAAAGTTATGAAATCCCAATGTAGAATCAATAGGTATTTTGACTTCCCCATTACTAAGATTGGAGCCAAATAATAAATGAGACCAAAAGAAAACACTAGCCAAGTGCGAGCTTTGCAAAACAAAGAGGTATATTTTCTTTCATTGCATATAGATCAACAGTGAGCTAGTTGAGTGATATATGCAGTAGGAATGCATCAGTCCTGTAAAGGCTGTGCTTGAAAATTGTAATTAACCCAAAACAACGGGATTCAACACTCAGAGTATGGTGTTCTAAGAATGCCGACTGATAGTCCATTTCAGTTTCAAATAGAATCATTTCCAATGAATGAATCACTAGTCTTTTATTGCGGTTTATACATTGAATTTTATTTCGCGTGATTATTTTATAATATATATACGTTACATATAATATACATTTAATATATTAAATATATATGTAATATAATATATAATTATAATATATACGTTTCACGACGAATCAGAAACACAGAATTAAGAACAAACAGACTTCCTGTCTTTTAATTTTCGGTTGAACCGTCATCAAGAGAGTTGAGATAGGGACACCAAGCGCACTTGTGAAGCAACGGTTGGAGACCCAACCCCAAGACGGTTGGGGTCTCCAACCGTCGCTTCACAAGTGTGCTTGGTGTCCCTATCTCAACTCCCCTGATGACGGTTCAACCGAAAATTAAGAGACAGTAAGTGTGTTTGCTCCTTAGTTCTGTGTTTGTGATTCATCGTGAAACGTTTGTTTGTTTTCCTTTTGGATCGTTTTTAACTCTGACGAAGACCGCTTGTTACGGTTGAAAGATCTTAATCTTGTTTTCCCATTTTCTTTTTGTGGTTTGATCATTGATTGTTATTTCACGTGTTTATGTGAAATCTTTATATATATGTATATCGATAAAAAGATTTCACATAAACACGCGAAACAACAATCAATGATCAAACCACAATAAGAAAATGGGAAAACAAGACTAAGATCTTTCAACCGTAACAAGCGGTCTTCGTCAGACTCAAAAACTGAGTTGGGTTTTTGACTCTGACGAAGACCGCTTGTTTTGGTTGAAAGATCTTAGTCTTGTTTTCCCATTTTCTTATTGTGGTTTGATCATATATATATATATATATAGTTCACACAGGAAAAAGAAAAACAAATAAAGACACACAACGATATTTCGACAGTCGTCGTCATCGGGCAGAAGTAGTCCCTTTGAGTAGCTGAAGCTAACTCTTATATATATATATAAACTAGGATTTTCAAAAGAACACATAGAAAAGAAATCACTGAATTCACTACTATATTTCGATGTCCTCGTCGTCAGGAATAGATGTGAATCGCTCCAAAGGCTGATAACGACTCAGTTGTATATATATATAAAACTAAAGTTTATCGGGACTCAGTCAGTTCTTCAGGTTCAAATTAAACTCTTATTGCCAACGTTTCGGTTTTTATTTAAAACCTTTTTCAGAGGCAGAAGTATACATTTTGGAACAGAAAAACTAAGTATTACATTACAAATTATTTTTCTGTGTAAAATAATTTTCAAAATGCATACTTCTGCCTATGAAAAAGGTTTTAAATAAAAACGGAAACGTTGGCATGAGAATTTCATTTGAACCTGAAGAACTGACCGATAAAATTTAGATTTGTTTCTATTCCACGGTCGATAGTTTTATGAATATATATATATATATATATATATATATATATATATAGGTGTGTTCTCTAATCGGGGTTCGGTCAATTTTCCAGGATAAAAAATCAAACTCTCGTTGCCAACGTTTCGGTTTTATTTAAAACCTTTTTCATAGGCCTACAAACAAAGGATAATAAGAAATCACATATCAACATCAAACATATACACAATATGAAAATGGATTGTTACAACTCATGAATATTACAAGCAGAAATATTTCAGAGATACATAAAACAATATTACTTACAGAAGTAAGAATTTTTTAACTAAGAAAATGAAATTTACATTATTTAAAGGAACAACAATGTTAGCCGGACAAAACCTTCGACTAGACTAATAAGATAACATTACAAATAACCTCAACACTGTTCACTCAGGGAACTAAATAAATCAAATTTCACTAAACCTCAGCACAACACTCCAGAATAAATATTACTTAAATTAGTAATATCACTTCTATGATTAATCGAACTTAGATCCTTTTTAATATATAACATCTCAAGTGTCTTCCTTCTTTGCTCATCTTTTTCTTTTTCTATTATAGTTGTATCTTCAAAATCGAACGTGTGACCCTCGTTTATTGCATGCCCAGCTAAGGCTGTTGCGTTACTTTTATTTGTTCTTATGGAATAATTATGTTGGTACAACCTTTCTTTGAGAAAACGACTAGTTTCACCATAGTAACACTTGTCACAGTCTTTACATTTGATGGCATAAATGAGGTTACTTTGTAACTCCTTCGGTATTTTTTCTTTCAAATTTGAAAATAAAGATTTATTTTTTCTTTTATTATAAAATGCCAGTGTAACTTCAGGTACGTTTCGTTTGAACACTTTTCTAATTGATTGTGATAAGCCCTCAACATAAGGAAATTTGAAATACTTCCTATTTATAACTTCCAGTTCAGCATGATCTTCATTTGAATGTGCTGGTTGCTGTCTTAAATATCTTAACCAATATCGTTCAACTAAGTTCTTCGGATAACAATTTTTCTGTAACAATAATTTCACCCTTTTCTTATTTTCATTTAGAAAACATGGACTACTTATTTCAATAACTTTTTTAACCAAATTTTGGACGCAATTTAATTTTTGGTTTATAGCATGAGAAGAATGGTAGTTCAGGATTCTTGCAGCACTGGTAGGTTTTTTAAACCAATCCGTTAAGATATTGCCATTTTCACCTCTTATGAGGTTTTCACCTCTTATTCTTGTGCTGCAAGAATCCTGAACTACCATTCTTCTCATGCTATAAACCAAAAATTAAATTGCGTCCAAAATTTGGTTAAAAAAGTTATTGAAATAAGTAGTCCATGTTTTTTAAATGAAAATAAGAAAAGGGTGAAATTATTGTTACAGAAAAATTGTTATCCGAAGAACTTAGTTGAACGATATTGGTTAAGATATTTAAGACAGCAACCAGCACATTCAAATGAAGATCATGCTGAACTGGAAGTTATAAATAGGAAGTATTTCAAATTTCCTTATGTTGAGGGCTTATCACAATCAATTAGAAAAGTGTTCAAACGAAACGTACCTGAAGTTACACTGGCATTTTATAATAAAAGAAAAAATAAATCTTTATTTTCAAATTTGAAAGAAAAAATACCGAAGGAGTTACAAAGTAACCTCATTTATGCCATCAAATGTAAAGACTGTGACAAGTGTTACTATGGTGAAACTAGTCGTTTTCTCAAAGAAAGGTTGTACCAACATAATTATTCCATAAGAACAAATAAAAGTAACGCAACAGCCTTAGCTGGGCATGCAATAAACGAGGGTCACACGTTCGATTTTGAAGATACAACTATAATAGAAAAAGAAAAAGATGAGCAAAGAAGGAAGACACTTGAGATGTTATATATTAAAAAGGATCTAAGTTCGATTAATCATAGAAGTGATATTACTAATTTAAGTAATATTTATTCTGGAGTGTTGTGCTGAGGTTTAGTGAAATTTGATTTATTTAGTTCCCTTGAGTGAACAGTGTTGAGGTTATTTGTAATGTTATCTTATTAGTCTAGTCGAAGGTTTTGTCCGGCTAACATTGTTGTTCCTTTAAATAATGTAAATTTCATTTTCTTAGTTAAAAAATTCTTACTTCTGTAAGTAATATTGTTTTATGTATCTCTGAAATATTTCTGCTTGTAATATTCATGAGTTGTAACAATCCATTTTCATATTGTGTATATGTTTGATGTTGATATGTGATTTCTTATTATCCTTTGTTTGTAGGCCTATGAAAAAGGTTTTAAATAAAACCGAAACGTTGGCAACGAGAGTTTGATTTTTTATCCTGGAAAATTGACCGAACCCCGATTAGAGAACACACCTATTCTATCAAACGGTCGATATATTATTGAATCTGTTATATATATATATATATATATATATATATATATATATATATATAATGATCAAACCGCAATATGAAATGGGAAAACAAGACTAAGATCTTTCAGAAATCAGAAATTTATTTTACCAAAGAAAAAGAAAATATTGCAAACATAACAGGTATCAACTTATTAAAATTTGTTGATACATAGTTACATATGTTGATACTTTACAACAGATGATTTATAATTTTGGAAGCATTCTAAAACATAGTTAATATTTCTACGTTCTCTTAAGCGTTATTTTTTTTTGTTAAAGATAAGTTGATTAGTGGTGAAATGCGGCAATATATTTTAGAGAGGAGTTGTAGAAGCGACAGAAATAAATATATTTAGAGTAACGCTGAAATAAGTATTAAAGGTTTTTATTCCATTGTTCTTAAATTAGGCATAAAGAGGACATATTTCTACAGTCAAAGCATAAATTATATATGAAAGCTAAAAACTGCTTGCTATAATTTCGTTTCTCTCGTAGAAGACAATAACAAGTCTGGGTCTCTTTTCTTTTAGGAGGGAAACAAAATGAATGGCTTCATTATTTCCATAAATTATGAAAGTTAAGCTTCTGTATTCAAGAAAGGATATTTTAGGTCAAAATGGTGGAGTTTATTTAATTCAATTATACTATTTTATATTTGATGCTCAAACTTACAAGTTGCATCTAATATTGTTTTAAGGAGCAGAAAGTACGCCCCATTTGTTGACATTCGGTTTAGATATACTATCCAGCAACATTCTGGTTACTATAGAGTTCCCACACTTACAAATTATGCATTTAGTGTTGTTTTTGGGATCAGAAAGTGCGCCCCATTTAGGGACTTATATTCAGGGAAGGCAGGTGAGGGATGGGCTATCTTAGAAAGGAAAAAGTACAAAATGAGTAAAATAGTTCAATTATTATATTTATACAGCGAATCTCATTTTGAAACATATTCTTCAATTCATTTCACCAGTTTTAAGATTGTTCTTTATATAAAAAAAAGTCGCCTTTTCACAATTACTGGGTAGATACTTAAAGAAAATGTACGATGAGGCTACCACCTACTGTGCCTCTTAATATATTACGCTGTGACTGTCAACTGTGTTGGAATGCTCTGCAGTGATTCAATATTTCTGCCCCTTTGTATGTTGCTATTAAAATGTTTTAACACTTTTGCTGCAATAACTAAATTTCTGATGTACAGTGTTTTTTTTTTAGCAATGGTACTTTCTTGTGCTGAGTGATCATAAGCACTCATATGCTTATAAGTGCTTATATTACGAAGAACGAACCACTAAGTGAGGCACTCAGTTCTCCTAACGTTAGGGGGTGCCTTTGACTACAGGGATTCATTTTATGGCAGAATATAGTCAGCAAGAGCACGCTAGAGCTAGCAAGTAAAGTTCAATCCTATATTTGTTTTACCCTTCCTCACTTTCGGAAAGATGGATTACTTGTCCTAATAAGTCAAGGTAAGACCAGAATACTGCTTTTTTTTCTCAATAAATGTGTTTTTTTATGAGTTTGTTTGTGTAAAGGAAGCTAATATCAGATTTTAAACATACCCGTTAACAGCTGCTAATCAAATAGTAAATAAGGTACTCTGCGAGGTTCACATATGTATTTGCAAATCTGACTGCGATGAAGTCAGTACCTCACCTCACATAAACCTCACAGTACGACACTGGTCTACACTCAACTACAGGTAAACCCAATATCACATCTAATAAACTCATTTAAGTAATTGTTTTATTTTAATGTGACTACTCAATTTTTTAAATTATTAACGAGTACCTGACATCGGACAGGCTCGGGATCAACGCTTAACAATCATTCAGAGGTACAACATGCTCAAATTTCTTCACCTCCCATGTAAAGAAAACAATACCAGAGTGAGATACAAGTCTAATTTATAGCGCCCTTTTGAGAGATAAACAATTCTTAAAATAATTATTTTTATTGAAAATTTCGTAAAAATAACAAAATCAACTCCTACTAATTGATTTGACATTTAGAGATTTGTCGACAAGACATTTACTAAATTTTCGACTGATTGAATTGGAAAGATTGATTGTTTTGATGTTGACTAATACAGAGAGGACGACGAAAGTGGTTGAGAGACTAGCTTACACTGGCAGTAAACCTGAGTAAGATGTGCAATCAGCTAATTGTTGACTGAAGAGCATAAACCAAAGCTATCGAGCGTGCCCCCCCGCTGACTAGTTTAGCAAACACACTCCATGTCCTCTGTAAATCTGTCCAATCGTTCTTTATTTAGGGATAAGAACCCTTAGTAAGGATTCTTTCTAAATCAATATCTTTAAACTTCTTCAGATTAGAACTTAAATAAATTATAACACTGTTAGTTTGTAATTTGATTTCTTTACTAAAAAGCAGTTCAATATTTTACGATAAACAACAAATTTTTATTGAATACACACATACACCCAAAACACACTCACACAGATTTATATATATATAAATCCAGTTCAATGTACATAAAGAAACATAGAGAAATTAAAAACACACACTTACAGTCTCTAATTTTTGGTTGAGCCCTCTCTTATCTCTCCTGAAGACGGCTCAATCAAAAATTAGAGACTGTAAGTGTGTGTTTTTTTAATTTCTCTACGTTTTTTTATGTATATTGATCTGTATATGTCGATTTCGGATCGTATTTTCATCGAAAAAGTATATATATATATATACACTTTTTCGTTGGAAATACGATCCAAAACGGACAAATATAGTTCAATATAGACAAAGAAACATAGAGAAATCAAAAGAACACACTTACAGTCTCTAATTTTCGGTTTGAACCGTCTTCAGGAGAGATAAGAGAGGGAAACCAAGCGCACTGGCTCAGAGACGGTTGGAGACGGTGTTCTTTCGATTTCTCTATGTGTCTTTGTCTATATTGAACTATATATATATATATAACAGATTCAATAATATATCGACCGTTTGATATAGTAGGTGTGTTCTCTAATCGGGGTTCGGTCAATTTTCCAGGATAAAAAATCAAACTCTCGTTGCCAACGTTTCGGTTTTAAATAAAACCAAAACGTTGGCAACGAGAGTTTGATTTTTTATCCTGGAAAATTGACCGAACCCCGATTAGAGAACACACCTATATATATATATATACATAAAATTAAATCACAATAAGAAATGGGAAATAAAGGACAAAATCTTTCAATCGTAACAAGCGGTCTTCGTCAGAGTGAAAAACCCAACTGAAATACTAGATGCAGAAACATCATGGAGAGGGGTTGAGAGGAGTGCAAAGGAAGAGTGGTATTTTAAAAGGAATTAGTTTATTATATATACTTTTGGAATTTCATACATCTTTTTAATGCTTGAATTCCAAATACGATTGTTAAATCAAAACGTTTGCTTTTGAATTGATTTGAACTAGGAAAACAGATCGATACTTGATATAAAACAAATAAAATTTGCTTTATGTACAAAAGGTATAACAAGAATTGACAGTAAATACGGGAACAAAAAAAAAAACCATCTTCTAAACAACAATAAGATTTCCAAAAATGGGATTGAGATCTTTTATAGAAAAACTCGTCAGGTTTATTCTATAACATAAATAGATATATTTTATTCTTCTTCCTTTTTAATGCCATTATTTGTAAAGTAATTTATTACTCACTGTCTTCTTTAATATTTATTTGAATAATTCGTCATAAATTGGAATTAACAGGTATTCCAATATTCACCTGTGCAAACATTTAAGCAAGAACAATAGAGTTTTATGAGTATGTAGATTATAGAAAGATTAAATCGTTATTTTAATATGAAAGGTACTTTATAAAATGTGATTCTAATATTTTTTTTTTTTTTAGGTGTTGCACCACTGTTTGTCTTACATAAAATGATTTAAACTAAAACAACCTAAAGTAAGTGAATAGAAGAATGAACCCATTCTTTTCGATTAGAAGCAGAACAGTGTATCTGAATTGAAAAGATATAGTAAATGGCCATTTCTGGGGGATGAATAACAGAGAAGGGGGGTTGTTGACAAGTGCATGGAGGGGTGGGAAAGGGGTGGATGACGTCATTGAGTCTATATAAACTCGAAAGGGACTACCAACCCCTGACATTCCTTGCCTTCAACCCCTACAACACAGACACCACCGCATAAAGGTAATTCATTCATTAGCTTTGACATCATATATTTGAATTGAACATTAACTATGATCTATGTGAACACATATCTTAATACAAGTCTATTCCTTAAAAAATTAAAACAAAATAAAATATATTTTAGTTACTCCAAATATTCAACAGTTCGGTAAATAAGAAAATTTTTATTATTTTTCGAAATGTAATATTAAAAACATTTTTAAAAAATTTAAATCATTTTAAATTTATTTTTTTTTAAATATTTAAATTTCTTAATAGAAGAAATAAAATAAACATATAGTTATTATGTAATTATATAAAATGTTTTATATAATTTTGTTCACACAATCACACACACACATACACACACAAACACATAATTATATATATAAAGATTTCACATAAATACGTGAAATAACACTCAATGATCAAACCACAATTGTGGTTGACCATATATATTTTATTATCACATGTATGTATATAATTATTCAATAAACCTTATAATAAAATAGAAGTTTAATAAACTTATTATAATGAAATAATTACAATATTAATTTGTATTTATCAGTTATTCTAAAATCTGGAAGAAATACCAAACTGAACATTTCTAGTATATCATTTTATACAATTCAACATACCATTTCGCGTGTAAATCATTTATTAATTTTTTTGTGGCATAAAATATTTTAATGTATTTCTTTTTACATTTTAAATTATTTTCGATTAAACATTAATTACTTTTATTTGTATTTTACATAAACAATATAATTTTAAATTAATATTTTCAAAATTATTTGTTTTTTCTCTTTTAAAATAAAAAAAAAATAAAAAAAACCCTATTTCATTATTTATTACTATTTCAGAAAATAATCTGTAATTAATGCTAAAAAAACGTTTGGTTAAAATTAAATATATATATATTTTTTTAGAAAAATATTGCCAGAATGATTGCAAATTAAATGAATGAGTATATGAAATAGAATGAGAGTGAGCGAAAAATACGTTTATTTATATATATAAAATACAATGTCGAAATGTGTTGGCAGTATAGTTTATGAACATTGTCATATACGACGAGAAGGGTAGAGTTATAATTTATTTACATATTTATATAGATGTGTTATCTAATCGGGATTCGGTCAAATTTTCTAGGTCCAAAATTCAAACTCTCATTGCCGACGTTTCTGTTTAATTTGTAACCCTTTTTAATAGGCAGAAGTAAGAATTTTTTTATTAAGAAAATGAAATTTAAATTATTTAAAGGAACAACAATCTTAACCGGACAAAACCTTTGACTAGACTAATAACAAACGAGTAACAAACGTTATAATAAATTATAACGAGTAACATTACAAGTGGTATTTGAATACATTAGTAATGTTATCTAATTAGTCTAGTCGAAGGTTTTTGTCCGGTTAAGTTTGTTGTTCCTTTAAAAAATATAAATTTCATTTTCTTAATCGAAAAATTCTTACTTCTACCTGTGAAAAAGGTTTTAAAATAAAACAGAAACGTTGGCAATGAAAGTTTGATTTTTGAACCTAGAAAATTTGACCGAATCCCGATTAGATAACACACCTGTTCTATCAAACGCTCGATTTATTATTGAATCTGTTATATATATATATATACGTTTCACGGTGAATCACAAACACAGAACTAAGGAACAAATACACTTGCTGTCTCTAATTTTCGGTTGAACCGTCATCAGGAGAGTTGAGATAAGGACACCGAGCGCACTTGTGAAGCAAGTTGGAGACTGGGTGTCCAACCGTTGCTTCACAAGTGCGCTTGGTGTCCCTATCTCAACTCTCCTGATTACGGTTGAACCGAATATATATCGTTTTCCTGTTTACAATATATATATATATATATATATATATATATATATATATATATATATATAAATATATAGCAAGATATCACAATAAACACGTGTAACAACAATCAATGTTCAAACCACAGTAAGAAATGGGAAAAAAAGACTAAGAACTTTCTACCGTAACAAGCAGTCTTTGTCGAAGTCAAAAACCCAACTCTGACGAAGACCGCTTGTAATGGTTGAAAGATCTTAGTCTTGGTTTTCCAGTTCTTATTGTGGTTTGAAAATATATATATCTAGGGGTATTAAGCAATCGGGATTCGGTCAATTTTCGGATTCTGAATTCATGTACAATACACCTATTCTATCAACGGTTGATATATTATTGAATTTGCTATACATATAACTTCGCTATTGAAAGCGAATTGTTTCACTTTTTTATTGTGAAATCTTGTTATATAATATATAACGGTTACTTGCCGTTGCGTCTACAACGTGCTTGGTCTCCCTTTCTCTTTTCTCCTGAAGACGGATTAACCGAAAATTTGATCTGTAAGTCTGTTTCCTTACTCTGTGTGTTACCTTTCTTGAATTTTGAACTCGTGTATATATATATATATATGATCAAACCACAATGACAAATGGACAAAAAAAGGACTAAGATCTTTCAACTGTAACAAGCCGTCATCGTCAGAGTCAAAAACCCAACTGACGAAGACCACTTTTACGGTTGAAAGATAGCAGTCTTTTTTTCCCATTTCATATTGTGATTTGATCATTGATCATTACTTCACGTGTTTATTGTAAAATCTTGTATATATATAAACCAATATATTGTATGTACGAGTATATATAACGTTACTATAGAAAAACTCAAGCAGATTCAACAATCATTTCTTCGTTTCATTAGACTTTTTTTCTTTTTACAAAAAAAAATAATAAATGAAATTATCATGGATTTATGTCTATTAATAAGTAAATTATTTTAATATTTGAATAATTTTATATTACTTTTTATTGTTATTTTCATTTTGTAATTAATTATTTTATCGAAATTTATTTGAACTTCAGAAAACTAATATATACATCAATTTTAGGTCATTACAATTAAAAATTATTTTAATTTGTTTTTCTCAGGTAATGTAAGTACACGAAGTTTTTCACTGTTTTAATTACAATAATTAAAATCTGCGTTAAAATCAATTGTTTTATTTGGTTATTCAAACCAATCAATTTGTTTATTTCAAAATCTTTTATTGTTTAATATGCTATGCTAGATATACTCTATTTAAAAAAAAAATTGAGCTAAATTTTTAATTAGTTTTAAATCGTGATCATTTACTATTATGCAGTACTTAAATAATGTATGTGATTTTTAACATTATTTCATTATTATTAATATGTATTCTATTTAGTTTTTTTATAGTTTCATTATTACATACTTATTTGTATCGATAAATTATTAGTAATTTATACTTAAGGAAGCTTTTTGAACTATCTTTCCTATGATTCTAATAGCGAAAAAGAACAAAAATAAATGAAATAGACACACATTACAGGCTCTCATTTTCGGTTTGAACAGTCTTCAGGAGAGATATGAGAGGGGAAAAAAATGAATGACACGAGGAATGATTTATAATCACAAAATGGTGAATTATAATCCAAAATGATTATTTCGAATCCATGATAAAATGTTTCCTCCTTCAAGGTCATCAGACTGGGCTTTAACATACTTTTCTGTTCTTCAAAATTCTTCCATTCTCATTTAGAAGTATTCTTGATCTTCCTCAAATTGTTCTTGAAATATTTGATCTTCCTCAAATTATTCTTGAAATATTTGATCTTCCTCAAATTATTCTTGAAATATTTGATCTTCCTCAAATTATTCTTGAAATATTTGATCTTCCTCAAATTATTCTTGAAATATTTGATCTTCCTCAAATTATTCTTGAAATATTTGATCTTCCTCAAATTGTTCTTGAAATATTTGATCTTCCTCAAATTATTCTTGAAATATTTGATCTTCCTCAAATTATTCTTGAAATATTTGATCTTCCTCAAATTATTCTTGAAATATTTGATCTTCCTCAAATTATTCTTGAAATATTTGATCTTCCTCAAATTATTCTTGAAATATTTGATCTTCCTCAAATTATTCTTGAAATATTTGATCTTCCTCAAATTATTCTTGAAATATTTGATCTTCCTCAAATTGTTCTTGAAATATTTGATCTTCCTCAAATTATTCTTGAAATATTTGATCTTCCTCAAGTTATTCTTGAAATATTTGATCTTCCTCAAATTGTTCTTGAAATATTTGATCTTCCTCAAATTGTTCTTGAAATATTTGATCTTTCTCAAATGTACAGCTCCATCTTTACGGCTCTTTTAACAACCAGCTCTCCCTTCGTGCCTACATTGAGATTACGATGAAAGAATAAGCAATACGCAACCTCAATTTTTCTTTTATCGAAAAATTAAAAAAAAAATTTAAAAAAAAAAAGTTTTTGATGACTTATTATCGATGGTGACTGTGTCTATCATATTCTGTTACTGTTTCAAAACTTTAATATTCATTGTTCAAGGCTTTCAACGACCAACGAATATTACCATGCACAACAGTGCGTGTCGTAAAAAGCAGTTCCGAACCAGAGGCCCACTACTGCTAGATTCTCATCCTGCTGTTTTTGTTAGGTCAGTAATACTTTGTCAAGAATGGGGGAGTCAGTCAGTAAGGGAATATGTCGTCTTCGTGGTCGTTTGGTCTTCAGGCTTTGCATTCTCTGAGGTTCTATATACTTTTGGAGTCATGTGGTAGTCATTTTTAGTTTAAGTAGGAAACTTTGAGGCTCGTGGGATTAGGAAAGGTTGGGAGTAGGATTTAGTTCCCGAACAAGGAGATTTGGATGGGTTGACAGTTTTTTGTCTTCATTACTGACAAGTCGAGCAATGTAGGAATAGATAGATTCCAAACTGAAATCATGTTGAATATCAACATTTCTGGCGTACCATGGAGCCCTAGCTATAAGGCGGGCACATTTATTCTGTACTATTTGCATGCAGTTCTTGTTTGTGGGCCTCGCTCCAAACCAGACTAAATATCCGTGTCATTGTAGAGCGAATGACCGCCTTATAGTTCAAGGCTTATTACTTGATTATCTAAAACAGAAAATATGTACAATAAAATAAAAAATTGAAAAAACCATTATTTTTATTTCTTGTTCTAATTTTACAACTTTTTGGTTTCGCAAAAATATAATATTTAACAGGAGAAATTGTAATTTTGAAAGTTTGAAGCCAAAACAATTGTTTTAAAATTCTAGCTCAGAAATGACTTTATAACAGTTAAAAATTTTTGTTTTAAATTTCCGAAATTAATTCTATAAAACCGTTATTCAGGCAAAATGCTTTATATTTCGTAATTGAGTCATTTAGTCGTTAGTTATCATTGTACTAATTTGTATCTTATTGAGAATTTTTTTAATTCATAAGTATCATATTACAAAAAAAAAAACAAAAAAAAATCGTAACAACTCGTGAATTAGTGTTGTAAAAGTCCAAACCGGTTTCGCATATCGTATACGTTCAAGTAAGATGCACTACATAGGAGGTGATATAACCCTAATGCTGGGGTTAGAACAGTGATTGGTAACCTAGCACCAACCATATGATTTGTTCCCGATCGCGGATGAGTTGAGTTTTGGAGTACCCAAAAGTTATGTGGTCTAATGAGGATGTCAACATGTGTACATGTTTGAATCTGACTGTCGTCTGCCTGTTAGGTATTAACAATCATTTTGTAACCAAAGCAACCATAATGTTCAAAGATGATGAGCTACTAGATACAAATACAATGGGATAGATGTACGAGGTGTGTAAATAAAGTAGTGAGACTGGCAACGTCGCTTTCGATCTGGCAACGCTGGAGACGCGTGGCCTTGAGTAGCGTCAGGTGCACGTGTGATGCGCCTCCAGTATGAATCTGAACTCGCCACAGTCATTTGTTTGTCCGTAGCGTTGGTTTTCGTGAAATGGTTTTTTCTTGAGCGTTTTAAAAATGAGTGACCTCAAAGTTGAGCAGCGGTGTGCAATCAAATTTTGCTTCAGACTTGGACATAATGCAACCGAAACCGTGTTTTATCAAGGGCACAGGTTTTTCGGTGGTTTAAGGAATTTTCAGAAGGAAGAGAGTCGATTGAAGATGAACCACAAAGCGGAAGGCCTTCAAGTGCAAACACCGATGAAAATGTCAACAGAGTACGGAACCTTGTGCGTTCAGATCGACGCTTGACAGTCAGAATGATCGGGGAACAGTTCAATTTGAATCACACCTCCGTTCATCACATTTTGACCAATGAATTGGAGATGAGAAAAATTTGTGCGAAAATGGTTCCGAAAATTCCGAAAAGAAAACGAGTTTTTGGCCAGTAAAAACATTCCTGTTGCTCCTCAGCCTCCTTATTCACCAGACTTGAGTCTTTATCACTTTTTCCTCTTCCCGAGATTGAAAAATCACCTCAAGGGAACTCATTTCGGGACACTACAAAACATACAAACTGCTGTAACCGACCAGCTGAAGGCCATTCCAGAATCCGAGTTCCAGCAATGCTACAATGATTGGAAGGACCGTCTCCAGCGCTGTGTGGCTTCCGAAGGGAACTATTTTGAAGGTGACAATATCACATTGTAATTATAAATGAATAGAAAATTTAAAAAAAAATCAGTCTCACTACTTTATTTACACACCTCGTATAGCCTCAAGTTCTTTTTTATGCAAATTAACTCTAAATTAGCTAAATCAAAGGGATACATTTATCTCAGGTTTATTGTTGAAGAATCTATGTTTAGTAATAAGAACATTTATGGTTTTTTATATTAATTATTTGTATTTGTGTTATTATTTTACTTAAAAATGCTAGTTTTTTTTCTGAAGTAAATTGTTTGTCTTTTTATTAATGTTATAAGCAGAAATGGGTTCCCGCCTATTTATGGTTGCAATCGTCATGGTTGTCATGGCCCAGTTGGTGGAGCCTCGCTACCTGCCCACTAGATCGCAGGATGATCGCATCGTCCGACTTCGCCAACTACTCAAAGATGTCAGTCATTCATTATACATTTATTATTTTATAACGCATTACAATTTGTATTTGAATTTTTTAATTATACAAATATATAGGTTAATACCAGACAATAGTAATAAATTAAAGTTAAAAGAATTTAAGAAATTCCTTAAGACGTTTTGTTTTTTTTTTTATTTCATGCAAGGTAATTAGTAGTAGTAGCCATTTAATTTACAGCTTTACGACTCAATCAAACTTTAATAAAGTACAGTTTTTAGGTTAATACCTTTGTAGTATTGTCCCCGCTGGCTTACAGGAAATAGAAAATGAAACAATAAAAAATATATACGGTAAACTTATGCAACAATCACGGCTTGGGATTCCAACACAGTTACATTCAGGTACTGTTTCTTTTTTTTTTTTTTTTGAAATTGTTTAAACTGACCCCATAGCAAGTGATAACGTCAGCCGTTTACGGGCTTTTTGTTTGATTGCTAATTGTACAGATTCTACATTGGGAGTCCTAAATTTAGCCTAACTCAAGTGCATTTCGAGTAGGGATCTTTAAAGAGTACCTGACATCGTACAGGCTCGGGACCGACAGCTTAATGACCTGCCAACGGATTAAAAATCTGTTAAAA
This sequence comes from Hermatobates lingyangjiaoensis, assembly GCA_026182355.1. Taxonomy (NCBI): domain Eukaryota; kingdom Metazoa; phylum Arthropoda; class Insecta; order Hemiptera; family Hermatobatidae; genus Hermatobates; species Hermatobates lingyangjiaoensis. The sequence goes on from JAPFBL010000301.1 coordinate 416,517, forward strand.
AAAATATTAGGTTAGGTTAGGTTACAGTGGCAGTCCCACAAGGGAACACACATAGGCCGAGCATTGTCCCTTTGTGATACCACACAATGAAGATTGACTCTTCAGTGGGAGTCCTAAATATTGCCTAACTCGAGTGTATTTAGAGTAGGGATCTTTAACGAGTACCTGACATCGTACAGGCTCGGGACCGACGGCTTAACATCTTCTATGAAGGACGGCGTGTTCAGATTTATTCACCTCCCGCATAAATAAATCGAGGGCCAGGTGGGGATCGAACTCTGGACCTGTAACTTTAAGTTGTATTACAAACAAAAATTTACCGGATTACAGGTGTTGCTGGATGAAAACATACCGGATTAAGGAGGTTCAACATGTAGATATAAATAATAAAGTTTCCTTAGTGGCCTTATAACATATTAATGGCTCCTACTCTAAACTTAAAATATATAATACGATAAAAGTTAGTTCCAGGAACAACTTGTAACGAAATAGTGTTGAGTAAATCAGTTGGTATACGCTAAATATCACACACAATACACAAAAACCATTACGAAGGGGACAGTACAAAAAATTTGGATTAAGAAAATAATTTAAAAAGAAATACAAATAAAGAAAAAATGCATTGAATAGTAAACTATAAAAATTTTATAGTTATATAATTCAAAAAAGGAAAAAACAATTTATAAAAGATGCTTTTCTTTCTTAACAATTAAAAATTAATAACAATAATCAACAGGTATATTATGAATTATATATATATATATATATATATATATAATAAAATAAATTCAAAACGAAGGAAACACACAGAAAGACACAGACATAACTCACATCGATATTTCGACCATCGTCGTCATCAGGAGGTGCGAAGAGCGAAGAGTCCCGCAGGAAGACAGGGCGGTACTCCCTGTCTTCCTGCGGGACTCTTCGCTCTTCGCACCTCCTGATGACGACGATGGTCGAAATATCGATGTGAGTTATGTA
>JAPFBL010000301.1:422500-454226 GCA_026182355.1 Hermatobates lingyangjiaoensis
TGGGATCAGAAAAAATTAATCTATCGAACAGTAAGTGCATTCGAACAGTCAGTTGTTACAAAAGGAGCTAAATTAATACAAATTAAATATAAAGTTAAACCAAACACTGGTTGAAATTTAATATCTTTTCTTTGACTTAAAAAAAAACTATTAGATGTTTATATTTCATTGTAAAGTTGATTTCATAAAATAGATAAGTAATATTTCACGAACAGTCAGTAACTCTTTTTGCTGCTCTTGGTGGTCGTCAGATACAAAAAACATAGTGAAGGGTTCAAAAGGGTGTAAAGTACAGTGACACTTTTCATATTGTGGTTTGATTATTGATTGTTATTCCACGTGTTTATGTAAAATCTTTTTATCGATTTATAAATATATGTATAGTCATAATCAAAGAAAAAATCAAAGATTTTTCAAAATAGAAAACGTATGATTCAAATCATAAAACAAATTTTTAAATTAAATTAACTGGCTTCACAAACAAATATAATAAACTTTCAGTCACTTTTAAAAAGGTAGTTTTAAAAAACATAAAAAAAAATTATTTTAATTTGCAAATATTACAGTTGATAAATCCGTTTAAAAAATAGTATTTATCAAAATATAAAAAATAGTATTTATAAATTGATTACATCATATCTACTATTTCATTAAAAAAAAAAAAATAGTTCTAATTTTTTACACACATAAAATGTAAAAACCAGTTACGACCTTGAAAAATTATTTGATATAAAATATTAGATTTTTGTTAGGTTTTTATTATTTTATTTTTTTTTTATATTTTTGATGTTTACTCCCTCTTGAAATGCCACCCCCTGCCACGTACCGCCCCCTGGCACCAGCCACCCCCCCTTCCCTATTGCTTTGCCTCTGCGAACAGTGAAGTAGTCAGTTGAATTTAACACTCGGTTTCTTAGCATTTTATGACGCACAACGATTGTTTGGTGTGTCTAGGCACATGTTGGAAATGATAATATAAAATCTTAGCTTTAATGCTTTTAACGTCCACATCCTAAAAATATTCTTAACCACTTTCCAAGCATTACCTTAATTTTATATGAAACAAAGCTTTCAAAACGAAAAAAAGCATTAACAAAAAAGCAATATAAAGCTAAATAAAAGTACAAATGAATTAAAATTCTTATTGAATAATATTGTATATTTCGAAAACCAGTTTTGTTTTTTTTTTTTATATCACCAAGTTGATTATGCAGTCTACTGGATTTTCAAGATTTAAATTTAATTATATTTAAAAATAGATAATATAAGATTTAAAAGAGATCGTAAAAGTTGAGGGATATGGTTGGATTAGAAAGTATTTGAGACAGGTCATACAAGGGGTTTGAGTTATGTTGAACAAGGTTTAAAAGAATGGAAAATACATTTACAAGTTTTACTCAAAAAGAGGATGGATTTCTTTCACCATTATTGTTTAAAAATAACCTCAAGGTGTAATCTTTCAGGCAGGTGTTTGATTACATCATATCTACTATTTCATTAAAAAAAAAAATAGTTCTAGATCGAGTTTTATTTCATCACTTTTTATACATGCATCTAAAGAATTTATCAAAAAAAAAAGAACCATCCTGTTAATTCTAATTCGATAAAGAAAAAAAAATGCCTTAATAGATCTTCAATCTATCCACACAATAACGAGCATATAATTAATCTTTCATTCGGTTATGATCAAGCAAGTTTCAACATTCTTTTTTGTTTTATGTTAATATTTCATTCAGTCTTTGTTTTTATCTTAAATATTTGTTACGATTAATGGATTAATCAGCTATAACAAAATCTATTTAACAAATATTTGTTATTAAAAAAATGGTTGTATTATTCCTTGATTCCAATTAACGCTGTTCAGGTTCAGGTTTCAAAACACTGAAACGATGTTTTTAGCGAAGTTATAGGAACTCAAAAGCAGTCTGCTAGCTTTTAGAAGTACAAAAAAAAAAACAAAAATAATTATAAATAGTGACCTTTTCTTATTTAATTTATTTTTAAAATTAGTATTTAACTTAGATTATAAATAGAATTCATATTTTTGTAATGATACAAGAAACTAAAATTTTGGTGTAATAGATAATAATATGTACATCCAGGGCCAAGTAGATATCGAACACCAGACATAAAGACGAGCACGTAAGCCACTCAGCGGTGGTCAGGTTAGCCCAGTGGTTAACGTACTCGCCTCTGAACTGATAGGACCGGGGTTCGATCCCCACCTGGCCCTCGATTTATTCATCGGGGAAAGTGAATAAATCTGAGCAAGTCGTCCCTCGGAGAAGGGCGTTAATCCGTCGGTCCCCAGCCTGTATCAGGTTAATCGTTAAAGATCCCTACTCTAAATACACTTGAGTTAGGCAAAATTTAGGACTCCCACTATAGAGTCAATCTTCATTGTGTGGTTCACAAAGGGCAAATGCTCGACCTACGGTGTTCCCTTGTGGGAATACCACTACAACCTAACCTAAGCCACTCAGGTACCAGTACGATATCAGGTATCCCTATTCTAAATACACTGAAGTTAGGACAAATTTATTACTTCCGGTGTAGATTATTCATTGTATGGTATCAGATAGGGTCAATGTTTGGCGTATGTGTGTTTCCCTCGTGGGTTGCCACTACAACCTAACCTAAAGTAAGTTGTAATTTTTTTAAAAAAAATAATTTTTATATTTTTTGCCACACTTTACAAATAATTGTAACTACTGTTCTGTATACCTTGCTCAAAGGACTGTCTTCAAGTCACCTAACTGTTGTTTATACAACTGTAAACTCCAAACTGTAATTTAGTTTCATAGCAATTAATACATTTAAAGAATGAATGGACTTGAAACCCGACTCACTATATAATTGGGTCGTTCTGAACAGAGATGTTCTCATGTAAACATTATGTATTCAGTTACGTGAGAAAGTTTTATATCAATAGAAATTTCATCATGAAAGACAACGCTAGTAAAAATTTTTCCAACTGACGTAATCATGAGGGATATTTGTGAGCCTCTCAGATAGCGAAGCGGGAGGGAATAAATCCAGACCATTTCAACATCAAGAGAATGGTAACAGACGTAAAAGAAAAACTGCATTATTTAATAAAGAAGTTTTGTAAAATATTATACTAGAATTGAATAATTTGTCTTTGTAACTTTTTTAATATTGGCAACTTAGCAATTTTTTTTTTATTAGTGATATGACGGATGTTTATAATAATATTATTCAAATTACAGTTAAATATGTATGTTATACATACACTCGACCATCGAATTGCCAAACTAGTAGAAACTGAAACAGGTACGGAAACAGAAAAGTCTGGTAATTAGTAACACTGATAAGTGATATCCTAATAATAGGTAGGATAGACTAGCTAGAAATAGTTAGGCCAGAGGTTCCCAAAGTGGGTTCCGCGGAACCCAGAGATTTCGTTATCGGACTGTCTGGGGTTCCGTAAAAAACATTTAGTAAAAACATTTTTCTAAAATTTTTTTTGTGGGTAAGCATTTATTCTATATTTCTTGTGTATCATGAAACTGAATAATGTTTATAACTACTTATACACGTAAGAGAGTGGTCAAAATTTTATTCATATTTAGGATGAATCACTAGTCAGTTTTTGGAACTATCTGATTCCAAAATTTCCTGCTATTGCAAAAGTAGCACATTGCTGCCATTTCTCACTATGTACTTATGTGAAATTGGATTTTCTTTTTAAACTGCCATAGAAACCAAATACCGAAGTAGACGTCATGCTGGGGCTAACTTGAGAATCAAACTCTTAACTATAAAGCCAAAAATGATTATAAAACAAACTCTGTTTTACAATTGCTAGTAATTCTGTTTTGTGTTTTATGTACTTGTGGAAAATATGAAAATTAAAATCTTTTAGTTTTGAATTTTTAATCGAAAAATACACATTACAATGATATTACTTTTTTAATTGTTTTTAAACATACGTACTATTTACATAGGCATATGAAAATATTTATAATATGATTGTATAAAATCGTTAGAATCTGGGTTTCATGGGGAAGTTTCTGAAGCAAAAAGGGTTCGCGTCGAATAACTTTTGAAAAACTCTGATCTAGGTTATTCTCTGTCTCACCTTACCTTAAATCACAATTACAATCATCAAATACAGTTAGTTATGTTATTATACATTAAAATTAATTTATAATATTATTTGATATTTATATGTAAATATTAAAATATAATATTATTGTTTATGCACAATAAAGGCACAGTTTGCTTAAAATAACGGAATTGGATTAGCCTGGGTTACCTAAGCTCACTCTGCCTCATTGTGAATTACCAATACCCGGGATGATAATTTATACTATTTGGAAGAAAAAAAAAGTACGAAAACTCGATGGTTGAGTATATTTACAACATAAATTTTTAACTATAATTTGACTAATATTATTATAAACTTCCATCGTACCACGTATATCGCTGGTGGAGTCGCGATCATCAAGACTCCATCATCAATGGGACTATCGTATTTGATGAAGCCTCTGCGAAACCGGTCGAGCGACTCCACCAGCGAGCGATATACGAGATATGACGAAAATTTACAATATTATCTTTACTAACCTCTGTGGTACTAATAATGATTTTTCAATAACTGCAGTAACCATTCTCTTTTTGTCGTGTATTTTACTTTACTATTAGTAAAAAAAAAAGAATGAATTTAAAAAAAAAAATATTTCGAGATTTTAACGGATTTACTAATTTTGAAGCTCACTGATTTTTTCTTTTTTTTTGTATGGTATTGTATGAGCATTTATCAAACCACAATATGAAATGGGAAAACAAGACTAAGATCTTTCAACCGTAACAAGCAATCTTCATCAAAATCAAAAACCCAACTTATTTCACGTGTTTATGTGAAATCTTGTTATGTATGAGCATGTGTATCTAAAAGTTTGTGATCATACCAAAGATTGCACGGGTTTATGGATCAAATTTATAATATACCCAATAATAGTTTTTATACTGAAGACTATTATGTACAAAGACGAAGTTTTTGTGCTTCATTGTTTTTTTTTTAGAAATACTGCATAATGATAAAGCAGATTCATAGACCATCATACAAATTTTGATTTATAACTAATTCTCCTGAACTAACTCTAAAAAAATTAAATTTTTCAGTTAGTACAGAACTGACAACATTAATTAAAAAAAAAAAGTAATAATATTCTATAACAGAAAGTGACAATTTTTCAAAAAATATTTAAAATTTTAAATTAAAGTTAATCTTGAAAAATTGTGAACATCATAATGATCATATTGTTGAGAAAACATAACGAAATTGAAGATAAAAAATTGAATGTTTTTTTGGCTACTTTCTACCTAAGAAAAGGTGCATTATAGTAGATTTTCTGATTTTAAAAATTATGCATTTAGTTAATGTCACAGAGGTTAGTAAATAAGCTATTGTTATTAACCGTTATACCTCGTCTATCGCTGGTGAAGTCGCCCGACCGGTTTTGCAATGGCTGCATCATCTATGGGACTAACCTTACTTTCCAAAACCACGGATATAAATACCTAGTTTAACTCAATGGTGTCAATACATCCCTAAATTTCTTACCTAATAGTTTTTTATTTTTTTTTTTTAATCTTGATTTTTGTCTTTTACAATAATGCAGCCATTTTGAAACCGGTCGGGTGACTTCACCAGCGATAGACGAGGTATAACGGTTAATAATAACATTTTAAAAATTTATACTCGTATTATTTCACAAAACTATTGACGTTAGTATATTAAAGTTCTTCTTTTAATTTTGGATAAACTTCTAACTAATATGAGTATTATATAAATAAAAATTCCAAGAATTGTTGTTCATTGCAAGTTAAGTTAGGTTAGGTTGCAGTACCACGAGAGAACACACATACGCTGAACATTGGCTCATTGTGATACTAAACAATGAACATTATGCTAACGATGAATTTTGTCTAACTCAAGTGTATTTAGAATAGGGATCTATAACGAGTACCTGACATCGAGCTAACTTGGGCCTGTCAGCTTAATATCCCCTCCTCCCGGGTGCCTTCACCTTGTCGTGGTTTCACTGTGTTCTGCAGACTGGCACTCATGGATGGAAAGCCCACTCGGTTGTATGCTGGCTTGAGGGCTTCCGTTCCTTATCTTCCAGCTATCGCTTGTGTTTCTTAACACTTTTTCTAACCCTTCAATGGCTATTGCCAGCTTTGTTTTCTTATCAGCTATATGGTAAATGTGGATGGTGCTTCTCTGGAGCCACTTATATTCGTACTTAAGTTTGTCAGCCTGTCTCGGTTCGCCTTCCCCTCCTTCTACTGTAATCTTCCTCTTACTTACCTATAACTCTCCTAACCTTATCAACTTCCTATTCTCTGTTACTGTTCCCTATTCCTTTTCATTTTTTACCTGTAACACTTGATCTCTTTCAACAAATAACCAACAGTCTTACAAAGACTAAAAGGCTTATGTTTATAGCTCTTGTTCGTGTAGGTCGTAGAATCCTCCAAGTGGCAGCCATAAATAAAAATCGAAACGTCGGCGTTAAGAGTTTAATTTGAACCTGAAGAATTCACCAAGTCCTGATAAATTTTATTTTATTTCCACTTCACAGTCGATGCTTTTATCAATATTATATATATATATATATATATATTGTATTCGTAAGACTGTCAGGAGACTGGAACAGCTTAGTTTGAAAGTCGTTAATGCCGAAGCTGCGGTACATTTCAACAAATATATATTTATAAGTTAATTTGAGTGAGTATGAACTCGAATTCTAAATGATACAGGAATGAAAGGTAATGTTTATTATACAAGCGCGACACACTGACTGGCTCACCCCTCCTCAAGGCCAGCCTTCATAATCGGTCTCTGTGTGTAAACAAAGACTTTAACCCGCGACGCCGGCGGTAAACAATGAACATTATGCTAACAATGAATTTTGTCTAATTCAAGTGTATTTAGAATAGGGATCTATAACGAGTACGACAACTCCGCTAACTTATATATATATATAAGGTTTTTGACTCTGATGAAGACCGCTTGTTACGGTTGAAAGATCTTAGTCTTGTTTTCCCATTTCTTATTGTGGTTTGATCATTTATATATATATATATATATATATATATATATATATATATATATATATATATAGTGTTAAACTGAATTGCCTTAATCAAACATACCTTTCTTTTGAGCAGTTTTTCGTTTTTTATAGATAATTTGAAATCATCTTGATTCAGCTGGTGAATTATTTGAGCAAAACTCTGGTTGGCCATCATTATTTATTGACTAATATTTGACATGTTTCGGCTGTCTCTAACCACCTTCAGAAACTATTTTCAACCATGACAAAACAAAACTATTTTCATCGAACAAGTATGTAAACATAACAGTAAGCTAAATAAAATTTGTTCACTAAAAAATAAATTTCACTGAGTCTAACATTAGAAACATTAGGGTTTCAAAACATTACAAGGGTGGATAAAAGACAAATTAAAGTTAGGATGGGGGGACCGTTCATATATATAATTATTATCATATATCATACATATATATACAATTATATATATTATAATATATATATATATATATTATAATATATATATATATATATATATATATATTTATTTCAAACCACAATAAGAAAATGGGAAAACAAGACTAAGATCTTTCAACCGTAACAAGCGAAACTGAAGTTGGGTTTTTGACTCTGACGAAGACCGCTTGTTACGGTTGAAAGATCTTAGTCTTGTTTTCCCATTTTCTTATTGTGGTTTGATCATTGATTGTTATTTCACGTGTTTATGTGGAATCGTTATATATATATATATATATATATTCTATGTTTTGTTATTGAGGGCTAGGTCAAATAAAAGAAAATAAACTCCTTCCTAGGCCGACGTTTTGATGTATTTGTACATCATCTTCAGGGCTAAAATTAGAGTAAGAACTATAATACATTTACCAAAACAATCTACAACTCACATAGAGAACTAACACAAATTTTTGAGACCAACAGATATATAACAAAAGGTTATTTTATAATCAGAGTTGTTGAGTACACATCTATTTCAAAGTATCAGACAAAAGGAATGTATATATATAATTTGTTGAACCTGAGGATGACCTATGTTAAGGCCGAAAGCTTGTTTGCCGTTAATTCAGTTAGTCTTTTCTATTTAAACTGTTAATATTATTAAAGTGTTCCTAAACAAATTTCTTAATGAGCTTTGGACAACTCATTTGGGAGTTACCTACCCCTAGTCGTAAGATTGTCAGGAGATTTGAACAGCTTGGTTTAAAAGTCGTAAATGCCGAAGCTACGGTACATTTTAATGAAATATATATATATATATATAAATTGATAAAAGTGAGTATATGTGAAGGTGTCTTTGAATGCAGCTATTATGCAATGCTAACTGCAAGGAGGCAGACGAGAGGAGTGGGGGAGGTAGCGGCACAGGGAAGCGGTTACGTGAGTACTAGAGCGAGTGTGCTGCCCATCTCCAGTGAAAGTACCATAACCTTGAGTCACCCACGCCTTCATCTACATGGGAAACTCCCTACTATTATCTTTGATTAGATTACAATCGCTCCAATCTTTTTCTGTCAGGTCTTCCAAGTTCTTTCCTTTTTTTTTTCTTTCTTTTCTTTCTTTTTTTTTTCTCTTTCCTCTATTCATTTTTAAAACCATTATCAGGTGCAGTGGAATTGAAACTGTAAGTGGAATCGAAAACAGTCTAACGCTTATGTAATGCTGGCCTCAATTTTCTTATGGTTCAAACATCTTCTTTTTTTTTTAGTCCTTTCTAACCTTTCTTTTACATTACAAGCTTTTATAGATCATAATTGTAATTCAAGTAATAATAGGAGCGACGTATATATTCAAACACATTACACATGTACTCAGAGATATTATATATATATATATATATATATATATAATATATATAAATTTTGAAAACTTTAAGAAACAGGAATGGAAAACAGTTACTAGAACTGAGATTCAATAATTTCGACCCTTTTAACGGTCGTCCTCACGAAAGGAAGTTGAGCGTCAATAAGATGAAAACAAACATATGCATATATATATATATATTATATAATAAGATTTCACGTAAACACGTGAAATAACGATCAATGATCATACCATAAAATGAAAAGGGAAAAAAAGAGACTAAGGTCTTTCAACGGTAACAAGCGGTCTTCGTCAGAAGATCTTAGTCAAAGAGTCAAAGATCTTAGTATTTTTCCCCTTTTTCATTTTGTGGTTTACTGACGAGGACATCGCAATATAGTAGTGAGTTCTGTTTCATTTCTGTGTGGTCTTTGTGTCAATATAGTTTATTTAGTTCGTGAAATCGTTTCATTTAATTGGTGTATATATATATATATATGTTGGTATATATGGGCAGCAGACTTTGTTTAAGACAAATGGAATTGAAATATGCAGCAGCTTCTGCATTCACGACATTTTCCCTCACGATTGGAATCCCTTTAGACTAACGCATAATAGCGAGGAAATCATCAAAAACGTTGCGGATATAGAAGCTGTTGCATATTTCAATTCCATATACAAATTATATGGATATATATTATACATATTATATATTATATATATATATATATACATTTTTCTTATCTCGACCACATATATTCAACACTATTTTTTCTTTTTTATCGAGGTTTGGTCTAGAGTCAGTACACCTTTAAGCCAACGTTTCGTCTATATTTGTAGATATCTTCACGGCTACATCAATACAGAATTTAATTACAATAACATGAAAAAAATTATATTAAATTATTTATATTATTATTAATTATGTTCTTTATCTAACATAAATTATTGAGTTAATTGTGTATATCAGCATAAATAATAGAGTTATAATTTTTGTTTATGTTAATGTAATTAATTTCTGTAATTAATATAGACGACATCTGTATGACGATAGAGAAAACATCGATAATACTGAAAAATAGTATATATAATGTATGTGTCTTATAAAGTTCAAATACGAAGAAAAGTAACGCACGGAGTAAAGAAACACACTTGCTAAGTTAATTTTCCAAAAATATTTCAAATATTTCGAATTTTTTCATATTTGAACGTCTGCTGTCCGGTTTAGATCGTTTTCCGAAATCAAAGTGAGTGTTTTATACAGTTGCTATCCGAATTACAATGACCCGTACTTATGACATACTTACGAGGTACAATGAATAGTATACTGACAATACGATCAAACGTTATAGAAAAATCTGCTATGATTTTTGATATTCCTTTTGAAATAATAAAGAAAATTGAATCTATGAAACCAGAAAGTCCGAAGATGCTAATGAATTGAGTTTAGTTACTGCACTGGATGATAAATTTTCAAGAATCTTTGGTTCAGCTCATTAAAGGAAAGATTGTTTAATATTATTTAAAAATAAAATATTGAAATATTGCTTAGAATGTTATTTTTCTTATATTGTCACTTGGCCATTTTTTTTTAGCTCGTTTGGAAAAATGTTGCAATTTTTTGTACTATTTTATCACGAATTGGCATAAGGTAGTTGGGAACACTGTCTATCTGTATATCTTTATTCTCTCTCACTCTATATCTCTGCCCTTTCTCTACTTTCCACCACTCTATTTCCCTCCCTCTATCTCAACCCTTACATCTAACTTTCTCTTTTCTCTCACCCCTTTCATATTCTTACCTCCCTCCACTCACTCCCACATCCCTTCTTTTGCAATTCAACTAGTATTTAAAGTACTAACTCATTGGTTAAACTGTACCTAAGCCTCCACAAGCATTATATATATATATATATATATATATATAATAATATATAAATAAGCAGTGACACATAAACAGAAACACAACAAAGACTCACTTTTCAATATTTCGACCGACTGTCGTCCCTCCGTCAATTCACTTCTTCTCCTGAGGACGACCACCATTACGGTCGAAATATTGAAAAGTGAGTCTTTGTTGTGTTTCTGTTTATGTGTCACTGCTTATTTTAATTGTTATTTGTCCTGCCGGACCGTTTTTCGTTTATCATGGTATATATATATATATATTATATATATATATACAAATACATACATATTAAAATTGGCAAACATTAAAGAAGGTTTACAATGTTTATTGGACTGAGCATTAGTTGATGTACAAGTGTCACAAGGAGATGGTTTCAGAGGCCAAGACGGTTCTCTTGAGCAAGAGCGGTTGTGAACGATTTATCGGACAGAGATGGTTTTTATTTACGCTTTCAACATTGGTACTGTTTTCATTGGCTATTTCATCAGAGGTCAGCCTAATGGCTAGTACAGTTCACTGCCTTCAAAACATCACTCTCCCTTCAAAAAAAGTCAGTTTATTTCTAATGTAGATATCATTCTCTACAAATTTTTTTTCAACTTATCAAAATTTAACGAATAAATTCACTATTTGTGCAATATGTTATACTGTAGTATTTACTCATACTGGAAGGTTTCAAGAATTACGTCTCCACACAAAAAAAAAGTACCACATATTTTTCTGTGGAGACATAATTCTTGAAATCCCCTGTTATAAACTATGAATGATTAAGCAATACTTTAAGTAATTATATGGCGATCTCAGGTATGATAATTTACACATTTATACTAGTGTCATCATCGGCTTAAAAAATCCTACATGACTAAAACAAAATATGAATAATACACTTCAACCTTTAACTAGATAACTATATTTCATCTTTAAAATTAGTAACATAAAGTATCCTTTATCAGCATCACTTATAAAATAAAATTTAACAAAAATTATTTAAAATAAAAATTTTATAAAATAAAATTTATAAAAATTTTATTCGCTAATGGATATTCATAAATATTTTTAAGTTTTTGAAATATTCAAAATAAAATATTTTGAATACATCTTGAATACAAGTTGAATACAACAAACACAGTAAGTGTGTTTGTTCCTTTGTTCTGTATCTGTGATTTACCGTGAAAGGTTTATTGTCCTTTTGGATCGTGTTCCTGTTTACAAAATAAAATATTTTGAAATATTTTAGTAATTTTGCCACAGTTTTAGTCTAAAAAATTAGAATTATTTTGATATAATTCTAATTATAGAATTATAAATAGTACCTGCTTATAAAGAGGTACTCTTCGTTTAACGATGACGGTAGTGCTGACTAACGATTCCGTCGTTAAGCGAAATCTTGGTTAAACGAATATGTATTCATATATTTCTCAAGAAGCTCTTAGTTAGCATACACTACACTTTTTTTTCTCTTTTCAAACAATTAGTCAATGTATATCAGTATTGTTTATTGTTTTACTGAAAATTTCAAAAATTTTTAAAACCAAGGCTACATTTGCTAGTTTTGAACTGAACAGTACTTTGGTACTGAACAATTCCGTAACTCTTAGCTACCCTTCAGCGATATACTGTACTTTAATTTCTTTTAGCTTTATTGTTTTCATTTAAATATAGTCCTAACATTTCTTGTATTGTTTTATTAATAAATGAAATTGTTATACAGGTTAAAGAAAATGTAAAACAGAGGAAACGGAAATCATTAAAGTACACAATCATTAAAAAGTTTAGTATAGTAATGATTTTCAATTATTTCTAACTGCCTCATTTTTACTGACCGCAACTAAAATTTGAATTTGTTTTACGACATTCGCCGGCTGGCAGTTGCCAGTCAGTCAGTCTACAGTTTCCCAGCACAACTTATCGTACTAAATCCGACGAATATCGTCTCGCACACGTCATCGCAACTCCGAGAGAATTATGATAAACAAATTCTGGGCCAATCAAAAGGCCCGTCGTTATTCATCTTTAAACGAGAAATACCTGTATTGAAGAAGTCTTCACATAAAAGAATCATTATTAAAAAAAAAGTAATAACTTTTCAAATATAGAAAATATAGTATTCTTCAGGACACTACAAGAGAAAGAAAATTGCACTACATAAAAGTAATCTAGTGAAACTAACTTAAAAACTATAGGGAAAATATCATCCTTAACACGAAATAATATAATAGTCGATAATTTTTTCCTAATATCAGTTATTACTTGAAGAAAAACATACGTGGTCGAAAGCATAATTTTTATAAAACTTTTTTTATTTTAAGTTTATCTTTGACTTTATCATTATGAGTCAAATTAGCACGTAGCAGGTGATTGTGCAACATTAGAATTATTTTGAAATATTTCTGCGATAGTTCCCATCTTGCAAGGATAGATGTGATTAGTTGATAACATGATAATCCGTATGTCTTGTGTTGACATGTATTGTGACGTATTAAAGCATTACTACAAAGTCACTATTCTTATAGTTCCACATAAAAAACATAACTACATCAGGAAAAGGCATTTTTTTTATATATAAACTAAAACTTACCATATTATTTGTAAAAAATATTTTTATATAAACATTTTTAATTTTATGTATTAATCTACAAATAATTGACACTATAAATATAAAAAATTAATAATAATTGACATCATTATATAAACATAATGAAACAGGATGTTATTTAGAAGTATTTTAACTAATCAGATTTAATGGAATCAGATTAGATTTAATTTGTATTATAGTGTCTTCCTGATGATGAACACAAAGTGTTCGAAACGCGTTGAATAAAACTTCATTTGTGTGGAGACTTTTGTTGGTTTATCCATTTTACCTCAGAAATTTTAACTAATATTACAAACCTTTTGAATAACTTGTAAAATAGACTGTTAATAAAGCATTTCATAAATTACTAATACAAATATTATAATGATAATTTATGTTATAAAAACATTATATATCTCTAGTTGCTCTCTCAAGACATAAATTGGAAAAGCTTCCAATTAATAAATAAGGCTTCCTTTTAAATGTGCAATTTGTTTTGGTTTTGAAACTCATCAAGTTTTAATGAGTTTCGGTTTGTTTTTGATTTATAAATAGATTTGAGAATGTGAGATAGATAAAAAAAAAATAGGTTTCCATTAATTTGAATAACTTTGTAATTTACGTGTTGATCTTGAAAACATTTCAAATTATCATTTTAAGGAGGAGTTGAACTGTAATTTAAATTTTATACAGTGTTATTGATAACTTTTAGATATATAAAGAGAAAAGTTGCAAATAATACGAAAGAAATATAGAGAAGAAATATATTAATTCAGTTTGAAATCATTTCTGAGTCGATGTAACGCCTTGTTTTTGTGTTCTTGACCTACTAAGGAAGGGAGGCATAATCAATTACTTGGACAAGGAAATATAAATCTCTGTTCTGTCAGAAGAAACGGAACTATATTTCTTTTTTTAAGAAAAAAAAAATACTTTCTTTAGTTTGATCAAGTTAGAATTATTTTAAATGATTTTCGTAGCAACATCACTGAACCAGCATATAAGTTTATTCAATAACGTTTGATTAATCAGATCACCTAATTCACGACAGCTGTACTCTTAAGTACTATTAAAGTCATACGGCCACGAAACATACTGACATAGTCAGGACATAAACCAACATACTGTCTTACCCGAGAGACCTGCACAATTAGAGCAGTACAAATAGACAAGCAGGTGAAAGCCTCTGGCTTGGACCTTACGTGCAGTATTGCACGGAAAATCTCGTTAGGTGTTGATCATTGGACAACTAATTGACGTAGTTTAAGCACAGAACGACGGAATTTTTTTAAGGCCCTTTTTGAAGGACGACATATTACATTTTTGTCATATTCCAAGTGAATAAATCGGAAGTTAGAGTGGGTATTGAATCCAGAGGCAAGCATACAAACCACTGGGCTACCTTGGTCCCCCATTTTACCTAGTAAGTTAAAATTCTGGGAGATTCTGAACTGAGCTCAATCGAACCATTATTAATCAGAACTTCTTCAACAATATACAAGTGCTCATAAATTTATGTTACCATGTAATCTTATATTTAGAATTAAATAAGAAAGTACAATCTTACGTCGCAAAACTCTTGTTTACTAGACCTACTTCAGTATTACTTCTTTTAGAATTACAAGAAATAGAATTTTAAGCTATCATATTCTTTTACGATAGTCGCAAAACTCTTGTTTACTAGACCTACTTCAGTATTACTTCTTTATTAAAGAATTATCGCAAAACTCTTGTTTACTAGACCTACTTCAGTATTACTTCTTTTAGAATTACAGAAGAAAGTACAATCTTACGTCGCAAAACTCTTGTTTACTAGACCTACTTAAGTATTACTTCTTTTAGAATTACAGAAGAAAGTACAATCTTACATCGCAAAACTCTTGTTTACTAGACCTACTTAAGTATTACTTCTTTTAGAATTACAGAAGAAAGTACAATCTTACATCGCAAAACTCTTGTTTACTAGACCTGCTTCAGAATTACTTCTATCTTAAAATAGGGTTTTCAATAAGATTATTATTTAAAGTAATCCATAAAGATAAAAATAATTCAGAATCAGATCAAATTTACACGAGATTAATGAAGCAAGATTGTACTTCCATTTATATTTTTTACCAACAACCTCTGCAGTTATATTTTTATCAAAACAATTTTAAAAACTCAATAATATATAAACCGTTTTATTCTTATAAAAAAAATGCATACTTCTTGTCAATAAAAAAAAAGTTTTTAAATAAAACCGAAACATCGGCAAAGAGAGTTTGATTTTGAAATTAGAAAATTGTCCGAACCCCGAATACATAATATACCTATAATAACAATATATTCAGATATATATTCTTTTTTTTATCATCTATATTTAGAAATATACAACTACGCATATTATGCGTAACAGGCATATGTAGTAATAGATTACACAATAACATCGATGCACATGAGCAAAGAATGGAACCCACTGGTTCAACATCTTACTTTGTTTTTAGATAGATAATCTAAGAATATAAATATAAAACGGTTATGCGAGCACCAAAATAACTCAATTCTTTAACTAGATATTATCCAATGAAATTGATGAGTGTGATACGACTAGGTTAGGGTCTTCTTATAAATATTCAACCCCTGTTTACTGAGATCATTCCATTTCTCTTAAAGTGGTGTAGGCATGATGACTATTACACCAGTGTAATTTTCTTGAAGTTAATAGTATAGTCATTCACTATCCTGTTCAACTTAAAAGTTCACTTCTATCGGTTGTTAACGAAATACAATTACTTATATTCTTACATCAGTATAATAAAAACAGCCATACTTTACGTAACTTTCTGACAATTTTTTTGAACGAATAATGGAGTAGAACAAAATAATCATGTTATAAATTTAATTTTTTTTTTTCAACAACACTTATTTTTAAAGTCAAGAAACTTATCATTTAAATATTAAAAAGAAATTTTAGTAAAATTGTAGGTTTTTTTTTACGTGCGAAATAGGAAAATTATGCATTAAGAAGAAGTGAAGTAGTCTATCACAAGCTTTAATTAAACTTGAGTAAGGCGATGTTAAGTTGTTTTTTTCTGTGCGATGGAGATGTCTTGAGTTCGAAGAGGAAGTGTAGCTCTGATCGATCTGAAACTCTAATTAAACTTGAGAGAGCTGTAGTTAAGTTTTATTAATGTGGGAGGTGAAAATATCTTGTTTTTTTTTTAAGAAGAAATGAAGGTTATTTAATTAAGATTAATTTAATTTAATTAAGATAATTAATATTAATTGACTTAATCTTAGCTGAGCAAATTTTTTTTTTTTACTTGGATGACATTTTTTTACGTCCTTAATACGGTATTCTTTCATCCGGAAAACCTGTAATCGGGGAAAATTTTTGTTTGTAATGTAACTTGGAGTTACAGTAAATGTGCTGGGTCTCTAGGTATATATGGGTAAGTGTCCCATTTTTTTTTTATTGTTTAAACCGATCCCCTAGTGGGTGATAACGTCAGCCGTTTACCGGCTTTTTGTTTGATCGGTGATTCTACAGATTCTACATCTGGAGTCCTAAATTTTGCCTAACTCAAGTTCATTTCAAAGTAGGAATCTTTAACGAGTATCTGACATCGTACAGGCTCGGAACCGACGTCTTAACATCCTTTCCGAGGGACAACGTACTCAGATTTATTCACCTCCCTCTTAAATAAATCGAGGACTAGATGGGTATCGAACCCCGGACTACCAGCCCAGAGGCGAGTACGTTAACCACTCTGCTAACCTGGCCCCCCCAAGTGTACCATACATATATTTTATTGTTTTATTTTCTATTTACTGTAGTTTCTTCCTTTACTTGTAATTTTTTTAAATTTCAGCAATTTCTTAAATCTGCTCTAAAGTTTTTTTTTGTTTTTCCTCGCCTTATTTTATATTTTCCTTACTTCCAGGTGAACATCATTGTTGCACAGGTTAAAGTACTGTAACCATTTTGTTATGTTCTATAATTCTGTAACACTTACTGGCCGTGATATATTTTAGATTATTTTCTTTGTAGTTTATCTGCTTGTCTAGCTGTAAAAATGAATTCATAAATATTCTTTCAACGTGTTTCTCTATATAATTGGGTATGCAAATTTTCATGTAATACAACTATAATATATAAACATAATGTTACAGCTACAATCGTACAGCATAATGCAGGGTAAGTACATGCATATATGTAGGTACTTATGTTTGTACTTATATATGTACTTATTTATATACTATATATATATATATATATAAGTATATGATCAAATCACAATAAGAAAATAGGAAAATAAGACTAAGATCTTTCAACCATAACAAGCGTCTTCGTCAGAGTCAAAATCTGGTTTGTGGTTTGATCATTGATTGTTATTTCACGTGTTTATGTGAAATCTTTTTATACATATTTTTATAGAGACTGTTTTGGGGACCACCTATAGTTTGGAATTTTGCATAGTCCGGCATGTCTAAGGTCCGATGACTACCGGATTAGGAAAGTTCAAACTGTATTTGAAAAAGATTTGAAGAAGTCGTTAAAAATCTGCATTATTTGAAACATAACATTACACAACAATATACATGTAGCCAAAGGTCATATTATCTAAATTTATTTTACGAATATCATTAATTCATTCAGTTTTATAATAAAATAATACAATAAGAAGAAATAGTAAATATTTCATAAGAAAGTTGCCCATTAAATCTTGTATTTTAGTCATGTAAGAAGAAAGCAATTTCAAAAATATTACCATCTCGTAAATTTGATTTATTTGTAGTCAGTCTTACAAACTTATTTCCATTCAATTCTACAATTAATTCTGAATTAGAAAGAGATATTGGTTAATTAAAGATATTAAATAGTTATTTTTAAATAATGTTATATTTTACAAGCTGCATAATGGGAGAAATAATAATGTTACTGTTCCGTAGATACAGTAACAAGATTGTTTTTCAGGAAACTCGAAAAACTTATGAAAAAGCAAGTTTCAGTGAAATATGATAGTCTACTTTTCAACTATATATATATATATATATATATTATATAACAGATTCTATATAACTAGATTTTAGTGAAATTTGATTTATTTAGTTCCCTTGAGTGAACAGTTTTGAGGTTATTTGTAATGCTATCTTATTAGTCTAGTCGAAGGTTTTGTCCGGTTAACATTGTTGTTCCTTTAAATAATGTAAATTTTATTTTCTTAGTTAAAAAATTCTTACTTCTGTAAGTAATATTGTTTTATGTATCTTTGAAATATTTCTACTTGCAATATTCATAAGTTGTAACAATCCATTTTCATATTGTGTATATGTTTGATGTTGATATGTGATTTCTTATTATCCTTTGTTTAAAGGCCTATGAAAAAGTTTTTAAATAAAACCGAAACGTTGGCAACGAGAGTTTGATTTTTTATCCTGGAAAATTGACCGAACCCCGATTAGAGAACACAACTATATATATATATAAATGTTTTCTTATCTCGACTACATAGATTGAACACTATTTTTATTTTTGTTGAGGTTTGGTCCAGCTTCAACCAATACAACACCTCTAAACCAGCATTTTGTCTATATTTGTAGACATCTTCAGGGCTGCATCAATACAGAATTTTAATTACAATAACATGAACAAATGTTTGTAAGTTACATTATTTAAAAAATATACATAATAATCTTGGTATTTTCCTTGCAATAGTAAAAATTTCTTATTGTGGTTTGGATATATATGTTGAATATATAGAGTTGTAATATATATATATATATATATATATATATATATATATATATAATATACAATAAAAGAAACGGTCCAGCGGACTTTTTTAAAATAAAATAAATTCAAAACGAAGGAAACACACAGAAAGACACAGACATAACTCACTACGATATTTCGACCATCGTCGTCATCAGGAGGTGTGAAGAGCGAAGAGTCCCGCAGGAAGACAGGGCGGAGTGTCTTCCTGCGGGACTCTTTGCTCTTCACACCTCCTGATGACGACGATGGTCGAAATATCGTAGTGAGTTATGTCTGTGTCTTTCTGTGTGTTTCCTTCGTTTTGATTTATTTTTATATATATATATATATATATATATATATATATATATATCATGATTTGCGTTCTTGACCCAATGTTTATATGACGTAATTTTTGAGGGTAATACATTGGACCTCAACCCTCAAAAACTTACATCATATATATATATATATATATATATACAACTCTATGTATATATTTACAACGACTTACACATCATACGAGTTTGTTTGATGTGAAATTGTTTTCTAAGAAACCTGAAAAAGAAGAAGTGTTTTTCAAACATTTAGAATACCAATAGTATTTCAAAATTTGAATTGAACTGATTATAAGTGATTTAATCAAAGAATGATCGTTTTGTCTTTCAAGATAGAAACTTCAGATACTTTGATTCCTTGTTAATATATTCATTTATTCCTCTCACCTGTTAAACAGAACAACTACCCCCTCCCCCCATTCCAACCCATTGTTATTTGTATTGAATAAATCCTGATGTAATAATAATGTTTTGATTCTATTATATTTCAACTAGGTGTATTGTTTAGCATCAGCTGATCATCATCTATTTAGCATAACACATATGTAGTATTCAACAAAACAAAAACAAAAACCTATAAGACTAATATGAATATATCAATATTTAATAACATTGTAACAGTCAAACTGATTAACTTAAAAAAAAAGTCCTTGACATTAATTAAATACAAAATAAACATTTATTTGAATGAATTGGAATTAATTTAAAGAGCAGCTCAACTTGCACGTCATCTCTAATGGCTGAAAAAGGATATGACTCATCACTTTTCTTTGGAGGGATTAATTATCTTTCTACCTCCAGGCAGTAGAAATGTTAATAGTAGATGTTATGATTCTTTTATTTGTGTTTTTTCTATGAATTTACTTTATTTAGAACTTTTAATTACACAAAGCACGACACAGAAAAGAGAATAAAAAGAACACTTACAGAATTCAATATTTCGAACTGTTGTTCGTCATCAGGAGAGTAGACTAGAAGAGAGGACGAAGTGAGAGAGATCTCCCCACGTCGAAGAACGGAGCGCGAATGAAGCAATAAAGAGTCAACCGATGAGAGCAGCACTAGCGTAAAAGAGGAGCTAGGCACTAAACGTCGGAGAACGGAGAAAGCAAAAACAATAGATAAAATTATAAAATTAAAAATTATAAAAAAGGAAATAATAAAAAAAAATAAAATAAAAAAATAAATAAATAAAAAAAATTATATGAATATGAATATATAAGTTAAAAATAAAAGGAATAACATATAAAAGTTAACGCTTCTGATTTAAACCGGGATCTGATCGGGCCCCCAATAACCATATGTGGGCCTCCTCAGACGCTCTTAAGGTCAAACTACGGTCATCAGTGGTCACTAGCTTAATTATTTGAACAGTAAAGCAGTCATTAAAAGAAAGGTTATGACTGTTGGCATGGATAGCTACAGGAAGCTGTTTGCGCTGACCGACCGAAGCTCTATGGCCGTTCAAACGCTCATTGAGCTTGGTAGAAGAGCTTTACTTTATTTAGTTCATAGAATCGTTTTATTTAATTGTGTTGTTTAAATTTTGATATTCACTTTGACAATCACTTGAAGTAAATGTTTATTTCATTTTCAAATGATCGTATTAATATTTAATTAACATTAATATTTGATTATTATTAGTAACCAAATTAGATATATAAAATTTGCATAATCATATCAAAAATTGCATTTAATATATTTTTTTTTATTTGACTGGCTTTTATATCAATGATCAAACCACAATATGAAATGGGAAAACAAGACTAAGATCTTTCAACTGTAACAAGCGGTCTTCGTCAGAGTCAAAGACAGAACTGAAACACTAGATACAGAAAACATCTGGTGAGGAGTTGAGATGTGAAAACACCAGATGTTTTCTGCATTTGGTGTTTCAGTTGGGTTTTTGACTCTGATGAAGACTTGTTACGGTTGAAAGATCTTAGTCCTGTTTTCCCATTTCATATTGTGGTTTGATCATAGATTGTTATTTCACGTGTTTATTATACAAATATATTTAATCGGAAACCTTTTGAAAGTGGACTTATCTATACTCCAGAGCAGTTTTCTAAACTTTTAACCCCGAGGGGGATTTCTACGCTACTTACACTCTATAGATAACCAAGTCAACAAATAACTACCAAGAACTACAACGATTTTGATTAAATTATTTTGAACTAAATTCTATCTAATCGCAAAAAGTTGAATTTTTTCGAATAAAATACTAATGCCTAAAAACAGATCTACTCTGGCTCTCGAGGTTATTATTCCTCCTATAGGGTAGCTGTAACTTCAATATGAATTGTAGTGATTATAACTTGTTAGTTTTTGAGATATCTTGGTCACACACACACGCACACACACACACACACACACACACACACACACACACACACACACACACACACATACGAACACACGCACACGCACACACATACACATTATGATTTAAACCAGAGTAAGAAATCAGACAAAAGACTATGATTCCTCAACCAAAACAGACATCTTTGTTGGAGTCAAACTGACAATATTTTTAAAACGAATTTATTTAGAAATATACAACTACGCATATCTTGCGTAACAAGCACATATAGTAAGAGTAACACAAATAGCTTTGATAAACATGAGTAAAGAATGAAAGCACCTGGTTCGACTTTTCACTTTGTTTTAGATCCCTCGCCCATCTTCTGTTGAGTCGTCTTGGGGGATTCTGGGAAGGTGAGGAGGAAGCAAGGACTCATACAAATGGATTTGGGAGAGAGTAAAGGTTGGTGTGAAATGTCTTATAACGATCAGAGGCTACATTTTAAATATATGAAATTGTAGGTTTTTATGAAGGATATAGTTTTTGATGTAAAGAGGAGTATTAGCGATAGTTCGAAGGATTACAACGATTTTATTCTATGAATATTGGAAGGTTTTGCACAACCTCATAGTTCAAACCTGATAATTCAAATGTCAAAATATGTTAAAATATTAAAAAAAGTTGTTTCTAGATTATTATATTTTACTTATAATAAAGCCGAAAGGGATGTGTTGTCCCTTTCTAGTTCAACTGGACTAGGTTTTCTGCGACTAGAAGTAGGTCAGTCTCAGTAATATTTTTGTATAGCAGTACTTTGTTATGCAGCGTCTAATTTGAATGTTTCCCTAGAAGTCTGTACAGTAATAAGAATCGTCGTTTTAAGTCAAGTCTTTTCAGTCGGGTATGAGGTAGTTTTTTAAATATCAAAACAAGCTCAGGGGACGTGGAAATGTGTGAAACCTTCAATATATCAATTTAAATTTTTTTTTTTTTAATCATACTATACTTTTGGTAAAGTAAGAATATCAAACATAGATTGAAGAGACCATAAAATGTGAAAATATGTTAAAATATTAAAAAAAGTTGTTTCTAGATCAGTATCTTTTACATATAATAAAGCCGAAAGGGATGTGTACATGGACTGGAATTTCTGAGACTAGAAGTAGCAGCAAGGGTGTTTTACAAGATAATTGTCTGAGACGATACTCTGATTTGTTGCGAGTAAAGTATTTTTTTTTTGGGACTGGCTGTAAGAGGTTCTCTGTAGCAAGGCCCATTATACCTGTTTACACATGTTAGCAGGTCGCAAAACCAGCAATTGGAACAACAACGTTCCCTCGCTGCTTGATTTTAGTTTCTCAAACACCCATTACCTGTTTCATGGGAACATGCCTCCCTCCCCCCCGACTTTCTTAATATGAAATTAACATTTTTTTTACTCTGTTGGGATAAAAACAGATGAGGCAATCAGAAAATTAGCTTGTTATTATTAAAAACATTTTATTGTATAACTCCGCAAGCCACTTTTATCCTATTAAAAAAAAAAAAAAAAAAAAAAAAAAAAACCAAGGAACCTGACACACACACATACACAAAGTGTACTTGTGAAAATAACCCCCTGACTTGGGCCAATGTTCAACTTGTCTTCTTCCGTTAAAACAACCGTGGGCAACATGCGGCCCGCGGTTGGACAAGGTCACATGTTGTCCAACACGTTTTCTTGTGCAATCCTCGGATATTATCTGGAATTCTATCTTAATGTTAAAATTTCTTTGCTTTTTTACTTATTAACAAAAGCTCAACGAGAATTTTGGAAAAAATTACATTTGATGAGAGAGAGAGAGAGATAATAGTGAACATATTTTTGACGAAAACATATAGATTGAGTAATATGAGCATTGAACTTCCAAGGTGATGTCGAGATGATGGTGAAAATATTCGTGGTAGACTTTTTATGACTAAGATAAAAACTAGTTACTTACTACCTGTAATCAATCATATCGTACTTTTAGTCCCCTTTTGCAAAAGGTTGAAAAAATGAAACCAAGATGACTAGTTAGTAAATCATATCGGACTTATGCACAAAGTTGGAAAAATGTATCCAACTTGACTAGTTACTACCTGTCTTCAACAATATCACACTTTTAGTTCTCTTATGTAACAAGTCAAAAAATGAAACCACGTTGACAAGTTACTACCTGTATTCAATCTTATCGGACATTTAGCCGATTTATGCTATATGTTGAAAAAAATGAAACCCACTTGACAAGTTTACTACCAGTAATAAATCATAACCGGACTTTTAGCCCATATATGCGAAAAGTTGAGAAAATGAAACAAAGTTGAAAAGTTACTACCTGTCTTTAACCAAATCACAATGTTAGTGCACTTATGCAAAAAGTTGTAAAAATGAATCCATGTTGAATATTTGTACCTGTTTTCAATCATATCAGACTTTTAGCCAAATTATGAAATAAGTTGAAAAAATCGAATCATAATTACAACTTACTACTATGTCTACAAACAAGTTCAATTTTTTCATCTTTTTTTATAAATGATCTAAAAGTGCGATATCATTGAAGACAGGAAGTAACTATTTTCATTTTTTCAACTTTTTCAACTATACGTTTCAGTCATAAATGTGTTCACAACCATCTCAACATAATTCTTGAACTTCAATACTTATATTACTCAAAAGCAGTCAGTCAAAGCTGTGTTCAGTCAATTATCTCGACATCTCTTTTCAAGTTCAATACTCATATTGCTCAAACTAGATGTTTTCAATCAAAAACCTGTTTGCAATCCTCTATAACTCTGGTTTAAAATTCAATACTCATGTTAATCAAGCAAGATGTTTCAGCCAAAAATGTGGTCGCAATCATTTCATTGTCACGTTTAACCTTCAATAGACATATTACTAAAAATAGATCTTTTCGTCAAAAACATGTTCACAATTATATCGATATCATTTGAAGTTCAATTCATAATACTCATTCCGTATGTTTCAGTCATAATTGTGTTCACAATCATCTCGATAGAACTTATGAAGGTCAATTCTCATATTGCTCAAACTAGATGTTTCAATCATAAATTTGTCCACCATCATCTCAACATTACGTTAAATCTTCAATAATTATATTACTCTAACTTGATGTTGTAGTCAAAAATGTGTTCACAATTATTTTGACATCGCTCTTGAAGTTCAATTTTCGTAAATTTCAAACCGTATGTTTCAGTCATCATTGACTGAACTTCAAACTGTCATTCAGTCATCACAATCATCTCAGCATCACTTTTGAAATTTAAAATATTTAAATTATTATTTAAAATAGATGTTATAGTTATAAATCTGTTCAGAATCATCTCAACTTTACTTTTGACGTTCAATACTCAGATTACCTAAAGTAAATGTATCCGTTTATCTAAAGGAGATATGTGCGTTGAAACAATATTGTTATTAGGTAAACGTTGTTTATATATTAGAATAGATTATGTATTCACATTTTTCTATATCATGTATACATAACTTTAGCACTATATTCCTAATAGATAAACTTTGTTTATGCACTGCAATACATTCTGTGTTCACTTTTCTCTACATCGTCTAAGAATCGATGTTGACACTATATT
Source organism: Hermatobates lingyangjiaoensis (assembly GCA_026182355.1). Classification (NCBI taxonomy): domain Eukaryota; kingdom Metazoa; phylum Arthropoda; class Insecta; order Hemiptera; family Hermatobatidae; genus Hermatobates; species Hermatobates lingyangjiaoensis. Next base: position 447,898 of record JAPFBL010000301.1, read on the forward strand.
TTAGAATTAGTAGTAATACTGTCCGCCATGCCTCGTAAAGTCTCAGAAAAGCTCGACCGGTTTCGGGTCCGTCCGGATCCCATAGAATTAGTAGTAATACTGTCCGTCATACCTCGTAAAGTCTCAGAAAAGCTCGACCGGTTTCGGGTTCGTCCGGATGCCAATTGGACAATGGGATCCGAACGGACCCGAAACCGGTTGAGCTTTTCTGAGACTTTACGAGGTATGATGGACAGTATTACTACTAATTCTAATATTACTAACCTCAGTGGAACTAACCCATTAACTACATAAACGTTGTTTATGTATTCTAATACATTTGTTGTATAAATTTCTCTATATCGTGTAGGCAAGGCCCGTGGTAACAGTCGCCTTATTCGTCTGCTCTATATTGAATCAGCTACTGCTACTTATCTGAATAAAAATTACGACTTCGTCACGAAATGTTACATCTTTTATAGAAATGTCGTTATAAGAATTGCATTTTAAGCATCTTGCATTTTTACATACTTATTTCTAAATAAAAATTAATTTACTAATTAAATATTAGTAATATAGTAATAATGATTTTAAAAAAAAAATTGATTAACTTAATGGGAATGGTTTTAATTGTAGAAAGTTGTAGGTAATTATGAGGAAGTTAGCTGTAAAGCTGCTTGTAGGTAGGTTATGGCCTGGTTACAAATGACGAGAGAAGACATCCCATGTTAGGATAATGGCTGTTTGGCAACGCAGAGGTTAATGGAGGCTAATGAAGACCTTTGCGTCTTCAGGGCTGGTTTAGCAAGCGGCCAATTGACGCTGGCATCTTTCACACACGATCAAAATGAATTTGCTCTTTCCTACATGTAACACTTAATATTTACATACAACAACAACAACAACAACACTTATTATATATTTCATGATAGCAGAATAGATTAGTCATATGGACTTATAAAAAAAGGTATTTAGCTCATTTAGAGTTACATAACTTTATTTTTATGCATCTGGTCTTCTTTTCCATTCTTTAATAGCTTCTACCAGTTTAAGATAATTACGTAATTTCTATTTTTATCAATAAACCGCTTTTATATTTATGTGACTGTCGACTAGTAAATAAAGAAGACGTTACTAACTTTTTTAATTACGTTATATACTTAGTTCCACGTAGGTAGGTTGAAAAATAAATGAAATTTGACAAATTTTTTGGCCACCGAATGGTTGTTTTTGACCCTTTTAATGTTGTAAAATTTTTAAATAACCTTTTAAAGAAAAGTAAAAAATTTTAATTCCAAACAATGGCACAGGAAAAAAAGAAATAAAAAGCCCCACTTAACCGGAATTTCAAATTATTTCAATTTTTTCTTTTCGGAAAGGAATTTAAAGAAATAAATTAAAGATTTCCCACGTGAAATCAACCAATAATAAATCAACGGAAATTGGGAAGTTTTTTTCCCCTTTTCTTTCTTTTAAATTAATTTGGTTATATATATATATAAAAATTAAAAGAAACTCCACGGAAATTTTAACAATTAAATAATAAACAAAACAACAGAAAGGGAATTCTTTTTCCTTTTCAAATTGTGTTTATCAAGGGGTAAAAAAATAAAAATATTAATACAAAACAGTAATGAATTGTCGACCGTGGGACAGATATATAACATAAACAGGATAAATCGGGATGCGGTCAAGGCAATGAGAGTTTGATTTGATTGGAAGTGGAAGACACTGATTTATCCTGTTTATGTTATATATATATATATATATATATATCAATGATCAAACCACAATAAGAAATGGGAAAACAAGACTAAAATCTTTCAACCGTAACAAGCGGCCTTCGTCAGAGTCAAAAACCCAACTGACTCTGGTATATCATTTAGTTTAGTTTATCTGGTATATCAACTCAGTTGGGTTTTTGACTCTGACGAAGACCGCTTGTTACGGTTGAAAGATCTTAGTCTTGTTTTCCCATTTCTTATTGTGGTTTGATCTTGATTGTTGTTTCACGTGTTTATGTGAAATCTTTATATATATATATATATATATATGATCAAAGCACAATATGAAATGGGAAAACAAGACTAAGATCTTTCAACTGTAACAAGCGGTCTTTGTCAGAATCAAAAACCCTCAGTTGAAAACTCGATCATGTGCATGACAACATAATTGCTTCGAAATGAAAGATTTATCTGCTTTTGGAAGTACATTTTTTTTTACAAGTTTGTGACTGACAGCTACAGAGTAGTCTGTTGAAGGACTACCATGATAGCCGTAAGAGTTAGGTCGTCTTTCCCAAAGAAAAAAAAAAAAACTTTTCAAACTGCAGGCTCATTTCTTGAATGAGAACCCGTTTTCAAGCCCACTCTGAGTAGACAGACCCAGAAGAAGGCATCGTGAGTTAAGCTCCCTCTTGTTGCATTGCGGGAAGCTCTCACAATTGTCTTATTATTATTTATTCTTAATATTACCTGCTTGGAGTGTGAACTTAGAGATAGTAATAACTGGACCAAGCAAGCACATTACGTGATATAAACGCGTTTTTTTTTATTAACACTTTATTTACGTTAAGACTTTGTAAACAATATTTCAAACCAATATAGTTGTGTAACTAATAGTTCAATTTATTAAATATATTTTTTAATGGTTTATTCAATATTTTAAATTTTAGTAACAGTAAACATAGCTTAGGTTGGGTTGCAGTGGCAGTCCTACAAGAGAACATACATAGGCCGAACATTGGCTTTTTGTGATACTATACAAAGAACCTGGTTTAGTAATGGGCAAGCAACAATACCGGGCTAATTCTATATTGGGAATCCTGAATTCTACCTAAATCAAGTTTCTTTAGAGTAGAGATCTATATAACAAGTGCCTGACATCGTACAGTCGCGTGACCGACGGTTTAACGTTCTCTCTAAAGAACGACGTGTTCAATTTATTGACCTCCTGCGTCAATAAATCGAGGACCAGAGTGGGTATTGAACCTCGTTTCTATCAGTGTTGAGTCGAGTACGTTGCCACTGGGCCACCATAGCCCTTAACTGTTTATCCTCTTAACCTACTAATAATAAATATAACTATTTATATCCATCTATTCTTTAGCTTTGTATTCAATTTCAATTTATAAAACAACAAACACTAAGCAAACAGTTCCTAGAAAGATGTGGCTTTTCGAGTCTTAATTAGTTAATTGCCAATTCAATTAAAGGGTCAATACTTTTGGCCATTCTATTCAAATTGTAAAAAACAACTTCTACTTGAAAGTGGGAAGTAAAACGATTGGGAAACATTTGAGAAATAGGGTACTAATTAGAAGCACAATACATTTCCTAAACATTAGTAATAATAAAATCATAAATTCAATATGCTTTCAACTTGAAACAATAGATGCAAAAATTGTTTTTGCAATCATTATAATAAAATGATTTATTTATAAAATAGTGATAAAGTTTTACTAATTTTGCATTGGAGTTAAATTTAAAATTTATGATATTTATATGAGATATAATAAAAGTGGGGAATTTCAAAAATTACGTATTACTACAAAAGAGCTTAAACAATGCGTTTCAAACAATTAGTTCGTTACCTTTTTCAAGTAATCCTTAGTCTTGATCCTTAGTAAGATCTAAAAAAAAACATGTATATGTATGAGCTTTAATCCATAAATATGTGTTATACATATCTATAAGTTTTGAGGTTCTATAAGTTGAATAAAAGATAAGTTTTACTCATAGATCCGTCTGTGAGTCTATGTGTGTGGCGTGTGTGTATGTGTGTGTGGTGTGTCGGTGTGTGTGTGTATGTGTGTGTGTGTGTGTGTGTGTGTATGTGTGTGTGTGGTGTGGTGTGTGTGTATCAACGTCCCTATAGATATCAACGTTCAAACCAGATAAGAAATGAGAAAAAAGACTAAGATCTTTCAACCGTGACAAGCAGTTGTCAGAGTCAATTCCAACAGAAGTTGGATTTGACAGATCGTTGAGACATCAGTTGGGATTTGACTCTGACGAAGACCGCTTGTTACGGTTGAAACGTAAAAAAAGATCTTAGTCCTTTTTTTTCCCCCATTCCATATTGTGGTTTGATCAAAAATAAAGCCGTTTTGTTTCTAGACGTAATTTTTTGAAATTCCCCATCAGAAGTTATAAATATTTTTGTACCCTATTGTTTACGTATGCGCAAATTACATTATTATAATTGTTATTGAACATTTATATATATATCAATGATCAAACCACAATAAGAAATGGTCAAAACAAGACTAAGATCTTTCAACCGTAACAAGCGGTCTTCGTCCGAGTCAAAAACCCAACTTTTTTGACTGGGTTTTTGACTCTGATGAAGACCGCTTGTTACGGTTGAAAGATCTTAGTCTTGTTTTCCCATTTCTTATTGTGGTTTGATCATTGATTGTTATTTCACGTGTTTATGTGAAATCTTTATATATAACTATATATTAGTATAAATAGGGAGCAGACCTTCTTTTATACAAATTGTGTTGAACTAAATTGCCTTAATCAAACATACCTTTCTTTTTGAATAAATATTTATACGTTTGTAAATGTTTATGTACTTTATATGTAAATGCATTATTTGTCTGCATACTAATAATTTTTTCTTTTTATAATTTTCCTTTTTATTTTCGAAATTGTATATTGTATATTGTTAGCTCTTTCAAATTAAGTGTACTTTTCCAAAATATTAAAATTTCTTAATCCTTGTTGTTGCCAGTCGGATGATCTCTTGACCTTGAGATTGATTTTGTATTTTCTACCTGTCCTTTCTTTTATGACCTTCGCGGGCGGGATTTGACCCGTGGGCCGGAGGTTGCCCATACATGATGTAGGGGTTTCTCCTATTTATATTTTTTAATGTTCCTAATGTATAAATTCAATTAAACTCTTTTTGTAAAATATTGAAAAAAAGAAATTTTCTTCTTTTCATTTTTTTTTAAAACCCTCAAAAATATTTCCTAAAATAAACATTGACTTTAAAAAAAGAAATTCTTACTTCGCCTTAAAAGTTTTAAATAAAACCGAAATTGAACGAGATTTTTTTTTTTTCTGGAAAATTAGAAAATTAAAAACAATATATATTATATATAAAGGTTTTTTCGACGTGGGGAGATTTCTCTCCTTCTCCTCTCTTCTTCTACTCCCTGAAACGAAACGCGAAATATTTAATTCGTAAGGTTTTTTCTTTTTTTTGTGTCTGCTTTGTAAATTTAAAGTTTTATTATTTAATTAAATATATATATATATATATATTATATAATATCAATGATCAAACAACAATAAGAAATGGGGAAACAAGACTAAGATCTTTCAACCGTAACAAGCGGTCTTCGTCAGAGTCAAAAACCCAACTGGATTTTTGGGTTTTTGACCAACCCAGTTGGGTTTTTGACTCTGACGAAGACTGCTTGTTACGGTTGAAAGATCTTAGTCTTGTTTTCCCATTTCTTATTGTGGTTTGATATTGATTGTTGTTTCACCGTGTTTATGTGAAATCTTTTTTATATAATATAATATTATATATAACTAAAAAAATGATTGATCGGGATGCGGTCAGTTTCTTCCACTTTTTAATTCAAACTCTCATTGCCGACGTTTCGATTTTATTCAAAATCTTTTTCATAGGCATAAGTAGGAGTATTGGCAATTGAAGGAACTATTAAATTTTCATTTCTGAACTAGTAATGTGACCGCATCCCGATCAATCATTTTTTAGTTGTATATCTGTCACACGGTCGAGAAGTTATTAGTGTTTTTTATATATATATATATATATATGTGTGTGTGTGTGTGTGTGTGTGTGTGTGTGTTTGTCGGATAAATAAAGCATTGATCCTAATTAAGTCACGAGATGTAAAAATTGAAGCCGCTGTGTGTCACTAGGCAGTCACGTATTCCCGGCTACCTTGAATTGAATCAATTACGAAGGACATTCTACAATTAGATTAGATAACAAAGGCTACACCTTGGATATTACGTAAAAAAGAAAGAAAGAAAAAAAAAAGGCGGAAAACTTTCCCATTGAGTATCTAGTGGGAGTTGTGTTATGTTGGGGGGAGCTTTTTTGTGTAAATTCTTCTTGTAGTAATATAGAAATACTTTGAGCTTAACAGTGCCAAAGACATTACTACCTTTCACCATGTGCTTATAGAATCAATCTTTTTCCTTACATAGATTTAAACAGGATTTCAATGAAATAAGCCATCGTTTAAAGATGAAGATGTACATTATTCGTTTTATAAAATACATCCTGGAGATTGAATTCGTGATTTTAATCATTTAAAAATACGACGAGTTTAGCAGCCCATTAGAAAGGTTAAATGAAGTACA